>OU342741.1:206401185-206816003 GCA_910589775.1 Avena eriantha | reverse complement strand
GATCCACCCTGTGTATTTGCATGTGTGTTCTTCCTACAGACCACACATGGATCCACCGGTGTCATTGTATGTGTGTTCTTCCCATGAACCACACGTTGATCCACCAGTGTCATTGCATGTCTGCTCTTTTCATGAACCACAACTAGAGTTATTGCATGTGTGTTCTTCTCACAAACCACATATCACTGGTGTCATTGCATGTGTGTTCTTGCCATGAACCACACATGGATCCACCAGTGTCATTGCATGTGTGTTCTTCCCACAGACCACACATGGATCCACCAGTGTCATTGCATGTGTGTTCTTCCCATGAACCACACATGGATCCACCAGTGTCATTGTATGTCTGCTCTTCCCATGAACCACAGCTAGAGTCATCGCATGCGTGCTCTTTTCATGAACCACACCTAGAGTCATTGCATGTGTTTTCTTCTTAAAAACCATATCATGAACCACACCCAATGTCGTTGCATGTGTGTTCTTCTCATTAACCACACATGGATCCACCGGTGTCATTGCATGTCTGCTCTTCTCATTAACCACAGCTAGAGTCATTGCATGTCTGTTCTTTTCACAAACCACATATCACCAGAGTCATTGCATGTGTGTTGTTCCCATGAACCACACATGGATCCACCAGTGTCATTGCATGTGTGTTCTTCTCACAAACGACACATGGATCCACCCAGTGTCATTGCATGTGTGTTCTTCCCATGAACCACACATGGATCCACCAGTGTCATTGCATGTCTGCTCTTTTCATGAACCACAGCTAGAGTCATTGCATGTGTGTTCTTCTCACAGACCACATATCACGAGTGTCATTGCATGTGTGTTCTTCCCACAGACCACACATGAATCCACTAGTGTCATTGCATGTGTGTTCTTCCCATGAACCACACATGGATCCACCAGTGTCATTGCATGTCTGCTCTTTTCATGAACCACAGCTAGAGTCATTGCATGTGTGTTCTTCTCACAAACCACATATCCACCAGTGTTATTGCATGTGTGTTCTTCCCACAGACCACACATGGATCCACCAGTGTCATTGCATGTGTGTTCTTCCCATGAACCACACATGGATCCACCAGTGTCATTGCATGTCTGCTCTTTTCATGTACCACAGCTAGAGTCATTGCATGTGTGTTCTTACCATAGACCACACATGGATCCAACCAGTGTCATTGCATGTGTGTTCTTCCCATGAACCACAGCTAGTCATTACATGCGTGTTCTTCTCACAAACCATATCATGAACCACACCTAGTGTCATTGCATGTGTGTTCTTATCATTAACCCCACATGGATCCACCGGTGTCATTCCATCTCTACTCTTCTCATTAACCACAACTAGAGTCATTGCATGTTTGTTCTTTTCACAGACCACATACCACCAGAGTCATTGCATGTGTGTTCTTCCCACATACCACACATGGATCCACCAGTGTCATTGCATGTGTGTTCTTCCAATGAACCACACATGGATCCACCTGTGTCCTCGCATGTCTGCTCTTTTCATGAACCACAGCTAGAGTCATTGCATGTGTGTTCTTCTCACAGACCACATATCACCTGTGTGAATGCATGTGTGTTCTTCCCACGGACCACACATGGATCGACCAGTGTCATTGCATGTGTGTTCTTCCCACAGACCACACATGGATCCTCCCAGTGTCATTGCATGTGTGTTCTTCCCACAGACCACACGTGCATCCACCGATGTCATTGCATGTGTGTTCTTCCCATGAACCACACATGGATCCACCAGTGTCATTGCATGTCTGCTCTTTTCATGAACCACAGCTAGAGTCATTGCATGTGTGTTCTTCTCACAAACCACATATCACTGGTGTCATTGCATGTGTGTTCTTCCCATGAACCACACATGGATCTACCAGTGTCATTGCATGTGTGTTCTTCCCACATACCACACATGGATCCACCAGTGTCATTGCATGTGTGTTCTTCCCATGAACCACACATGGATCCACCAGTGTCATTGTATGTCTGCTCTTCCCATGAAACACAGCTAGAGTCATCGCATGCATGCTCTTTTCATGAACCACAACTAGAGTCATTGCATGTGTGTTCTTCTTACAAACCATATCATGAACCACACCCACTGTCATTGCATGTCTGCTCTTCTCATTAACCACAGCTAGAGTCATTGCATGTCTGTTCTTTTCACAAACCACATATCACCATACTCATTGCATGTGTGTTCTTCCCATGAACTACACATGGATCCACCAGTGTCATTGCATGTGTGTTCTTCTCACAAACCGCACATGGATCCACCCAGTGTCATTGCATGTGTGTTCTTCCCATGAACCACACATGGATCCACCAGTGTCATTGTATGTGTGTTCTTCCCATGAACCACACATGGATCCACCAGTGTCATTGTATGTCTGCTCTTCTCATGAACCACATCTAGAGTCATTGCATGTGTGTTCTTCTCACAAACCATATCATGAAACACACCCAGTGTCATTGCATGTGTGTTCTTCTCATTAACCCCACATGGATCCACCGGTGTCATTGCATGTCTGCTCTTTTCATTAAGCACAGCTAGAGTCATTGCATGTCTGTTCTTTTCACAAACCACATATCACCAGAGTCATTGCATATGTGTTCTTCCCATGGACCACACATGGATCCACCAGTGTCATTGCATGTCTACTCTTTTCATGAACCACAACTAGAGGCATTGCATGTGTGTTCTTCTCACAAACCACATATCCACAGTGTCATTGCATGTGTGTTTTTCCCATGAACCACACATGGATCCACAGGTGTCATTGCATGTGTGTTATTCTTACAAACCACGTAAGGATCCAGTGGTGTAATTACATGTGTGTTCCTCTCATAGACCACACATGGATCCACCGGTGGCATCGCATGTGTGTTCTTCCCATGAACCACAGTTAGAGTCATCGCATGTTTGCTCATTTCGTGAACCACAGCTAGAGTCATTGCATGTGTGTTCTTCCCACAGACCACACATGGATCCACTAGTGTCATTGCATGTGTGTTCTTCCCACAGACCACACATGGATCCACTAGTGTCATTGCATGTGCGTTCTTCCCACAGACCACACATGGATCCACTAGTGTCATTGCATGTGTGTTCTTCCCATGAACCACACATGGATCCACCAGTGTCATTGAATGTGTGTTCTTCCCATGAACCACACATGGATCCACCAGTGTCATTGCATGTGTGTTATTCTCACAAACCACGTAAGGATCCACCGGTGTAATTGCATGTGTGTTCCTCTCATAGACCACACATGGATCCACCGGTGGCATCACATGTCTGTTTTTTTCATGAACCACAGTTACAGTCATCGCATGTATGCTCTTTTCATGAACCACATCTAGAGTCATTGCATGTGTGTTCTTCTTACAAACCATATCACTAACCACAGCCAAAGTCATTGCATGTGTGTTCTCATTGACCACACATGGGTCCACCGGTGTCATTGCATGTGTGCTCTTCTCATTAACCACAGCTAGAGTCATTGCATGTCTGTTCTTCCCACAAACCACATATCACCAGAGTCATTGCATGTGTGTTCTTCCCACAAACCACATATCAACGGTGTCATTGCATGTCTGCTCTTCTCATTAACCACAGCTAGATCCACTTGTGTCATTGGATGCATGTTCTTTTCATAAACCGCATATGGATACTAATTAACCTTAGGAGAGCCCTAACCTTAGTGTTAGACCGAGTCTTCTAGAAGGCACGCCCTAACACAGTTGTTCTTCTTGTCGATTGTTACATACTGTTCGATCGGGGCGCTTGGACGATTGGGATGGTTTTCGTGAGATCGATCCGTGAGTAGTCTGTTCTATGCAATGATTAGCCACACTTGCTCTAGACAAACTAGCAACACCGGGGGCTCCCCTGTTGCGAGTGTCACGACTCATGAGTTGAGCGGGCCATATCCTAGTGTCACGTCCCCATTACTCTCTTCCTCCTCGTAGTTATCTTCCTTCCCCTCGAAGCCACATTCCCCACTTCACTCACATCCTGCCGTAGCCGCAAGCCGACAGTGCCACCATCCCAATCCCCTCTCCGGCAGCCACCCCCCTCCCCTCTCGCCATGGGTTCAAGGGGAGACGATGAGGAAACAAGTCGTGACAACAGGGACGGTGATTTCGATGTGAGTCGTCTCATCTCTATATCTATCATCTATGGCCAGTTATCTATTTTTTGAGCTAGATCTACTCTGTTTACTCATGCGCGTATGATGTGTTAGGCCAACCAAACGATGTATGACGCCGACTATCACGGTTTAGCGGATGAAGACAGTCCTCTACTATGTAAACATGGATATGTGCCCGCTAAATTTGTAGCGTTCGAAGGACGAAACGCAGGCAGGAGGTTTCTACGGTGTCAAGGACATCGTGCAATGATGCAAGGCAGAAGTTGCGGTGTTGTCAAATGGGTAGATCCAGAGTGGCCCATATCAATGTAGAAAACGTTGGACAAACTATGGGAAATGACTGTTGAGTTGAAAGAATCCGCATTCAGCTCACTTCTTGACAGTGTTGAGATGAAGCTATGGGAACCAGTTGACACGACCAAGCATAAGCGAGATCTCATGGGGGTGGAAGATAAGGTTAGCAAAGTCAAGAAGGAGAGGGGCGCGGCGTTGGCCCTGAAGGCTAAAGCAGAGCAAGAACTGACTTAAGCAAGGAAGGATCTTCACCAGGCCAAAGTCTTGCAGTTCACAACTACGAGTATTGACAAGTGCATGAGGAAAGATGTAGAGAAACAATTGCAGCTATGCAAGGAAGATGCTAAAAGGAAGGAGCAGCAGATTCGATCCTTGCTCTCACAGGAAGATGCGCATAGGGCTAAGATTAGGAAGATCAAGGAGATGTGTGATAACTAGTTCTATTTAGCTTAAGATCTATGCCTTTTTTAAGTTGTAATAGTTGTACTTGTTGACCTAGCGGTCTGAACTATTGGCCCCGGAGTCCTGGGAGTAAAAAAATTGGTCGCCCGTTAATCTGTCTTAAACCTGCATTACTTCCTTTTGTCTGACCAATGCCCCTTGGATATTCCGCCCGTCGCTTCGTCGTCCTCGTGTACAAATAGGAGGCGCCACAGCTCGTCGCTTCGTCGCCCATCCCCTCGTCCTCTCCAATCTCCACCGCGTCATCCACCCCCTCGCTCCCTCTCCAATCTCCACCGCGCCGCCATGGAGATGCCCTCGCTGAACTTCTACGAGGCGGTGATGTTCGCACACTTCGACATCCTCGTGCCGCCGGCCACAACGGTGCCCCACGGATGGCGCATCAGCTATGCTGGGGTACCGGTGGCTCCGCTCCTCGTCCCTTGCGGAGCCGTGATGGAGAGCGAAATCGCGGCGCGCCGCCGCCAGATGCCCGCATGGAAGAGGGCACTACCCCGGTACGCGGCGGCCAGCCCGTAGGCCGGCGCTGTTCAAGAAGGAGCAGAAGGCCAAGATTGGCAACCGCATCGTTTACGGGCGCGTGGTGCACCGGGATCTCCGTAACCGAGAAGGGTGGGAGAGATTCCGGTCCGTCCCTGGACGGACCAAGTTCACCATCATCGTCGCCGCTCACCGTGAAGAGGTGCTCCGTCTCACGTACAATGCGGAAATTGTGGAGGTTTCGTCCGACGAAGACGAGGAAGCCGACAGCTCGGAGGACAGCGGCAGCGGAAGTAAAATTGTTGACTAGTGGTTGAATTAATGTAGGATGTGAAATCGCACCTTTGTTTAGAAGAATTTGTGGTTGAATTAATGAAATGCCTCGATTTAGATCTCTGTCTCGATTAATTTGTGGAAGAATTTGTGATTTAGATCAATTTCTGCCTCGATTTAGATCTCTGTCCTGGATTGGGAACGTGACCATGGACCAAAGACCCCTTTTCTACTAGTGTATTCTGACATTGGTGGTTTGTTTAAACGTAATCTACGTGGATTTGGCCACATGCAAATGGCACAACCACAATTTATAAAGTGGAAGCACGTACACCCGGTTACTGGAGATCCGGGAGCTTCGCCAGATGCAGGGGATGCAGGAGCAGAGAGGCGGTGAGATAGACGGGCTCAAGATTAGGCCAGAAAGTGGTACCCATTTCCTCCTCATTTGGGCATTATCGGTGAGAACATTGCTGTTTATGTTGCCACGTCATTGTGCAGCATCTGAAATAAGTTGCTGCTTCGTTGAGTGTGGCAGCTTAAATAATTTATTTCTGTGCCACTTACATTCCGTCATATTTGGAGACCTCCTGCCTCTCAGCAATCGTGGACCCGGTGGATCCTTGTTTTCCGATAACAGTGGCACAATCACAATTTCGGATTCAACTACTGACTCGGGCGTTTCCAAACCCTAAGTCGCACTACATTTTACTCAGAGAACGTGGGTAGATTGTTTCTCCCAGCAACGTGCCACACACAGAGCTCCAGAATTTAACAGAATTACATATATAGGTTCAAGTTCAACACACTACTATGCATCTTCATTGCCAGCAGCCTTCTTCCGCAGCCTGGGTGCCAAGCCTTCACGTCCAATGGCTTCTTCATTTACTGCCTTCTTCCTCTTCCTCGGTGCCAATTTTCTTATCTTCACGTACTCTGCATCGTCGGGACAATGGGCACCAGAATCGTGTCCAGCATCATCTTTCCACTCGTTTTTAATTTCTTCACGCAGCAAAATGACTGACCCGCAGTCATGTTTCTAACCTTGCGTCGCTTCCTATCAAAGAAATAAGACTGCTGCATAACTGCCCAATATCTACAGAGTAAATAAAACAAAAATTACAATTCAGCGCAAACATGCGAACCCCAAGTGACCTTTGCTTACCAGGAGCTAATTGCGTTCGAGCAACCACCCTGTCCAAGAATAGAAGGGCGACTCCCAGTTGCAGCAGCTTCCACATCCAGTACATCACAATTCAGCTCAAACATGCAATCCGAAGCATACCTTTTCATCAACCCAATTAGCTGACTGTCACACGTTATAGGAACCATGATGCCACGTTCAAACTTTGCAGTCTGCTTCGGCCATACTTCAACATGATTACGCAGAGCAGCAACCATACCAGATATAGTGCAGATATGCGCAGACGCTTCTTCCATCATGAAACAATGGCTTCCATACCACTTGCCCTTGGAGTCATACCTGTAGAGAACTGCCGTAACCAGGTAAGGGGGTCCGTGCAGATCCCACTTGACAGAACACTATGGACAAAATATGTTTGTGAGCATTGGGCTAATGAACAATTTGAGGTTCAGTAGCCAGCTAGCAGTTGTAATTAGTGCGAATAGCAAAGAAAAGGGTAGCTCACCCGCTTGTAGGCAGAACTTCTTCTTCCTTGATAGTAGGATCTGCCATCCTCCGAACTGCTCGGCTCGTCGGCGGCGGAGGCGAGATAGAGCCTCACAACGGCGGCTACGGCATGCGCCATTGGAGCTCGGTATTAACGACTAGGCACAGAAACTGGGCGCAACAACTTGGCCCCAGAAGTCAAATGTACGAAGGGATTGTCCTGCCTGGAGGGTGGATTCCGATGCCGCCGGTGCTAGGGGAAAGCTGGGTATGGATTTGTTAAATTGGTCAACGCATCCAATCCACTTAGCTGATCGATTTTCCTAAGAGGTTGCCGCGTTGGTGCCCGCGTCACGGACAGATAATCGACATGTGGGTCCCGACCGTCTACTTCACGAGGCGGTTTAATAGAATGTTTGTATTTGGTAGGGGTGAGATGAGTTTGCCTCGAAATAGCCCCTCTCAGTAGTTGGCGGCCCAACTTTTCGAAACGCGGTAACTTCAGACAACTTAGGTACCGCCATGCACTGGCCTGCCAACTTTGGTACCGCAGACGAACAAGCCCTGTCCGAAGGGGTATTGGCAGATCTGGGCCGTCGGTTTAAGTGGAGATGGACGGCGCAGCGTCTTCATCCACCTTGGCTCCCCGACAATGTGAGTTAACCCTAGCAGAGGGTGGCGCGGGGCGGGGAGCTCAGCTGAGGGCTCGGGAGAGGTCGTGGAGGCGGCAGGGCGACGCGGTCGATGACGGCGAGCAGAATGAGGGGCGACACGAGGTGGTTTGATGATGGGAAGTAGCTGGCGCGTTGGAGACCGAGGGTGACCTCGTCGGAGCTCGACGGTGATGACGGAGGAGTGGTTCCTGGGCAAGGATAAGAGTACTGTTAGATGTAGAAGGAGGAGACAGTCACCGTGAGGTGACATGCAGGAGGAGAGGAGCAGAGATGAGAGCTCCTAGCTCGATTTTTGAAAGAGGCCGAGAGCTCCTCTCCTTCTTCTTCTGGACAGATGTGAGCAGGGGAGAGGGAGTGGAGCTAGGGGAGGAGCGTGTAGTGGGATAGGGAGAAAATGAAGGGCAGAGGATCGCTGGGGGAGGCCTCTGGCCTATATACCAAGGAGGGAGGAGTGGATGGATTAAATGTCCCCTTTGGAAATGGGGGAGGGAATTGCTGGCCAGGGATTGGTCCAGGGGACGGTGGGGAGGGGTAGGATTCGTATTTGGTCGTGTTGGATCAGAGAGGGAGGTGGTGGCAGCTGTGGTAATTAAGTGAGACAAATCTTGTAAGATTGTGTTGTCTCTCTCTCTCTATTTTTACTAGTCCAAGGGTAGAATGGGGATTGGTTGGGGTGGGGCTACAGTGCTGATCGACCAGAGGAAGGGTGGATGCTGTAGTGCATTTCCTTGCAAGATTTGGTGGTGGTTTGATATGGTTTGTAATCAAGTGTGATTGGTTTGCAAAATTTTGATCACAAGAGGGCTTGTGAAGGAAGTTCCAAATTTTGCATAGGAAAGAGTGAGGAGATGGTACTGGTGGTTAGATGAGGTTAAAAGACCTCTCTAGGAATTAATTGGAATTTTTCAGACGTGTTTTAGTCCACTTAAATCCAATTAAACAAAAAGGGCAGAAGTGGATTCTAGAAGATCTTTTGATAAATTTTCATTGGACAATGGTGGGTTTTGATTTGAGAGGGTCCCAATTGTGATTACACACTTAGGGGAATTTTCCCAAGATTTATTGAGGCATAAAAGTATTTAAGACAATTATTATTCCAATTCAGCCATTTAAGAAAATGGACAAAAAAAATAAAGCTTCGCAAAAATATTTATTTTTGAGATGGGAAGATAGGGTATGATATATGTAACTCACATGAGCCAAAGGTTGGGGAAGTTCTTTGGTTAAAACCAAACTTTCCTTTGGGAAAGGAGTTTTGGAGATTTATACTATTAAAGGAATTAAATAGTTTTGGGGCCATAATAATTATGGATAAGTATTGATAAATCTTGAGGATCAAGGTAGATGATATAGAAAAGGTGTATCAAGCATTTTCAACCTTGGTATTGGAGAATCCAAGTTGATTTTGGTGGAATACCCTAGATTAAGGATCTAGGGGGATGTTAATTTCATACCATCAAAACATGGTTGTATCTTGGAGTTCAGATCTCCCCTTGGGGCATGGGGTAGATGGATGGATATACCAAGTGATGTACATCAACATTGTACAGAGGTTTGAGCTTGATCTTGCTTGAGTTCAACAAGAATTGGTTTCAAACTTTGAATAAAATAAGCCTACCAAAGCAGATTATCAACTAGCCTTCAAAACCTCGTGGGTTTAAGAAACACAAGGATCCACTTAGAACAAGTGAAGTAGATATTGATATACCTGTATTAGTAGAACACAACCATGCAAATAGTTGGTCCATAGAAGGTTGGATGGTGGTGTGAGCTTATGTTAAAGTAGGCATGTTGATAAGATTTTGCAGGAAAAGTTACTTTCTTGCCTGCAAAACCATCAAGAACAAGTGGGTAGGAGGATGATCTAACAAAGGGAAAGAGTGGGACTTGGTAGTCCTTAGGATGGTTAACAAGATGGTTCAAGTGCATTACCAAAAATTCACAAGGATTGAGAAAGGGGGACATCCAAAACGGTGATGTTGAAACAGTTTCTAGACTTACAAATTTGGCAGTTTTGAGGATTTTGACTAAAGTATGAGAGGGGATGTTTTTGATGGGTTGCAAGGTACCCAAGCATCATCAAGTGGATGATGTTGAAGAGTAGATGGAGTGGAAGGGGTCCATTCTTGATATTGGTCCTCATGGACTTGGAACCTTCTAGAAGGGATCACTTTAGAATTGATCTGGCTAAGGGTTTTAGAGGGTCACCTAGTATATAGTGAGTTGATCTTGTTTTGTTAACTTGATTAGGATGTGGGGAAATTGGGGACCTCTTGATCCTAATAATGAGCTCCTAGAGTGGCTCATACTACTTCCGAAGCAAACAAGTCAAACAGCGGATCAAGGCAACTCATTAGACAGCAGATCAAGGCAACTCATCAGATAGTAGATCAAGGCAACTCATCTTATAACTAAGAGCAACCACTATTGGGTTTGCCATCAATCTTAGCTTGAGTTAAGGTTGGGGCAATTTGAAGAGGTTGGATTTTGAATAAGATGAGAGTCCTTGGTACCTCTACCAAGAGTAGAATTCAAATGCTTTGAAAAGAGGTTTTCAGAGAACTAGAGATAAGGTTAGTTGAGAGTTCTGTCTTGAAAACATAAGGAGGTTATATTATAAATCTCTCCATAGTTTTGTCAATAGAAGCTACTAAAATAGTTTTGGTTAGAATAGCATCTTGGCTCCTGTTTTGAAATGCCAGAACATTTGAGAATATGGGAATTAAGCCAAGACTGTTTTGGGAAGTAGCTTTTGTCAACTGGTGTTAAGGTAAGGAGTATATCATCTAATACACATTCATATGCATAAGCATATCCAAACAACAAGCAAACACTTCAGCATTAAACAAGAAAAAGTTTTTGTTCCCCCTGATTTGGCATTCTGGACAACTAATCAGGGTCACTGAAATTGGGATGCTACAATCTGGTTGATGTTTTGCCCACACAGACGGGCAAGAGCTCCCTGCATAGCCCTGGCTAATCCATCTAGCCAGTTGTTCTCCCTCAGGCTGAATTGGATCTTCTCCGAGGTGGGTGCTTCCATCTTGCCTCTGAGATCTGCAACTATCAGCCACTTTAGATCTCCTCCCACGTGATCGTTGAGTTGTGCCCCAAAGAACTCCGGGTGCGGGCGCTCAAGATGCTCTGCGAGTGCATCTAGATCCCTCTCAAAGATCAGGTGGCCTCCGTTCCCCAGCTGGTAGAACTTGCTATACTTGACCTCCATCTATAGGAATTTAGGGTGAGCAAGTTAGTGGGGTGATCAAGTGTGTCAAATTTTATGTAGGATTGCAAGAATTTTTGAGGAACATGAATTTTTTGTAAGAATCTCAAGGGTAAGAGTGGGAATAGGTTTTCATAAATACTCACTTCTTTTGTTTTGAAACTAAGTTTTTGGTTCAACCGTCCATTCTAACTAGGGTCTCCTATGGTCAGGATGGCTCTAATACCAACTTGACAACACCCGGATTAATCCTAGATGCCTGTTATGCCATACATCGCAATCCTAGGATTACCATTTTCGCGAGACATAACAGAATTGTGAACACAGTACATCATCCATTACAAACCATAATAAAGGTCTTACAAATAGAGGATCTCATGATCCAGTCTTAATACAATCAAAGCAGTGGAAAATAAACGTAGTAGGGACTCCAACTTCAGGGTCACAGGCAATGCTAACGATGGGATATGATCCTAGTTGTCATAGACCTCCTGCTGTCCATCTTCCTGGTAGTCCTCCTCATAGTCTGGCCACGGAAATAGCCAGGGACAAAGCCATGAGTACTCTTTAAGTACTCGCAAACTATCACTAACAAGTAAGGTAGTTTAGTAGGAATCTTAAGCTCTAGGTTTATTTGCAAAAAGCTAGGTTTATTTCATAAGGAATTCAAAAGTAAAGAACCTAATTTAATTTCCTACATCACCTAAGTGGGAACCTAATTTTCATGTCCACAACCCTGTTGTGGTCAAGTCAAAGTCATTTTTGAAAACATCTGACAACGGAACAGTATGGCCACTCCAATTGTCCATGACCGCGGACCAGGCTATTCGAATAATTTGACACTTTACAGAGGTGGTACACTTTCACCACAAAATTCGATACATTCGTCAGGGATAACCCTGAATCATCATACTTGGTATGCGGATAATCAATCCTAACCTTTCAATTACACACTCTAATATAGGCACCTCCCCTATGAGCTTGGCCTCCTAGCCATGGCCATCTGCCATCCTAGGCACTGCATAGGTGGGCATTCACATTCAGGAGGTAGCCTTAGCTCAACCTCTTTCCGCGAGGGAACCCATACTAAGGCATATAAACTTCCAGTTAAGCCCTACCCAATTCAGGTATTGTGGTTGTAAGGTAAAATTGGAATGCTATCGCATCCGAACCCAACCATCAGTTTTTGTCAAAACCAAGGCTCATGCCCGATGACCCACAAGTATAGGGGGTGTATCGCAGTATTTTCGATAAGTAAGAGTGTCAAACCCAACGAGGAGCAGAAGGTGCTGGCTAGTGGTATGGATGAGGAATTCTCTGCAAATACTTAGGAAACAGATTTTTAGAGGTTTTTTGATAAAGCAAGTAAACGAAGTACGAGTAAATAAAAGACAATAAGAATAAATGCAGCAAGTGGCCCAATCCTTTATGAAGCAAAGGACAAGCCGGTTGTATTACTTAAGATGACCAAACGTTCTCGAGGACACATGGGAAGACTATCAAGTGCTTTCGCTTCATGTAGTTCATTAATCTTCTTTAGCTTGCTAAGTGTTGTGTGGGTGAATCTGTGCTAATGTACCGACCTTCCTAGGACTAATACATACTTTTTATTATACCCCTTGCAAACATCCGTAAGTACAAGAAAGTAATTAAGGTAGAAACCTAACCACAGCTTTAAACTCTAAGACCCTTACGTCCCTTGTGCAATGGTTTCCTAACGGGGGTTCAGGTTTCTGTCACTCCGGCAACCCCTACGATTAGTAGCCAAATACACAATGCATTCCCCTAGGCCCATATAGGTGAAGTGTCATGTAGTCGACGTTCACATGACACCACTAGAAGAAGTACACCACAACTTAAATATCAAACTATTGAATCTTTCTCAACACAACTCCACTACTAACAACATGACTTCTCCCATGTCCTCAAAAACAAAACGAACTACTCACAAGACATCATATGGATCATGATCAGAGATGGAATAATGATGTATAACAATCTGAACATAAACAATAATTCAATGGTTCACTCAATAGCATCAACTATAAAGAGTAATCAACACCGGGAAAGCTTCCCCTAAGAACTATGCAAGATTCAACCCAATTGTTACAGCAATATGGAGATGGTGATGAGGGTGCTGATGATGATGCTGGTGGTGATGATGATGATGATCCCGATGAAGTCCAGCTTGATGGTGGTGTTGATGGCGACGATCTCCCATCTCCGGGAAGGAATTCCCCGGCGGAAATCTGTCTGCCGGAGAGATCTTTCTCTCTCGGTGTTTTCCGCCATGCAGAGGTGGCGGAATCTTTCTATGGTCGCTCCCCCGAGTCTTAGGGTTTTCGGGAGGATAATATATGCCAGAGGGGAGAGCTAGAGGTGGGCCAGGGCGGCCACACCACCTGGTGGCGCGGTCTAGGGTGACCCGCACCAGGGGGTGGTGTGGGCCCCCTATGGCCCATCTCCACTCCTCCTTCTGGCATCCTTCGTCTTCTGGAAAAATAGGATTTTCCGTATATTTTCCCGGATTTTTTGATCTTCGCAAATTTTGCCTCCAAACAGCACCTTTTCCATCAGAATCCTGATTGCAGCGGTCCATGTTCCAAAAGTCATCAAACATGCAAAAATAGATGAAATAACATAAGTATCACCTCTTAATATGAAATATATCAATGAATAACAGTAAATTATGATATAGAATAGTGATGCAAAATGGACGTATCAATGCCTCAAGAAGTTTCATCATCAAATCATTTTGTGTTCATAACACATGTCAAAACATTTCAATAGAATGAATCATCATTCCAAGGTTTTCATAATCATTTCCTCCAAGTATTCCCATCTAAATGATTAGTAGTAGTTTAGCACTATCAACTAGCAATGAGGGTGTCACTAATAAGGGGTGCTAATCAAGTGTAACTATCCAAATATACTTTTATGCTTTTTATGGCATCTAAGTATAACTACCTAGGCCTAGTTTTATGATCTTTATGGCATCTATCCTATTTTTAAAATAATCACAAATCACTAACTAAAGGTAAAGAACTTTGCTAAAAGTAAAAGAATAAAGCTTGCAAGTAAAACTTGGGATTGGTATAATCAAGGTTGCATAACCAAAGCATGCCTAATGCATCTTGCATAGGTTATCTTGCAAGAATGTCTTGCATAGTTAACTTGTAGTGTTAGGCTTGCATAGTTAAGCTTGCAATTAGTGATGGCTTGCATAGTTAAGAAGTTTTCAAGTGTTATTTTGCCTTGATTAGTGTAGTGGTTGAAGTTCTCTTCTTCTTCGTAGTACTCCTCCTCCTTGTATCCCGGATCAATACTAGTGTCTATAAATGAATACGAGGTACCCAATCACCAAACAATACTTAACTACTATTTAGCACACAAAGGCTCACACTAGATGATCTAGCATCATCACAATCATCACATGAAATAAATACCTAGTCTTATTTATCTTATTTTGGAAAAGTAATTTCTACTCATTGAAAATACTTAAGATTTAATATTCTACAATTAAAATATGGGATCATGTTAACACATGTCATCACCACATATTCTAATACTTGATAATGTGATTTAAAGTGGTGGTCATATTTTATAAAGTTTAAAATTACTATTTAATACAATTAAAGTGACTAGAAATGCCTATATAGCATTCTTTTGGCACTAGTCCAAGATCATTGCATGTAAACCTAATCACATATTCAGATAGATCTTATCAAATGAGATTTTTGAGAGTTGGAATCAACTCAAAAGCATTTATGGTTGATTTTGGAAAAATGTTTAAAGTTGGAAAAGTCTTTGCCTTGTTATTTTTACTATAGGTGATCTACAATTTCAAATGGTTTGAATCTAATGGTCTTGGATAGATATTTTGAATACCTTTCTAATAAAATTGGAATCATGCAATTTGGTTTAGTGAATCTCTTTGAATTGATTTTTGAATCTACTGATGGAATCTAGTTTTAACTAAAATGGAAAAAGTTTGTTTGAATCAACGGCTCTGCGGGAAACTAATTGGGCCGGCCCAGCTACGTGGTGCACACACAGCGGGCTGCTGACAGGCGGGTCCTATGTGTCAGCGACTCAACTAAACCAAAATGGTAAGTTTTAATCTGGGTCGTGCGATTAGAGCGCGATCGACGTCTGAGCATCGTCGTCTCCGTCGCACAACTCTGACAAGAAACGAACCCTAACGCGACGGTGGGGGTATGCGAGGGCTTACCTAGGCTCCAGCTAAGGTCGGCGATGGGGGTGAATGAGGTTGTCATCAACATCGAGTCAAATGGTGGTCGCGGCAGCTCCTAGCACGGCTCTTAGCTCTAGTTCCTCTTCTCCTCTGTAGCGGCGGGCTCCGGTGAAATTCCAGCGATGTGGTGCTATCCTTGCTCTGGGGAGAGGTGTGAGAGGTTTCTGAGAGAGAGGGGAGTGATATTGTGTGGAGAATTGGGGTTGGGTGGCCTCTATTTATACACCGGCGAGAGGGACAGAGCGGCGTGGCTCGGGCTCGTCGGCGACGTCGTTGCAGTGAGCTATCGGCATGGCTGAGGGTAGGGGTCGACGCGGTGCTTCATGGCGGTCTTCATGCGAGTGATGGTGTGGAAAGGGACGGTCGAGAACGGTCAGGAGCGGTCCATGCTCTGTGCGGGAACGGAGGTGTTCGAGACGGCACACAGTGTCTACGGTCCGTGCGGCGGTGAACGGGCGTGTCTGGGGGTAGCTGGGGTCACGGTGAGTGCGGGCACACGCGGAGAGGGCGGCGGGGTGTGTGTGTGCGTGTCGGCTGCGGCGCTCTGGCGCGCTCTCAACACAGTGGACAGAGAAGTGGGCACGGCGATCGCGGCTGGTCCATGGCGTGTCTCTGGTCGAGGGGTGGACAGAGGGTGGTGGTGGTGTGGCGCCTGTCTCCTAGACATCGTGGGAGAGGGCAGCGTGGTCTGTGGCGAGTGGGCGTGGTCGAGCTACACGGTGAGCTCGGGCGGCGCGCCACTGGTGCGAACGACAAAGGGGGAGCGTGTCCACTATGCTGCTGGGTGCTGGGGGCGACCGTGGGAGAGAAAGGGGGCACAGTGGTGAGGAAATTACTGCTCAGAACAGTAGAAGTTAGGCAGTGTTTATGGGTGTCTGCCACGTGCTCGACCAAATGGCCGCATGAATTCGAAGTTTGAATTTTTGGATGAAATTTGGTGAGTGTTCTAAGTACTTGCTTGGGTGTCTATGGTTTCTTGGGTTTGCCAAGGTGAATTGATTTGGGTGGTTTTTGAAAAATGGTGATCTATGCATATGAACTTGATTCAATTTTGCAATGTCTTTTAAATAGATTTGGAATTTGTTTCTGTTAGTTTGTAAGATTGGGTTGGGTTCACTTTTACTTGGTTTACCAAGGGGTGAAAAGAATTGGGAAAGTTTTTGTTAGAAATCTTTGACTAGAAACACTCAAAGTGGTCTAGTGGATAATTTCGGTCAAAATGATCATTTGCATATATGATTCATATTTGCTTTTCTTTTCTTTTGATTTTGTTTGTAAATGGCCTAGATGATGTAGTATTCATCTTTAAACCATTCATTATCATTTGTAGCAAACAAACATGGCAATTGCACTCATTCATACACTAATGCAATTCACACATACACTCGTATTAAATTTAGTAATAATTTTTTTTGTTAACCCTAAACTTAGGTGATTTGAACTTGATAATCTTGATTAATATTTTTGGGGTGTTACAAGTGGTACGGGCAGAGTCCGCCCGTACCGTCCGTCTGTACCACACGGAAGTGCGACCGCCTCGTCAAATACTTTCTCCTGGTGAAGACGGATCACAAATCCGACATTCACAGCAACCTTGAGCCACGAAAAACCACAACAGAAAGGGATCTGAAGGAGGAACTTGGAGAAGGGCAAATCCCCGCTGCTTCACGGATTATTGGAGGACATCGCATCATCCCCTTAATCATCAACCGCTACATCACCATCACCACTATTACCTCCATCCTTCATTCATTAGATCTTATTTTAATTCCAGATTCAATTGTTGTTTACACTAGATTTATCCCCATACTTTTATCCATCCATTTGATTATGATGATGTCGTTGATTGCTTCCATGTGTGAGTAGTTTCCCCTCATTCTTGCGAGACGGAGAAATCCTAGCACTATTATGAAATTGAAATAAAGATGATCTATTCTTATGTCCATATGACTTACAAGTATATGATAGATTTATGATGCGTGTTTGTTCTCTCTCTTTAGATGGTATGTGTAGTCGGCCACATGTCATTTGCCTTCGGGACTAAAGAAGAGGGTGAAATCCTTTGGAGGTGTTTGGAAGTGTGCCTCGGAGCTATCATGACTATAAGCATCGGCTAGCAACCTACATGGTCAAAGGGGGATTAAGAAAGATTCCCTAAGCTAATTATGATATCCACGGGGAGACCCTTAATTGTGGTGGTCTGTATGGGTCATTGCTCTTAGACATCGCAGTGGTTATTTAGAGGTGACCACATTCTTGGCTCAACAAAGTGACTGACTATGAACCTTGTAGTGAACATCTTATTATGGAGCTCTCTCCACACATATCATGACACAAGAAGTAGGTTATCCTAATTATGATTAAAAATATCATGCTAGAGTTGTATCCTACACCCTCGACAACGCTTTAGCCCTATTGAGTTCAACCATGTTTCCAAACGCTTTTGTTATTTGCTTTCTTTTACTTGTTTTAATTATTATACTGCATTCAACCAAAAATCTTTCGAATGCCCTTTACTTGAAATCAAAGGCGGCTTACAAGTATCCTTTGGTAGACAGTGACGAGGGGCATAAATATCTTAACAAAATAGCTCTCTATGGGTTCGATACTCTTATTTTGAAACTAGCTACAATTGTTCTGTGCACTTGCAGTCCTCAAGCTATTTTCTTGCATCGTTGCCAGGGAGCTAAGAGCTTTTGGTCTTTGTTCTTAGTTGCTTATTCTACTAATTTTTTTAATAAAGTTGTTTACTATTTTTAGGTAAACACCATGGGCGAGTACCGACATATAATTCGGCTAGAGGCTGTAAAGAATTCTGGTCCACCCATGGACGCTTATTTAAAATCCAATAACCCTAGAGGGTATGATATTAACCCCATGCTTTTGGATATTTTGCATGCTAAAAAGTTTGCAGGGGGCGGTAGAAAAGATCCGTATGAGCATGTAGGGTTCTTTGAAGATGCATGTGGGACTTTTCGTCTTAATATACTCATTGAGGATGAGGTTAAATCTACTCTTTTTGTTCAAACTCTTATTAATGAGGCCCGTTCTTGGTATATTCAAAGTCCTAAAAAAATTACTAACTCCTGGGAGACCTTATCCTCTTTGTTCCTAGTTGATTTCTTTCCTAGGACGAAAACTCTTGGAGCGAGACGCTTGATCACCAATTTTAAAGGAAAACCTGAAGAAAGCTTGCATGCAGAATACACAAGGTTTGGGGGACTTCTCGATCACTGCCCGCACCACAACTTCCTGCCTAGGTTGGTAATACATACTTTCTACACAGGTTTGAGCACTAATAATATAAATGAGCTAGACTCCCTTACCAATGGGTCGTTTACTGAATTTAGTATTGAAAGAGCCTGGAATTTGCTAGACACTGTGCATAGGATACAGAAAGCTTATTGTGGAGCCGAACTTAACAAAGAAAATCCTGTAGAGTATAATTGTTTGAGAAGATTTCTAGCTTAGGGCCAGGTAGAGAAACTGCTCGGGAATTTCAACCTTGACCCCCGTATGATTGTTCAAATTGATAAAACTTATGCTGAATATCTGCAGATCCCAAAAGAACGGGAATGCTACACGTCGCCTAGTAAGTATAAGCGCCCTAAAGCTAGGCATATGGATAAAATCTCAGAAATGCAGAAAAAATGCCTGACAAGGAGAAAACTATCCTCACAAAAATAATAGAGAGTGAGGGTGAAAGGAATAAAAGGATAGGGGGTTAGCTAAAAAACCCGGGAACCATCAAAAAGTGGCATAGTAAATGAACTTTGAGAACCTTAGGTGTTTGAGGATGAAGTAATAGTGGTAAGTAAAGAATCTTCTGATATGATAAGAGGCAAGTTTGATGGTAAAAATAGAAGCCAATAGAAAATCCCTTTTTGTTTAGGGGGAACTACTTATGTAGGGTTTTGTGACTTAAACTCTTCCATTGACATTATGACTTACACAATCTATGAAGAGTTGCGATGCCATCATGATGATCCAGACCTTGAACCTTCAAAGTTACCTTTATGCTTTCTAACTAAACATTGCAGTGGACTCATGGAATTCTTCGCAATGCTTGCATTTCTGTAAGAGCTTTTGTGTACCCAGTTGATTTTCATGTCATTGAAATGCCTTTAAACTCCTTTTGCCCCGCCATTTTTGGTAACCATTTTTACAGCTCTATAAATATTGATATTGATAATAAGAAACAAGTTTTGTCTCTAAAGTTTGGGGAAGAAGCTTTAGAAGTTAATTGCAACCAATTCACAAAGTTGCCTTATGAGAAGAAAATTGAAAAAAAAGAGGAGAGAACTATTAAAGAATTTGCGGCAATCTATTTTGGTACTCCACAATCTAAGTTGGAGAGGAATTTGATAGATAATGATTCACTCCCAAACGACTCTACAAAAGAATATTTGGATAAAATCCTCAACCCTGCACCAGAAATTGAGAATCTCCTTAGAGACTAATTCGAAGAACTTGAAAGAAAATAAGATGAGGATCCAGCATCTCTTGGTTTGAAGCCTGTCCCTCTAGGGATCAGGTATGAATTCTTAGACAAGGAAGGTAAGTGCCCTGTAATTACAGACGATAAGCTCTCTCCTAAAGAAAATAAGAAATTGTTAGAAGTACTTGTCAAACAGTGTGAAGCTTTTGAATACACTCTTAGTGACATAAAAGGGTTCGGTCATTCCATAGTGACTCATAAATACCTATGGTTGAGGATGCGAAACCATGTGTTGATAATCAAAAAAGGTAAGACCAACTCATTGTAAACCTAGGGAAGGCTATATAACTATAATTAATAATGATAACGATGAATTACTCCTTGCTAGAATAATAGCATGTGTATAGATTTTAGGAAATTAAATAAGGAAACCATAAAAAATCATAATACCTCTCATAAATTGCATCTTGGAAAGGATGTCTGGTAACTCTCACTTCTGTTTTCTTGAGGATTATTCAGGTTATTCTCAAATCGCTATTCAGCCCGAAGACCAAGAAAAAACCACTTTCACTTGTCCTTATGGAACCTATGCTTATCGACTAATGACTTTTGGTTTATGTAATGCAGCTGCTACTTTTCAAGAGTGTGTTTTGAAATATTTGACAATTTTGTAGAAAGTTCTATGGAAGTTCTCATGGACAACTTTGTTGTGTATGGAACCGCCCATGAGTAGTGTCTCTATAATATTAATAGAGTTTATAGTGGTGTAGACAAACCAAGCTAGTTCCCAATTGAGAGCACTGCCGATTTATGGTAAGAGAAGGTATAGTTTTCGGTCATAGAGTTTCTGAAAAAGGGATTGAGGTTGACGGTTCAAACCTTGTTACTTTAGAAAAGTTACTGATTCCACAAGACATAAAAGGGGTAAAAACTTTCTTGGGCACATTGGTTTCTGTAAGTGTTTTATTAAGGATTTTGCTAAAAATGGATGCTCCTTTAACTCATCTCTTAGATAAAGACACCATTTTCTCTTTTGATAGATTGCATTGATTCCTTTGAACAGTTGAAAAAAGCGCTAGTTTTTGCACCCGTTATTCAACCGCCAAATTGGGATGAGCCATTTAAAATTATGTGTGATTCTAGTGAGTATGCTATTGGGGTCATTGTAGGACAAAAATATGGATCAAACCTAAACGTCATTCAATATGCTAGCCAAGTTTTCAATGAGGATCAAAGAAATTATGCAACAACTAAAAAAGAGTTCTTAGTTGTGGTTTTTGCTTGTGATAAATGTTGTGGTATTGCCGACGAGTACACCATGAAGCGGTCCTCACAAGCATGTTTAGAGAGGTGGGGAAGGCGGTGATTTAACGGGTATGAGGTAATACAACTTACCCCAGTTCAAGTCCCACGATGGTGGCGGAACTCTACTCCTGCTATAAATCACTATAATGACAATACGCCGAGTTATAGGGATCGGTTCGTTGTGCGACGTGTTGCACTAAGCACTATGATTGTTTCCCTAATGGCCCCCACATGTCTGGCTTATAAAGGCACCAGAACCTAGGGTTACAGGGAAAGGACCTTGCTGGATAAGTTACAGAGTCCTACACTAATACTAACTAGTATTCGTTTCTTGTACTCCAAGACTCTGAGTAGGTCAGTGACTACATCCACTAAAAGAAAAGTTGGCTTTTACAATGAACAATTTTCGTGGTTGAAGGCCCGTTTTTTGTGGTTAAAAAGTCTTCTATGATGGATGCCCTTCGTGGTAAAAGCCCCATCACAAAAGAATCTACCACGAGTTTATTTCGACCATGGTGGATCGCATCCTTCAGCCGCGAAAACTTGTTCCGTCATAGATCTGTTTGCTAGCCGCGTTGACTGCTGACATCATGCAAACTGCCACGTGGCAAACGACGTTAACCCCTAGTTACCACCGTTAATGGTCACATAAACCGTGGTAGAAGCCTGACCTAGCCAAGGCCTGCTAATTATTAAGTGGGCCGACCCATGAGGAGAGCCCAATAAGTTTATGGCATGTTACTGTTTCACCCTGCACTGTTTGAAATGGTCCCATTAGTGTAGCCCTCAGCGGCTTGTATGATTTGAGGTCCGTTACTGTTTCAGACTAGAGAAGGCCCACCTTGGTCCAATAATATGCGGCCCATTAGCGGTCTACGCTAGCAGGTCCGGTACTGTTGAGGCCTGCCACCGGCCCGTTACTATTCCTACAGCCCCTAGGGTCTGCTCCTGTTCTACCCATTTACTGGCCTTTTACATTTCTGTTTTCCCACTATTAGGTCCTTTACTGTTATAGCCTTCTAATGTTCTGGCCTTTCACTGTTCGGCCTTTTACTGTTTCGGCCATTTACTGATTAGGTCTTTTACTCTTCTGGCCTTTTACTGTTCTAGACTTTACTGTTCCGGCCATTTACTGTTCAGGCATTTTACTCTTCTGGTCATTTTGCTCTTCTGGCCTTTTACTGTGCGAGTCTTTTACTATTTAGGCCTTTTACTGTTCAGGTCTATTACTGTTCGGGTCTTTTACTGTTCGGGTCTGTTGTTGTTCAGCCCTATACGTTTTCAGGGCCATGGCCGCTTATGAGGCCCACCAGTATTCTGACCTGCCACTTACAATCTTTTACTGTTTATTGGGCCCATTTGCTGGCCGACATATTTGCCTATTCTATAACTATGGCGCAATTCTTCTTTTAAACAGTCCATTAATATTTCGGTCAGCTAATGACCGCACTAGGATCATCCTATTATATCAAGAATTTTTTTTAAAATTTATTGTAGACCAGAATTTCAACAAAAACAAGATGAAGCATTACAGAGATATCGCCAGACATGGGTTGGAATAGGGTTTCTGCTACGGAGCTTACAACGTCATACAAGTAAGAACTGGCATACCGTGATAGTTACAGAAGAGATTATCAAGTAGACGGTCCATCCAATCTTGTCGATCTTTCAGTTTCTGTATTTGTTCACGTGTAATTGTGATTATTTAATCTATTTCCTCTGTTTTCTGTTCAATTAAATCAATTGTTAGAGTATAGCTGTAACACCTCTTTGTGCTGCAAAAACTGGAGCAGTGGGCCGACGCAAGAAATAACCACTATCACTGCTGCTTTGCGAAATGACCTCAATATTTAACGTAGGATTTCTCCCTTCTGTCCCATAGCTTAATGTGCAGCCTAAAACAAAGAAAATAAGTCAGCACAGTGTACCAGCTAACTGGCGGCCATCGTATATGTAAAATAATTCTAATTCATCATTGACCAGAAACAACTAATGATGTGCCTCATACATCTCTTTCCGGCATAACATGAATAGTCGACGTCCTGGACCGATACGTACATGTGCCAGTATCATAGCCACTCTAGAACAAACACTACAGATTATTTGCATGCTGAAACTAAGACATATTAAGTTAGAGCAGCAAAGCAGAGAAAAAAACACCATGTTTGTTGTCAAAGAATTTTAAAATTAGCATCTATTATATAAAAAAGTACATGATGGGTTAACCAGAGAAAAGAAAGATATCTTAGAAAATCCCACAAAAAATCAAAACATCTGACCATTGATTTAGTTAAAACTTAGTCCACAACCAATAGATCTTCCCTGTGACACAGGTTAAAAAATTTACCCATCTATGCCATTATGAAAAAGCTGTTTCACATAACAGAAAAGAAGCCAGATGCCCGTTCCTAATCTCTCTAGTGTAATTTACACAATATTGTATGAGCCATCGCCGGAATCCACAACCCTAATCACCGGCGGTTGGTCGAACTCAAATTCTAACGACGACAGTAAAGAGACGTGATCAATGCATGCATGACCCACCGCCTGAGCTCAAGAGATGAAGTCGATAACACACATCAGGTAATACGTGTCCATCCCTAATCGAGATTGGCATGGATGCAATTCTCTCCCGTCAATGACATGGCTAAGAATCATTACATTGCTACTTCCCAGGTCCTCTTCTAGGGCGCAACACGACCACGAGGTGTAGCAGCACAAGAAAAAGTGGCCATCTATTCTTTGGATTTTCGTGTGCCCTTGCCAAGCTACAGCTGTCATAGGAAACTGGTACATGTTCTTCGTCATCCAGGACTCAAGGTAAGGAGTCCTACAACTACTTAATTAATATAGTTCTAAAATTTTCTCACGAGTCAAACAAAGTAAGAGGGGACCTAACGCTGTGTAGTTATTTTTTTGTCTATAAGATTGCACAACATAATATCAGTTTCACCAACATATTATTTTTCAAAATCAAATCGTTTTGCCAGCCACAATTTTGCACAGGTGAAGGTTCCCTGTTGGGTCTAGCAATTTTACCATTTTACGAGTCCTTTCATTCCCTATTGTTTTTGGTTATGTATTCTATAACGGTACAACCAAGGAGCATAATTCAGAACAGCGTACTGTAGTTCTGTTAGCTTCTTAAACTGGTATGGACAGTACCGCCATGCAGTTTTATTGACTTGGTGTAAAGTGCCCAAATTTAGTTTGCTTCTTGGTCGCTAGAGAAATCCCGTTTTAGTTCTAACGATAAATAAAATTGTATTTGGTACCTAATTATTGGCTAAAATTCAATTTGGTCCCTCAACAATCAACCATGTAATCTGATCTCACTACTCAAATAGTGGTTTCGGCCGATCTTGACCAATGTGGCAGCAATGCAACCTAACACGGCAACACAAATAGTGTCAACGACATAAGCAAGGCCTTTAAATAAATTTACTCAAAACCCATGACATTTCAACGAAAATCAGGAATAAAAATTCAAAACAAATTAAGAAAAACAAAATACAAGAAATCTTACTCCCTCCGACCCAAATTAATTGACTTGGATTTGTCTATATTTGGATGTATCTAGCACTAAAACATGTCTAGATATATTCAAATCTAGACAAATCGAAGTCAATTAATTTGGGTTGGAGGGAGTATTAGAATTGTAAAATGTGATATAATGGAGTATAAAATTTAAAGTTCACACAAGCATATGAAAATCTAGATAACGAGAAAATAAAAAACAACATACAAAAGTTAGATATTTATTAATCCTTAAAATTTATATATTTTGAAAAATAGAAGTAACTTGCTTACTTAATTCCCCGAAATTTCAGTTTTTCATTTTGTAAAAGAATCATGTTTATTAGCCTTTCCCTACCTTTTGAATTAAAAATGGAATTTCTTGAAGGTAATCGAATCCAGTGGTAAAGAAAAGTACTAACTTGGTACACACAACCGATAGACCCTCAAAATTGTAATAACTAAACCTTATTAGCTGGTCATAAATAATATATATGACTAACTAGAAATAAAATAATCGAGTGAATGTTCCAATGGAATATGACAATATAGCAGAATTGATATACTTTCGTAAATTTTCACAAGTATTATCTATTTTTGATATTGTAAAATTATATTGCCAGAACACACAAACTTTTGCAATCATACATTTATTAACGATCAAAAGTCTTATCTTTAACCCTGCGCGGAAATCAAGCAATTGTCAAGATGGGAAAATAATCATGCGGCAAGAAAATAAACATGATTTCATTTTACGCGTAGCTCACACAATTTATATTTTTGACCCATATAAACTGTATTGCTTATAATCTAATAGGTTTGCAAGGGTATAAGAAAGACCGACACAAGGTATACATAGCAGACTCACCACAACACGCACAGAAACAAGTTAGTTATATCCTAATAAACTTGCTAAATTAATCACTGGGCCAGTCACGGGCCCAACATTCTAACTGTATGATAGGAATATTTAAGAACCATAAAGATGATGCCCTCTCATTTGGAGTCACCGTGAAAGTTGTCCTAATATAACAAATCAAGCAACTCGACTTTTTCCCTCATAAAATAATCATATCACTGCATCACAAAAATATAGAAAATATAATAAAAAGAGGTGTGTGAGATTCCTTCAGCTGCTTAGAACTGGTCAGGACAACAAAGCATTAACCTCAAATACAAAAATAGCGTTTAAAATGGTCTATAGTATGAACTAGCCAGATAAGTGTGCAGTTCGAAAACTTATGGTTGGACCTCCAACCACAGAAGGTGGTATTGTTTTAATCATCGGGAAACTATAATAGTACCTTGGAAAAACAAGTAACAAATCAAGTGTATCTTAAATATACTACCAACATCATTTTAGAGAAACAAGGTATCAACCATTGTTTTTTAATAACTAGATCATTCAAATATTTTGATCGTTGGGCCAGTAAATAAAAAAGAAGAGAAACAAAGAGATAAGTCATTTGCTGCCAAAACAATAGTTGGATGCAACCAAAAAGTAGTACAAACCTTCTTTGTAATGCCTACAACTATTGTATTTCCAACTACTGATAGTATCATTGTACATATAACCAGGCAAGAAAATCCAGTAGACAAACAAACAAAAGATACATTGTGCACTTTGCAAGGTCAATGAAGTATTTAAACAATGTAATCTGGTACGAAGTGGCATATCAAATTAAGCAAAATGTGACATAGATACTATCATATGTATGGTTGCTTCTCTTTTTTCTCAGATTTTTGAGCATGTTCTGATTTAGGTGGTGACGACGCGTGGCTTCAAGTGCCTTTGGTTCCTCTCTTCTTCTTTCGTGAGCACGCCTTGTGATCGTTGTGATCGTGTAACCTGATTGGTCTTTTTAGCTTCTTTCCCTCTTTCTTAGACGTTTTCTGTTGTGCCTATGCGGTTTGGTATGCGTGGCATCGCTGCCTTGTCCCTCTTCTCTATCTACCAACACGTTTTTGTTTTCTTGTATGTTCGTAGCTTCAGTTCTTCTCTTCCTTTCTGATGATCTCTGGCCTACATGTATGTTAAACACGTGGGCTATGTGTGGCCGAATTTTAGCATTTGGACGTGTCTTCTGGTGTATCGCGAAAGATCCAGTCCATCTTCTCCTGACAAATAAAAGAGGAGGGGAGACCAAATCATCTACCAACGCGCCGCTGCCCTTCCACCGCCCCAGCTCTTCCCCAACCACTGCCCAGCTCCTTCGGTCCCTTCCACCGCCAAGCACCTCCCCAACCGGCGCGCCGCCACCGCTTCCCCGCTGCCGCCGTAGCGCCGCTTCTGGACAGCGGCTCTCGACCCGGCCCTCCGGTTTGCCGGGTGCGCGCACGACGACCCAGCAACGCTAGCGAAATCCCACCGTCGCTGACGCGGACAGCCAGGCCGCCAGACTTCGCACAGAAGTCAAGCGCCTCTAGGATCTCCTCGCTGTAGCCGCCTCCAACTGCGACGCCGACGGCTCGGGCCTTGGTGGGGTGGTCGCGACAAAAGCACCAGGAGAAGCTCTCCTCGAGGAAGAGAATGAGTTCCTAAAGGCCTCCGTCGCCGCTGTCGTGACATCGGGTTTCTGGTGATTAGGCGGACTGTTGGAGATATGCCCAAGAGGCAATAATAAAGTGGTTATTATTATATATTTATGTTTATGATAAATGTTTACATCCCATGCTATAATTGTATTAACCGGAAACATTAATACTTGTGTATTTTGTAAACATAAAAGAGTCCCTAGTAAGCCTCTTGTTAAACTAGCTTGTTGATTAATGGATGATCATGGTTTCCTGATCATGGACATTGGATGTCGTTAATAACAAGATCATATCATTAGGAGAATGATGTGATGGACACACACCCGTAGTAAGCATAGCATAAGATCAAGTCATTAAGTTCGTTTGCTATAAGATTTAAAATACATAGTAACCTAATCCTTCGACCATGAGGTTATGTTAATCACCATCACCGGATGGGTACTTTGATGACATCAAACACCGCTTCGTAACTGGGTGGTCATAAAGGTGTCATTGGGTATTCTGAAAGTATGTGTTGAAGCGCATGGACCAAGATTGGGATTTGTCCATCCATATGACCGTTAGATATGCGCTGGGCCCTCTCGGTGGAATGTCATATAATTAGCTTGCAAGCATGTGACTGGGTCACAAGGGATGACATAACATGGAACGAGTAAAGAGTACTTATCAGTAACGAGGTAGAACTAGGTATGGAGATACCGACGATCAAACCTCGGATAAGTAGAGTATCGCGTGACAAAGGGAATTGGTTTCGTATGTTAATGGTTCTATCGATCACGAAGTCATCGTTGAGTATGTGGGAGCCGTTATGGATCTCCAGATCCCGCTGATGGTTATTGATCGGAGAGGTGTCTCCATCATGTCTGCATATTCACGAACCGTAGGGTGACATACTTAAGGTTCGAAGTTGTTTTAAGTAGATATGGAATGTGCGTTGGAGACCGAATGTTGTTCGGAGTCTCGGATTGGATTCGGGACGTCACGAGGAGCTCCGGAATTGTCCGGAGAATAAGATTCATATATTGGGGATCATTTTCTAAGTTAGGAAATGTTCCGGAGTATTTGTATGGGGATTCTAGAAGGTTTCGGAATGTTCCGGAAGGTTTTGGAAGATTTCTTGGAGTTTACTTGAAAACCAAGAAAGGATCAAGGAATCCTTGTGGGGTAAGACAAGGATTCGTGGGGAAGTAGGACTCTCCCCCCACCTCCTTGATCCGTCGGCCAAGGGAGAGGGGAGTCCTACAAGGACTCCACCTTCCCATGGCGCCTCCCTCCTTTAAATAGAGGGGTGGAGGCGCCAACCCCTGGCCCCCTTGCACTTCAAACCCTAGCCGCCTCTCTCCTCCTCCTTCCCTCTGATCTGGCTTAGGCGAAGCCCTGCAGAATTCTCTACTCCACCACCACCACCACGCCGTCATGCTGCTGCGATTCCGTGGAGAGATCTACTACCTCCGCTGCTCGCTGGAACGGGGAGAGGAAGGTCTGCTTTGACTCCGCACGTGTGACCGACTGCGGAAGCGCTGCCAGAACGTGGCGCTGGAAGGATTGTCTACTCGATCTTGAGATCGGCAAGTGATCGACTACAACAACCATGAGATACGAATCTCGTAACGCTTTCGGATCTACAAGGGTTAGTACAGATCTATCTCGTTACACATGTCTAATAGATTAGATCTTGGCTTTTATCTAGATTAGATCTGGGTTTTGTTCGTTCTTGCGGTAGAAATTTTTTGTTTTCCATGCTACGAACCCATCAGTGGTATCAGAGCCGTGTCTATGCGTAGATCTGTTGCACGAGTAGAACACAATGGTTTTGTGGGTGTTGGTGCTCGTGCCGTATTTTGCTTTGTGTACTTTGCATCTTGCGGTATGGTGGGATGAAGCGGCTCGGGCTAACCTTACATGTCATCGCACATGAGACTTGCTCCACGCTTGACGTGTAACTTGCTTTGCACAAGTGGCTTTGCGGGTGTCTGTCTCTCTCACCATAGTATAGATCCAATTTACACTTTGCAACTAGATAGCACTTGTATCAACGTTGTGGTTCAGTTTCGTAGGTAAGATCCGTTCTTATTCGAAAGCCTCAAGCCACGTAAAACATGCAAAGAAAATTAGAGGCGTCTAACTTGTTTTTGCAGGGGTTTTGTGATGTGATATGGCCATCATGTGATTGTGATTATATTTGATGTATGCAATGATCCTTGTTGTAATATGGCAACCGGCAGGAGCCTAATGGTTGTCTTCAATTCTGTTAAGACCTGCGTGTCTATTCATCTTGTAATAGCTTTGTTCCAAGTAGTTGTAATAATTGCTAGTGATGATGGACAACCATGAAGCGGCGCCACGGACCTTGACGCCACGTTGGTGATGATGGAGATCATGTCCATGCTTTGGAGATGGAGATCAAAGGCACAAGAAGAAAGGCCATATCATATCACATATTATGAATTGCCTGTGATGTTAATCCTTTATGCATCTTGTATTTCTTAGATCGCGACGGTAGCATTATAAGATGATCCCTCTCACTAAATATCAAGTAATAAAGTGTTCGTCCTTAGTTGGCACTGTTGCTAAGACTCGTCGTTTCGAAGCATCTCGTGATGATCGGATGTGATAGATTCTACGTGTGCATACAACGGGTGCAAGCCAGGTTTGCACATGCGGAAACTAAGGTTAACCTTGACGAGCCTAGCATGTATAGACATGGTCTCGGAACACGGAATACCGAAAGGTAAAGCATGAGTCATATGGATGATATGATGAACATGTTGATTGTTCGCCTTTAAAGCTACATCATCTCACGTGATGATCGGACTTGGTATAGTGGATTTGGTTCGTGTAATCACTAAAACAACTCGAGGGATGTTGGTTTGAGTGGGAGTTCATTTGTAATTTGGATTAGTCGAACTCAATTTATCATAAACACAATCAAAGTGAATTTGCGTAGTTTGTTGTAGTCACTGGCATCCGTTCACCACCTTACGCTTAATTATAGTTGAGATAGTGGAACTATAGAAATTCTGGATATTTACTTTACGAACTGGTATCGTATTGTTTTGAATGTCAATTTAAAGTTTATAAGTCCTATTGCAAACTTTCGGCAAACTCTATTTGCTCCATGAAGTTTAATAAGTAGTATTAAATCAAGAGTAACAATTCCAGTGTTAGTATCTAATGATCATGTTTGCCTCCATGATTCTTGATACTCAAAAGATTGTTTTTTAATATCAAGTTTATCTAAGAGCTGAAAGCAATGTTTCAGAAACCATCATATGTGAAAGGTATTGCGATATCTGAAACAATGTGTTGGTTACAACATGATAGAGTATACATCCTCATATTTGATGAGAATTTGTGAAGGTTGGAGACGCTAGTCGTACTAATCCTCCAAAAGGTTTTGAAAAAGAAACATTATACTCGCAATTCACCTTTATAAGCTATAGCAGCTTGATCATGAAAGTTTTCATGATAAGGATGAATAGAAGATGTAAGTAAAATGTTTACTACACTAAAAGATTACTAAAGAATGGAATTTTGAAAGAATGCCAAACATTTGATGATGGTGATCCACCTCAAAGTGCAAGTCCAAAGGTATTAGTGGTTGACTATATACACTTTGTACCATGTGTCATGTTGATGACACCACTATTGATGTTGATAGATTCTTTTAAAAGAAAAGGAATTGCTGAAAGAGAATCTATAAAATATTTGGCAGAAAATAAAAGGTTGGAGATGTCCAACTTAGGCATATAGAAGATATACATGTTATGGTTGTATTCCTTGCTTGTTAAACAATGTGGTTCTCCGGTATTGGATACCGAATTGGTTGGTATGAAGTGTCATACAGGACAACACAATTCATAAACTGCAATGGCCTAAGTAACTAGCAAGAGAAAATGTGATGATGTTCATCGAAAACAAACAAAGGGTTGTTGTGTTGCTCGTTAACATAAAATCTTGCCTTCAAGATTTGTTTCAATAATTGTTATTTTGATCAGGTATTATGACGACAAAAGGTTGTTCAAATAATTACCGTATTCCATAATAGATGGATAATATACAAGTCTGGTAGGAGAAATAACGACCATAAAACTAATGCTAAAATATCGCAAGACAAATGATTGAAAGATCATTTGCGAAGTGACATCGCCGTTTAAATTATATTGAAAGGGATACATGAAGAAACTCCATGTTGATGGATTTTTGGAGTCTTTGATTTGGATCAAATGACGCTTGTGATACTTTCCTGGAGATAATTAAAACTCCGTTCGTAGGCCAAAAGAGGAACGGACGACTAACTGATTGGAATTTGTACATATTGATGTATATAGTCCATTATGTGTAGTCGTGGGCGATGGATTTCAACTTCATATGCTTTCTCCGAAGATTTGAGTGAGTATATGTATATACTTACTCAATAAGGAAGAAGTATGAAACATTTGAAAAATGTTCAAAGACTTTCAAGATGAAGTGGAAAATCATTGTAACAAGAAAATAAAAGAGTTTATGATTGGATCATAAAGAAAGATGTTTGAGTTACAAGTTTAGCAAAACACCTAAGATTTGAGGAATCGTTTCATGGATTTGCATTTCCCAAAACACCATAGGAGTATGGAGTGTTCGAGATATGTAATGAAACCTTGTTTTACATGGTAAGATCAAAGGTGTCATTTATAAAACTGCCATTATATTTTAAAAATTAAAGCTTTAGTGACTACCGCTTTTACACTGAAAAGAGCTCCATCGTAATCCGTTGAAATGACACCATATGAGTTATGGTTTGGGATAAAACCCGAATTGTCTTTTCTTAAATTTTGGTATGCTATGCATGAGTAAAATGTTTACAACCAAAGTCGGATAAGCACGTCTTTGTAGGTTATTCCAAAGAATTTGTTGGGAATTTCTCCATAACGCCAAGGACAAAAGAGTTTGTCGCTTGGAACGTCAAGTTTCTTGAGAAGGAATTTTTCGTGAAAAGTTAAGTGGGAGGACAATAGAACTTTGATAAGGTTGTTGAACCTTAGCTATATGTGCTAAGTAGCGCAGCGCCGGAAAGTATCCCGGTGGCGGCCACAATGCGCATGGCTCTCGTGATTACAAAAGGTGTGATCTCGGAGATTAGAGTTCCTATAGAACCGTGTGGGTCGGTAAGAATCAAATAGTAAGATTTGATAAGCAAGTCGTTATTGTTTTGACAATGATGAACCTACTACATGCAAAGAAGCGATGATGGGCCCTGACTCCATAAAATGACTAGAAGTCATGGAATCCGTGATAGTATCCATACACGAGAAATCAAGTTTCTGAACTTAGAAGACCCTCCGGAAAGGCGTGAAGCCTATCGGTCGTGTTTGGATCTATAAAGAAATAGACATGGATGTTTCAAATCTATGAAATAGTCGACATGTCGGAAAGAGTTTACGACAATGTTCAAGGAATTGACTATGATAAGATTTGATCTTTCATAGCGATATTTAGTCTGGATGGATTAATGTAGCAACCACTACATATATTTTGGTATATGGTAGTTGAACGAACAAAACAAGTTCTTCTAATAGAATGGTTACCTAGGACGTGTACATCACACGATCCAAAGGTTTTTGTTAATTCAAAGGATGCTAAAAGAGTGTGCAAAACTTCAATGGTTGAAGTGAGCATCGCGGAGTTGGAATCTTCACCGTGATGAAACCGTTAAAAGGTTTAATTTCATCAGAGACGATGAAGATGTTTTGCATTTTGCAAGAAATTAAGTGGGAGCGCTAAGACATATTTCTAATACATTATGTGAAAGACATATTATTGATTAGAAATAATGTATCTTTTATTGACATAGGTTAAGAATTTCATTTCGATGAAAGACTTAGGCATAACTCAAGAATTAGACATCAATGTCTATATGAATAGATTGAGGCGCTAATATGGTTTTGCCAAATGTACATAGATAAGATGTTGAATGAGTTCAATATGGAAACAACAAGAAAGGTTCTTGACGCATGGAAATGACTAAATCAAGATTCAAGTGTGTTGACACGAGATTCAAGTGTTTCGACACTTGGTGAAATCACAAGAATATTTTGATCAATTATTCTTTGATATGTACACATCCATATATGTCCTATGCTCTAAATGTTATGAGCATATACCAGAATGATTCATAAGATGATCATTGGACAATAGTAAAGATATTCTTATGAGCTTTGGAAGAACTAAGAATATATCATGTATAAGTGACAAATAGTTAAAGGTAGTTCATTGTAAAGTGTTACATTGATACTAGTTTTGTCAAAAGATACAAATTAAATTTATCTCAATTTAGACTATGGATGGCACAATATAATGGAAAGGATGTTCCGTGATGGATTTGGATGAGTTCCAAAGTTGAGATATTGTGACGGACACTACAACAAAAGGCTATGTATATAACTTCTATAGTAGCAGCAAAGGAGGGCATTTGTGTTAAGTAGTTTGTTATCAAACTAGGCGTGGTTCATAGCGGGATAATACTATGAAGATACATTGTACGACAATTGTATCTACATGATTTAATCCCAAGGAACTAAAGGTCTCACCAAAGGACCAAATTTATACAATGCCATCTCATTGGAGAATGAGTAATGCGTAAAGACGCAAGGACATGCAAATACACATGGACCTGGAAGTGTCAGATCCGAAGATTATGTTTACCACTAGCAATAGTGTCTATACAACACCAGAAAGCCATAGGTGTTGAATGCACAAGTTTTTTAACTAGATTATTGACTCTAGTGCAAGTGGGAGACTGTTGGAGATATGCCCAAGAGGCAATAATAAAGTGGTTATTATTATATCTTTATGTTTATGATAAATGTTTACATCCCATGCTATAATTGTATTAACCGAAAACATTAATACTTGTGTGTTTTGTAAACATAAAAGAGTCCCTAGTAAGCCTCTTGTTAAACTAGCTTGTTGATTAATGGATGATCATGGTTTCCTAATCATGGACATTGGATGTCGTTAATAACAAGATCATATCATTAGGAGAATGATGTGATGGACACACACACACCCGTAGTAAGCATAGCATAAGATCAAGTCATTAAGTTCGTTTGCTATAAGCTTTAAAATACATAGTAACCTAATCCTTCGACCATGAGGTTATGTTAATCACCATCACCGGATGGGTACTTTGATGACATCAAACACCGCTTCGTAACTGGGTGGTCATAAAGGTGTCATTGGGTATTCTGAAAGTATGTGTTGAAGCGCATGGACCAAGATTGGGATTTGTCCATCCATATGACGGTTAGATATGCTCTGGGCCCTCTCGGTGGAATGTCATCTAATTAGATTGCAAGCATGTGACTGGGTCACAAGGGATGACATAACATGGAACGAGTAAAGAGTACTTATCAGTAACGAGGTAGAACTAGGTATGGAGATACCGACGATCAAACCTCGGATAAGTAGAGTATCGCATGACAAAGGGAATTGGTTTCGTATGTTAATGGTTCTATCAATCATGAAGTCATCGTTGAGTATGTGGGAGCCGTTATGGATCTCCAGATCCCGCTGATGGTTATTGATCGGAGAGGTGTCTCCATCATGTCTGCATATTCACGAACCGTAGGGTGACACACTTAAGGTTCGAAGTTGTTTTAAGTAGATATGGAATGTGCGTTGGAGACCGAATGTTGTTCGGAGTCTCGGATTGGATTCGGGATGTCACGAGGAGCTCCGAAATTGTCCGGAGAATAAGATTCATATATTGGGGATCATTTTCTAAGTTAGGAAATGTTCCGGAGTATTTGTATGGGGATTCTAGAAGGTTTCGGAATGTTCCGGAAGGTTCTGGAACATTTCTTGGAGTTTACTTGAAAACCAAGAAAGGATCAAGGAATCCTTGTGGGGTAAGACAAGGATTCGTGGGGGGGTAGGACTCTCCCCCAACCTCCTTGATCCGTCGGCCAAGGGAGAGGGGAGTCCTACAAGGACTCCACCTCCCCATGGCGCCTCCCTCCTTTAAATAGAGGGGTGGAGGGGCCAACCCCTAGCCCCCTTGCACTTCAAACCCTAGCCGCCTCTCTCCTCCTCCTTCCCTCTGCTCTGGCTTAGGCGAAGCCCTGCAGAATTCTCTACTCCACCACCACCACCACGCCGTCGTGCTGCTGGGATTCCGTGGAGAGATCTACTACCTCCGCTGCTCGCTGGAACGGGGAGAGGAAGGTCTGCTTCGACTCCGCACGTGTGACCGACTGCGGAAGCGCTACCGGAACGTGGCGCCGGAAGGATTGTCTACTCGATCTTAAGATCGGCAAGTGATGGACTACATCAACCACGAGATCCGAATCTCGTAAAGCTTTCGGATCTATAAGGGTTAGTACAGATCTATCTCGTTGCACATGTCTAATAGATTAGATCTTGGCTTTTATCTAGATTAGATCTGGGTTTTGTTCGTTCTTGCGGTAGAAATTTTTTGTTTTCCATGCTACGAACCCATCACGGACGTGGTGCTGCGCGGGCTCAGCGGGTACAACACTCGTTGGGCGCTGAAGGTGCTGAACAGAGCCATGGAGGGGACGGGCGCTGGGGACGCGGAACCAGCGGCCGTCACGCTGTTCTTCGATGCCTCCCTCACTCATCTCTTTTCCACAGGTCAAAAACGACAGCGAGCGTCGGCGAGGCCTGATGTTGTTACTGAACAAGATGTTCTTCTAGCCCTGCGCCGGCTTCTCCTCCTCTTCCGATTCCCCCTCACAGCGAGCCCCTCCAACAACCAAGTGTGGCTCTTGCAGCTGAAACTCTATCCCTACCGCCACCGCTGTCGACCAGATCCCATCCCCGCGCCATGAGAACCCATACCTCCTTCCCCGCTATCTCTCTACCAATACTCCCTCCCTCATGCACTCTCTTCCCAAAGGTCAAACTGGACGAGCAACCGGCGACGCGTTCTGCCTGATGGTGTTGTGGCGGATTAGGACGAAGCTCTAGCAGCACCGACGCATGGAAGGGAGTGGCTAGCGACTGCAGCGGATGGCACGTTCCCGATCCATCTCATATCGTGGATGCGGCCGCCATAGAGCTGCATTTTTGATAACGGCAGCCGATGTCCTCCTCGGATCCAAGGCTTGCGGCAGAGGCGGTCGCCGTGTCGGTGACTGCACGTCAAGGTCCTCCTACTATAGTGCTCCCTGGTGAGAGTATCCCTCGAAATCCCCACCTTTTAGGTTGATATGTTCCTGCACCCTTGCTTGCCTCGAATTCCAGCTTGAATCATTTCAATTAACATTGCTTCTAATTTTGCGATTCTCTAAGATTGCTTTTCTCCTCTGTATATATGGAGATAAAGGCACTAGGAGCTGAATTGGTTCACCCCAAGGTATTTACAGAACTGTTGAGGGCTTGTGGGATGGTGAAATCTGCCCTAAAGGCATAGCAGTATAGCATGCCAGCATAAATCCCCTACTTTTTGTCATTGATTGAATGCAGTTGCGGACATTTCCCTTGAACTGCCCAGATACAGCGATACGGATACGGATACCGTGATACGTCGATACGGCGATTTTCGAAAAACATGGATACAGAGATACATTTATACATATGTATGTGTATGATAATGTTATTGATATATACAAATTACTGATTTTTTTTATCAAAATGAAAATTACAGAAGTAATTTGATAGAACAATTAAATCACAGAAATAATCAACAGTACAATAGTGCATCCAACTTCTTTGTCCCGGACCTATGCATCTTCATTATCCAATTCTTCCAGATTTCAGAGTGTCTTCGTCGCAGGGATCCTACACTCCTACTTTGACGAGGTTCCCCGACGGCCTGGCCATGCCTGCCCCAAGAGGCCACACACCAAGATCAAGAAGAACCAGATCAATTGAGATGCGAAAAGAGGAAACTCACCTGCACAGTGCACCGGCGGGCGGCGGATGGCGGAGAGCTCTACTCGCCGGCTGGATCTTTCTTCTGGCGCGGCGGCTCAGCAGCAGAGGTGGGCGGCGATCTGCTTAGTGTGGCGACGGAATGCACAGGTCGGGACTCGGGAGGTGAAAAGGGAAGGTGTCGTTTCATCGTTGTATAAATACCAGGCAATTAGGATACTCCCGTATCGTGGCAGTATCCATCCCGTATCCAATTTAACTTCTGTTTTTAAAGCGGAAAATCATCCGATACGTACGGGATATGTATCGACGGGTATCCGGAAGTATCCACGTATCCGGAGGTATCCAACCCCCGATACGCTAATTTTGTGCCGTATCCATGCAACGTTGCTCGATCACACATCTTTTTGTATACTGTTGTCATTTCTTATTTCTTGAGCAACTCAGGTTCTACTATCAGAAGGTTGTGGTTTTTTCACTCCGGCTTTACTTGATTTTGGAAACTAAAGCTTAGTACTCCCTCCGTTTTAAAATATAAGATATTTTAGCTCTCTGAATAAAGTGTATCTAGACTCGTTTCAGTGTGTAGATTCATCTATGTTTGGAGTGAACCTACACACTAAAAAGAGTCTAGATACACTCATTTCACAAAGCTAAAACATCTTATATTTTGAAACGGAGGGAGTATGTTATAACTATTCTATACCATGGTGGTGAAATATGGTTTAGTTTTCCTTACAATGTTAACATCTATACACATGCCTCTACTTCATCACCATGTTATTTTGTTTCCGTTTGGATATATTAAAAGAACAGCATCTTACTTGGTTGGTCTCCTTTTAGATTTAGCTCCTAAATGCTAGAACTTCCTCATGTTGTGTGTAATAAATTTTGGGGTTACAACTATACTTAAAATTCTCTGACGATTGTTGAAATTATTCGGACCTTTATGTTTCAGCTCCTGCAAACTGCAACTTCTGAATGCCGACACCTCCTATCTAATGTATTATCTCAAATCAATCCTTGCAAAATCGGTCCATAGTGGGGCTGATAAGAAAAACTGTTCTTTGGTCGTCGGCAGCCTGCGGTCCCCTCTTGCCTGCGAGTTTAAGCTACATTTCTGAATATGTGAGGAAATTGCCCAGCTGCTATATCTGTTGGTGCTAATCATTTGTCCCACTACTGCTTATGTCTGATTTCGAGCCATTTTCTCTTGGCTAAAGCATCCCGGTTTAGCCTGTGATTTTTCTGTTGATATGGACGCTTGGAGGTTCACAATTTATCTCTGCTTATTGGATATATATTTTTCATAAGGTTTTATATTTTTCAAGAACCTCCAAAAGGTTTTATGTTTTTCAAGAACCTCCTTGTATTTTGTTTATCATGGTTTTATATGTCCTCTTTCATGGAAAATCACATAAAGAAAGCTTCCCCACGGATCGTCTTTGGTATGGGATCCTTAGATAATCTCTTGTAGTCGGTTATTATATCGACAGGTAACTTTCCTGATTCACAGGAGCTTTGATTTCACTATTTTTGCTTCTAAGTTATGCATACATACTCAACTCAACAAGCAATATGTATATTTAGACCAGGGTTTTTTACTCAACACACAAGTTATCTAGGGATTAAATAGAAAAAACGTCCGAGTTGCTTGCTGTTGTTACTTCGAGCATGTCTTAGTAGCCCAACTTTTGATCAAAAACCCATGTCCCTGGAGGGAAAGTTCTTTAGGAATGTCATGCAGCCTAAACATAAATCAGCAGTGGCACCAATTGCTTTTCACTTTTTAGCATCTTACCTATGTCTGCAGGTGATACCTTCGATAGTTTCATGGAACTCTTTGGTTAGCAAAGAATCCAAAAAATTCATCCGATGCTTGGGAAATTGGAAATTTTGAGGACAACACCACTCTGGAGCACAAGTACCATACCCCATGTAAAAATATGCTCTCACTGTATAAACTAGCACTTGTGTGAGCCTCATCATTCAGTTCCCTTTTAGGATTAAAGTTACAATGCATGGAGCTGGAATGGTACACTGAAGGTCTTGTGCTCTGATAGCATGCGCTGAGCATTCTTTTTTGTGTGCTCAGTTCTAACACTGTACCACGCTTTCTTGCTAGACTGTCTATTTTTGGTTACCTTCAGAATTCTATGCACAATACTGCATGTGAATTTAATTTTGGCAAAACTGTGGTATAAACAGCTAATAGAGAGTAACATACCGACATCCAACTACTTAATGAGTAATATTTTCTGCACCCTACTTCTCAACACCATTATCTCGGATCCTCATCCCAAGGGTGGGGCGTGCTTGGATATTTCACAATATCTTTTTGCAGTGTTTGTCCGATGAATTACTCTAACAGGAAGTGCAGGGACTACATGTCTGCATTAGTAGTTTGAGGTGGAGAGATGTGCTTGGCTATGTTTACCTGAGACACTGGAAACTTACTTTTCTAGCTTCTGTATGTGCCCGACTAACAAGAACCGTACTGTTGAGAAGTTAATCCAGTGCTCCAAATAATTCATTATTCGCAGAACTGCTAGCAAATCAGTGTATATATCAATTATGGTTCTTCTCACGTCATTAGTTTTTCCAACTTCTAAGCAACCTTTTATCTACCTACTTATGTAGTTTATGTTCCATGTGCAAGCATTCATGAAATTACTTAGGTTTGCTTCGTAAAGTTGTATATACAAAGATGTTTATTTTGTTGTATATTTTTCAGATATCAGTGTAGGCAAGTAACTGTCAGTGTAAGCAAGTAAGCAAGGAACATCAGTGTAAGAAATTAACCGAGGAACTAAGTATGAGTGCAAATACAAATTCTTAAAAGGGTTGGGGATGCTACTGGAGAATTTGATTACGCTTTTAGTTATGTTCCACTTTGTAACTTTCTTTGTAACTTTCTTTACAAAATTCTTAAAAGAGTTGGGGATGCTACTGGAGAATATGATTATGCTTTTAGTTACGCTCCACTTTGTAATGTCTTTACAATTGGAATTATAGCATCAGTAAATCTTTCTTTTTTATGTTATGTAATTTTGGAATAGTGGTGATTTTGGTGCATAGAAAGTGTTAGCAGATGTATCGCCATGTATCTTCTGGTAAAATATGTAAATTGCGGTTATATCACCTTCTATGTCGTGTGTTGCTATTCTGAACTTGATGAGGAGTTGTATGTGCATAGGTTGAGAGCTTCACTGCCACAAGTTGCGACATGCGATGGTGTGGAGGTGGTTGAAGTAGGCTGTATTCCCTGGGCACGTTTTAACCTTTTGCTGATATTCGATTTGCCTTTTCTTGCCTTTCGCTCATGGTGGCTGCTCTTTCCTTTGTTGCAGCTGGCTAGGTTTGTTCTTTCCATTGACGGCTGCCAAGGAAGGCCATTGTGTGGGAGTGAAAAGCGCAAAGATTTTAGAGGCTAAGAACATAAGGCATCAGAGATCCAAGAAGTTGTGGCCACGGGTGTCGAGCTCGAAGAGGCCCAGGGCAGTAGCACCATAATCCCTTCGCCGTGGGTGTCGAGCTTGCGGAGGACCAGGGCGGTGCGAGCACGCTGGGATGGTGCGAATTAGGAGGTCTTGGGCCGTACCGGCGTCCCTCCAATTCATCACCTTGTCTCGCGGGACGCGGCCAACGCTTTGGAGCCATCCAATGCGTTTTGACCACGGACTTGGATCCAGTGGAGACATGGCATGCACCTCTGCCTGCGCCTAGGCAGTTAGCACTCGGTCGCTCGCAAGCATACTGAGCTCGAGTGTCTCATCTGGCTCTTCGACGAGAATAATTAATGAGGGACGTGCGACTCCTTGGTACCGGGTGCCAGGGTCCAGGGAGCAGCGACAAGACATGGGAGAGGGGGAGCAGGACCTCGCCGGGAGGCGACTGGTAAGCAGGTGATGGGGTGCGCCTAGAAGGATCTAGACTAGAGAAGGAACGGCGAGTGTGGGGCGTGTCCGATTCAGGTGTGTTGCCTGCGAGCGGCATAGGCTGGGCCATGCGGGAGTGGCAGTGTGCGCTCCAAGTTGCAGCGGCGGGTTGCAGCGTGCGGGGAGGTCCATTGGTGTCGGCTGTCAGGTCCTGCTGTTAGCTCGGTTTTTACATAAAGGGGATGAACTTGAGTGGCTTGAATCAGGGCCGCCAGCGATTAATTTGGTCATGCAGATTTTGTATATTCCTCAAAAGAAAAGAAAATAATACAGATAAATAGAATTGGGGCAAATCAAATGCGGAAGTAATCCATGGCAAAAAAAAGCACAATGTACACGAGGACAGAAAGTAAAGTAACGAAGTAAACAAGGACAAAAGGTAAAATCCCTCGAGAGGCACGTGGACAGACGGTAATAAGCAATCAATATCAATAATTATGGTTGCCCTCTTCCACCTTGTACATGTCCTCACCGCTGCTCCCTTTGAGATGAATTTTTCCGACGATCTCTACATGTTTCTTTTTTTAGAAAAACCTATACAATATCCTAGCCATAGAACCAAAACCGTTATAGATAGCATAAATAAATGTACCTTTATACCATCATCAAAGAATAAATTGTAGAGATCATATTTAAAACAAATTATAATACATTTATGTTATGGTGAATATCAATTATAATACATCTATGTGACTCAGAAAAACTAGCTAAAATAGAATAAATAGACATTTTATTATAGATTATGAAACGTGCAGCACGTGTACACTTACTAGCCGTGAATAAGAAGTCCAGAGCATGGTGGTCAGTGGAGTTGTTCATGTGCTCAGTTATGTTCTCATGGGGCTTAAATCAGGAGAGTAGTGCACGATGTTATGCGATGCATTCCACAAGCTCCTAACGACGGGCTTAAGATATAGGCTCGGCGTGTGCCGCGCCAATGGTGGCTAGTTCTTTCGATAGAAGCACTTTGTGCACCATATAGAGTAGGTAGATAGGAAATGGAGCAATCATACACCGTGTGCATCATATAAACGGTCATATTATTTGAAAAAATTATATCCAACATATATAATGTCAAGTAAAGGTGTACGAGTTCTGTTATCCGTATTATATCCATGGGAACCACGACAGAATATCGCATTGTTGCAATCATAAGTCAAGGAAAAATGCACAGGAACCATAACCAATTAAACCATCTGGTGGCTAATATTAAACTTGCAAGATCATCTGATCATGTATAGATAAAATCCAGTAGACATGAGTGAGAACATATGCACAATATCTCTTTATTATTAATCAAACATTATATTTCTCATAGAAATTTCCATCGTTTAAGGTAAGGAAATCATTACATCGCTTTAATCCTGAGCAAACTAAAGAATCAAATTGGCAATAAAATCTATATGTGCATCATGTAGAGTAGCTATTGAGGTAATGAATTAAGCAATCAAACACCAGATGCATGATAGACTTTCATGTCATATTAAGATGGTTATAGTACATATATATAGTAATTGGGTATCATGTTAGATGATACTAGCTATGACAATCTCACTATGAGTAGGCTAGCTAGAACTCCCTCCATTTCAAAATATAACATGTTATGGCTTTTGTGAAACGAATATATCTAGACCCCCTTTAGTGTTGGTAGAGTAACTTGGATTAGTATTGTATGCATTTTTACTAGTCCAAGTTACTCCCCACCAAGACCAAGTAATTGATACTAGTCTCATACATATAACAGTAGACTATGTTACTACCTCTAGAGTGCATATAAGCTCAATCATGGTGACGATCTCTAATATTATAATAGAATATAAATTAGCATAAAAGTAGATATACATCAATCACCACCACCTAATCATGGTCTAGTTAACGTATATATAAATAGATAGATGATCATCAATCAAATATAGAAAAAAGAGATCTCCATCATGATTGTGTGAGCAAATTGAATTATAAATCAAGGGATTTACGTTTGGTCTTTGTGAAGTATCGTTAAAGGTAATCTTGTTCTAATCATTGGCTAACTCATGTGGTGCTGACACTAGATAATGTGACTATCTTAAGAGTGCGTACAAATTCTTAAATATAGCAGAAAAATACTATAATATACTATAAATTAGCATAAAAGTGGATATACTTAAATTACCACCATCTATTCATAGTCTAGTTAACACATATATAGATAGATATATAGATATGATGATGAGTCAAATATAGCAAAGAATAGATCATCATGATGAGTGAGTGAGAAAATTGAATTATAATTTAAGAGATTTACATTTGGTCTTTGCTATATAGCAGAAAAATATAGCATAAAAGTGGATATACTTAAATCACCACCACCTAATCATGGTCTATTTAACGTATAGACAGATAGATAGATAGATGAACATAAGTCAAATATAGAAAGAATAGATCACCATTGAAATCAAGTGAACACACTGAATTATAAATCGAGGGATTTATGTTTGGTTTTTGTCCAGTCTTATTGAAGGTCAAACTTGTTCTAATTATTAGCCGAATCATGTGGTGCCTCATACAAACAAACATCTGACACTAAACACATCTCAGTAAAAATAAGAGACTTACTATTTCTCTATGTGCAGTCCCGTTGGAGGACATCCTGTTGTTAGTTCGTCCCTTGAAGACATCCACCGCATCCAGTACTTGGATAGATGATCTATCTACTTTATTGTTACTCCTCTGCATATAGGTTTAGACCACTCATTCACATAAAATAGGTTTGCATTTAGTAATTGAAAGCAACAGGTACTTACAATATTGTAGGGACGATTCACTCTATAATTCTCCATGTTCCCTGTGAGAGGAAATAATATCAGATATTGGTTGTTGTTGTTTAAAAAAAACTTGATAGTGTGAACACCTAGAGCAGGGAATGGCAGAATATAACAACATTTAACTGACATAAAGTTTTCCATGGCGACAAAATAGAATGCAGTTATAGTCACTCCTTAGCACGAACAAGAGAGAAATTATAACAATTTAACTTGTGAAATAGGATTGCAGACAAATATGAGAAGTGCCATAAATTTTGTCTGGAACTATAGAGCAGGCAGTTACTATACTAATATTTGGACAAACAAGATAGACATTACAATGGTGTACCTCATGAACATATAGAGCAAGGAATGCAAACCCATATGTGAAGTGACTTAAAATGCCATGAACTACATATAATAGAAGGTAGATACTGCTACTTCAGAAATTATAATTGAGAAACTTGAATTTATAGAGCAGGGCAAGTAGATAACCATGTTAAGTACCTTAAAACTTCCCATGTAATACTACATCCAATGCAAAGTAAATAAGGCATATAAATTTTTCGCAAGTCAATCAACGCAAAATTCGACCAAGTTTGTAGAACATACCAGGAACATCTACCATGCCAAACTAACGCCATTTGATACATCGGAGCATATATTTTTATAGATGAAAATGCCACAAATTAACCCTTAACATATTTTTCTATGAGCATGGTGAAAGTTATCATTGTTTGACTTTAAAAAAGTATAGGCCTTCTTTACAGAATGGATGTAGTCCCTCTGTTTCAAAATATAAGATATTTTAGCTTTGTGAAAGAAGTGTACCTAGACCACTTTTAGCGTGTAGGTTCATGTAGATTAGGAGTAAACCTACACACTAAATGGTGTCTAGATACACTCCTTTCACAAAGCTAAGAAATCTTATATTTTAAAATGGAGGGAGTAGTACACAATAGGCGGCAGCTACTGTCGGAGCTTAATTGAAACAAATATTAATGGCATAATTTGTTGAGGGAATGCAAAACCAACAAGTTCAATGATATAAAATTTGCGATGAATTACATAAGAGAAGGCAGTTACTGTGGTTGCTTAGTACAAACATATTGAAATTAAAATAGCATAAATTCTGAACTTGTAGAGCAGGGAATGTTAACCTATATGTTCAGTTGCTTAAAACTATCAATGAACTCCAAAATTATATGAAGTTAGTATTGTAGAATAGGTAGGCAGGTTTAGATGTTCAGTGAATTAACATTTGCCATGAATAGCATAATACCAATAAACTCTAATGATGTTAGTTTTGTACTACCAATTTTTTTATATATAATAAGAGTAATTGTTAGTCAAAGAAAAAACATGGTGAACAAGGACGCCTTAAACATAAGTAGTTGATTGACGCCTGGACTTAACATAGACTACACCAAATTTATCAAGGGAGAATGGGATATCAATTAAGCTAGTATTAAGGTAAGAATTTACCACCAATATAGAAATGCAGTTCACTATCGCAGGCTTATACCTGCTATATTGAAATGAACAAGCAGATCTGGTTTACCTAGGTCATGGCCTTGTCTACGCATACACGGCATATTTGCGGGTCACGTCAAGGATGCCGAGGGTGCCCGGTAGTGGTGAGTCGCGTTTAAGCAGATAGATCTCGATGGCGTTGGTGAAGCAGATCTATGGAGGTTGTTGATGGGTCTTGCTTGCTTGATAAGATGGCCGGTGAAGGAGATCCGGTGTAGTGTATGGTGTCGTCAGTGAAGCAGATCTGCTATGACCGATTATAGATTCAAGGCGCTACACAAAAGCTTCGGTGAAGCAGATCTGGTGTAGTGGACTATTGTGTCCGCGAAGCAGATCTAATGCAGCGCACACCGGCGTAGGTGAAGCAGTTCAGGTGCTGTGGACGAGGGAGTCGGCAAACTAACATGGTTGTATGGAATAGGGTGTCAGCAAACTAGGTTTGGTAAGGTGGACTTCGGCTGATCCGGTAGACTGGTGAGGATTATATGGTATCAAGGTATGGTGTGTAGGCTGGCGCAGTACAGTAGTGCACGAACCGGAGGTGGGATAGGGGGTTTGGGGTGGCGTGTTGGCGGGCGAAGTGCGGCGGTGATGTTCTGGTGTGGTGGTGCATGAGCTGGAGGTAAGATAGGGGTTGGATGGCGTGTAGGCCGACAAAGTGTGGCGGAGATGATTACGGTGCGGTGATGCTGGTGCTGGAGGTGAGAGGGAGTTGGGTGGCGTGTAGGCCGGAAAAGCACGGCACGGATGCTCCGATGGGGTGGTGCAGGAGCTAGAGGTGGGATAGGGGTTAGGGTTTTTCAGAGTGCTATGGGGGAAATGGTGTCGGTGGAAGGTGTACTACCCATCTTCAGAGCTGTAGGGACCCCGAGGGGATTACGAACCATACCCATACCCTAACATTAGTAGATAGGCCATTGTCAGTGGTAGAAAAGGAATTTCATATGGCTAAAACTTGGGACGTGTGTGAGATCAGGCACATGGGTTTAATAGGATTGATAGAATACTCATACCAACAAGTTGCAATTTCTTTTTCAGAAGCTCATTCGAAAAGAACTCTAAGGTTAAGCGTGCTTGGACTAGAGCAATTCTAGGATGGGTGACCGGCCATGAAGTGGGTACCGGGTGCGCTCAAGTAAAGACAAAGTGCACAGAAAAAACTAGTGTTTGTCTGTGGGGCCAGTCTAGATATCCTATTAAGCTGCCAGGAGTGACACCCCCCGGGCCTAGTGGACGGGGTGTTATAGTGTGTGACCACTTGAAATATTTCGGTGGAGGTGAGGCTGAAGAATTTGCCGCTCTAAGATTTGGAATTTGGATATACAGTTCAAAAGATATAGAATAATAATATCCTATCCTAGGAGTAGTTATAGATCAATGACTAGAAAAAATAGTTTACTGTAACGTCCTAGCCTTTGTAGGTAGGAGTATTTCCAGAGCTATTTATGCAAAAATAAGGTCTCTTCCTTCGGCTTAATTACGTACACACATGAAGGTAGTAATATGAACTAGTATGTTATTAGTACCCACTATGACCAGCCTAAGAGCATATCTAGTGGCTACTGTATCCGGTAGTCTAAGCCAAATATAGACCTCCGCGGACTAAAAAATGTCTCTAGTGGCTAGTGTATCCGGTGGTCTACAATTTACACATCCTACAAACTAGCTACTCATTGTCCATATTTGTACAACCGATCCACCATGTCTGAAGCAAAGTTGGTCGCTCACGAGCTCCCTCCCACGCCAAATCAGAGCATCTGTTGTACTAAATTGCTATGTATATCGACTATTTGTGTGTAGATGGACATTTAGACTATCAAATTTAAACTATCCACTAGAAAACTAAAGTTGTGTAAAAAATAATCTTTTTACACCAATATCTATGTGAATATATAGACTACCAAATATAGACAAGCCACAAGAGATGCTCTAAGAGACTACTAAATTTAGAGAAGCCACTAGAGATCAATGAAAAAAATACTAGCGTGCTAATTAATTTAGCGTGGCTTTTCTCCAGACGATATGAAAGTTATAGCATGCTAATAACATGCTATTTTACAAAACAACATTTTGTAAAAATTAAAAAATATAACAGGTATATCATGAATATAAATGATTTCAACATCAAATGAATTGCCTAGAGTAATACTTATACATGCATAATTAATTCCGAACCTATCCAAGTTGGAGGAGAACCGACAGGGCTAAATCTAGGTATAACGTCGGGTGCTGCGGGAGGAGACGGCGGCTTGACGCGATCACTTAAGTTTAACAATCAAAATGTTCATCGTATGTTTGCTTACTCAACACATTCATCATATGCTATCTTACTCCACACCCTCCAACAAAACAATAACATCCTATACTTGAAATAGCGCTAACGCTGTGATGTTTTAGCACGATATAGAAATCTATTTAAAAAATAGCACCATAGCGAGAAAATCTTGAAAAAATAGCGTGGACTATCCAAATACGCTATATTACGCTAAATAGCGTCAAATAGCATGCTATTTTTCCATGCTAGAGATGCTCTAAGTTTGGTCAGAGTGGTAAGAAACTTGGATTAGTAATATGCATACATTGTGCTAAATACTATCAAAAGTGGCATATTTTAGATGCTAAAATGGAAAAGAAGATCCAATGGCTAGCAATATTGGGATTCAAGAGTCTTGATCCAACACTTAATATTCGAAGTTATTCGTACACTATATATAACTAGTAAGTTGCACATGCCCTGCACGTGAGACTGAGATAATAGATGTCTGACATACCATCACTATATAAAATTGTAATAGGTACAACAGAAAAAATATAAATTTGATCAACATCTATAAATTATGCGTGTATATTTTTTTCTTGTACTTTGTATATCATGTAGAAGCCAATGATTATTAGCTATCTAAAACTTGAAATTTTTGGTAACATGGTCTAGAGAAACGAGGGAGAAAATTGTAGAATAATGGAGAAGTGTGTTTTGTGTTTTGTGCATAGCATTCATTGTGATGAAGACTATCAATAGAATCTTCTAGATGCTAGAATGGAAAAGAAGATCCAATGGCTGGAAATGTTGGGATTCGCGAGTCTTGATCCAATGGTCAATATTCAAAGTTATTCGTACACTATATAGTGGTAAGATAAGAAATAACTAGTGAGTTGCAAGTGCCTTACACGTGAGAATCATATAATAGAAGTATGCCATATCATTTTTTATATAAATATATAATAGGTGAAACTCAACAAATATTTATAATTTCGAGCCACGTTCACAAAGTATCACGTGTGTTTGGTTCTTGTACTTTTTGTATCATCTAGAAATCAACCTATAGCTACTTAAATAATTTGCGTCTATAAAACTGATCCATAAATAAATTCTATTCTATAGGAGTACGTGGGCGGGTCCGTGTGTAGCATCGCAGCAGTCACCAAGTTCCATATGAGCTACTCCTACAACCTAATTAATTAGGCCTTGCATGACACTAGATACTTGTTATTACCCAATACTATGAAGGTAGTAACATGTGAATGTCTTACTAGTCTAAGTTATTTAGCACGTGAGTAGCCTAAAATATGGAAGAGAAAGAAAACATCCAGCCATAGCTCATTTTTGGTTGGAAGCACGAGGCAAACAGAAGGAAAGTTTGGCTGGACCACCAAGGGCCCCAACTTCTGCACTGCTATGCATGCATGGTTGTACTCCATACTCCATGGGAAGGAAGAGGTGACCATGATTTGCAAAAAAGGAAGATGTGACTACTGCGATGCTACCCACCTGAACAAGCCCCATTAAAATCATAGAGACACTGATGCATGAGCAGAGCAGCCAATGTCGCATGGAAGAGGAGATATGTAGGATGATTCTCCTTCATCCAGGAGATATGAGCTATTCCTACAAGTAGGCCTAATTAATTAGGCCTTGCATGACACTAGACACATGTTATTACCCAATACACTTTGAATGTACTGTAGTAACATGTGAAAGTTTTACTAGCCTAAGTTATTTTTCACTATGAACATCCTAAATGGAAGAGAAAGAAAACATCCAGCCAGAACTCATTTTGGGTAGAAGCACGAGGCAAACAGAAGGAAAGTTGGGATGGACCACCACGGGCCCCAACTTTCTCTGCACTGCTGCGCCTGCACGGTTGTACTCTGATACGTTGCAAACGTATCTATAATTATTGATGTTTCATTCTTGTTTTATATCTACTTTCTTATGTTTTGTCCACACTTTAGAGTATTTTTACACATTTTCTGGAACTAACCTATTAACAAGATGCCACAGTGCCAGTTGCCTGTTTTCTTCTGTTTTTGGTTCCAGAAAAGCCAGAAAATAAATATTCTTGGAATTGGACGGGACAAAAGCCAAAGTCAATATTTCACCGAGGGGCACATGGAGCTAGAAGACGAGACGGAGAAGGGCCTCAAGGGGCCACACCCCTGGCCGCGCGGCCTGGTGATACATTGCAAATGTATCTATAATTTTTGATGCTCCATGCTTAGTTTACTTTCTTGTGTTTTGTCCACACTTTGGAGTACTTTTCATATAATTTCTTGGACTAACCTATAAACAAGAGCCACAATGCCAGCTGCCTGTTTTCTGCTGCTTTTGGTTCCAGGAAAGTCAGAAAATGAATATTCTCGGAATTGGACGGGACAAAAGCCAAAGTGCCTATTTTGCAAGAAGACTCATGGAGCCAGAGTACGAGACGGATGAGGGCCAGGGCCTGGCCACACCACCCCCAGGCGCGGGCTGGGCTTGGCCACGCCAGGGCATGGTGTGGTGGCCCCAGGCAGCCCCTCGGTCCCCCTCTTCGCCTATAAGAAGCCTTCTGACCTAAAAATCTCGGGGGGTTCGACACTTTTTCCATGAAAAATTCTGCTGCGCCGCTGCCACCGAAGGGGAGATTCGGGGATAGAAAGTCTTTGTTCCGGCACCCTGCCGGGACGGGGAAGTGCCCCCGGAGCTATCTCCATCGATCTTCACCATCATCTCCATCCACCATCCATGTTTCCCCCATCTATGAGTGAGTAATCCCCCGCTGTAGGCTATGGGGAAGGGAGGTATTCGATAAGATTGTTCATGTAATGGCATCATATTGTTAGGGCATGGTGCCTAGTATCTTTTATTAGTGCTTTATGACTTTGTTGCGACTTGTTGTGCTTAATGCTTGTCATTAGGGCCCGAGTGCCATGATTTCAGATCTGAACTTATTATTGATTCATTATGATAGTATTGTTTCTGGTCTTATCTACAAGTTGTATACACACGTTGTTGTCCGGAACCTATGGCCCCGAAGTGACAGAAATCGGGATAACCGGGAGGGAATGGCTTTGATGTGAGGATCACATGTGTTCACGGAGTGTTAATGCTTTGCTCCGGTGCTCTATTAAAAGGAACACCTTAATTGCCAGTAGTTCCCTAGAGGCCCCGCTGCAAACGGGCTGGCAGGACAAAAGATGTTGTAAAAGTTCTCATTTCGAGCACGTATGACTATATATGGAACACATGCCTAGGATTGTCTAGTACTTGGATGCTTTATCTTATTTATCTGCAATTGCCCTATGTTCTGATTGCTATGTGAATTGTCTTGTCCATGCAACGCCCGTCCATCCATCCCTATGCCTAACACACTCGAATCCCACTGTTTACTGCTTTTGTTACTACTGCCTTTGCTTTGCTACTCCTGTTACTTTACTATTCCTACTACAAAACTGTTGCTACTAATAAACTGCCGTGAGCAAGATTGTTTCTAGGTGAAGCTGAATTGACAACTCAGTTATTAAGGCTTATAAATATTCTTTGGCTCCCCTTGTGTCGAATCAATAAATTGGGTTTCACTTCCCTCGAAAATACTGCGATACACCCCCTATACTTGTGGGTCATCAAGACTATTTTCTGGCGCCGTTGCCGGGGAGCATAGCTTTATTTATCAAGTTCACTTGGATTCTCTATTGTTCGCTGCTATCCATCCATCATGGGTAAGTATCGTGATGGCAAGGTTCCTATTTTACCATCCACTACAAGAAGAGGTACAGTTTTGAACACCTCTGCTGCTCTTGATTCACCATCTATTATAAGTAAGCTCGTTACACCACCACATACACATGCTAGACACACTGCTACTACTGCTGAATCTGAAACTTCTGATGGTTATGATGCTGCTTCTACTGTGCTTGATAAGAGTGGTTCATTAGGTCCTTTCCTAGATGCTACGATTGTTAGAACTATAGCTGGAAATACCGAAACTCCTAATGAAGACACTACCACACCTGTTAGCTCACCTGAGTTTAGTGAGAGTTATGATACTGAAGAAGATTATGTTGAGATGACTGATGAGTTTATTGAAGAATGTAAGAACACCCATGATAGGAGCGCTGCTAAGAGTCTCCTTGAGAGGCGTACTATTAGACCCAAATTATCTCCTGATGCTAAGTTTGCTGCTTCTCCCATAAACATTATATATGAAGATTATGGTTTCTCTCTCGATCTATCTTACATAGCTATTGTCGAGAAAGAACCTTTTTGTGGGACTAAGAATGAAAGTGCGGTAGCACATATGAATGGACTTTCTACTATGAGTGGCTTGTTTTCTGATGATATTAAGATGCGTACTTACTTTGTTGCTAAGATTTTCCCCTTTTCACTGAAAGGAGAAGCTAAAACTTGGTTTAGTAATTTACCTCCTGGATCTATTGATAGCCCTGAGTGCTTTATTAGTAGTTTCCTGCAGAAATATTTTCCTCCTAGTGCTAGACATGCTGTTTTGCAGGAACTTTTTGATTTTAAACAGGGAGAAAAAGAGGTATTGCCTGAATCTTGGGCATGGTTTTGTGCTTTGATTCATGCACAAGCTGGAAGTCCGTTACCTAAGAATGAGCTTCTTGATATATTTTATAATGGACTAACCGAAGAATCTAGGACATACCTAGATAGTTGTGCTGATTGTGTTTTCAGGAATAGGACTCCTAAGGAAGCTGAGGAATTAATGGCTAAAATAAGCAAGAATTATGAAGATTGGACTCCTCCTAAACAAGTTACACCTGAAGTAATTGTACCTGAACCATCTATTCCTATGCCTGTTCCAACATCAAAGAAGAGGGGAGTTATTGAATTAAATGATGAAGTGATGAAGGAAGCTAAGAAATGTCTTAAGGAGAAGGGAATTAAAGCTGCAGATGTCAAGAATTTACCTCCTATAAAAGAATTATGTAAGCCTATTCCCTACTCACCCACTATTGAGGTACACTCTCTCCAACACTTTGATGAAGGTGATATCCCTTACTTGAAACCTCCTGATCAATGCTTAGAAGAATTTGATATCTTTATTGTTAAGCAAGATAACTTTAATAAAAGGGTGCAAAATCATCTAATGGAAAACACTAGAGCTATTATTGAGTTGAAAGATATTGTGGAAAGAACCTCTAATGATGTTAAAATGATTGTTAAACACTTTCAAATGGTTCAAACTCAAATAGATCAACTCGTTAAAGTGCAAAACGACTTGCTAGTTAATGCCGGTAACGAAAAACATGCTTATGAAATTAGAACTAGAAGTGGAGCTGCTACCCAGGATCCTCTATATCCTGAGGGGCATCCCAAAAGAATTGAGCAGGATTCTCAACAAGCTGAAAATGGTGGTTCTACTCGTAAGAAAATGAAAAAGAAACATAAAACTATTGTAGAACCCTCTGAACCTACTATATATCCTAATAGTATATCTATCTCTGATGCTGAAACTGAAAGTGGTAATGAAGAAAATGAAGTTCCTAATGAAGAAAAAGTTGAAGAAGAACCTGAAAACCACACTAAGACTACTAAATACACTAAAGAAGATTTTATTGCTAAGAAACATGGTAGTGAAAGAGAACCTTGGGTCCAAAAACCTATGTGTTTCCCTGATAAGAAACACAAGTCAAAGGAAGATGAACACTATAATAAGTTTTGTGAGTGGATGAAGCTTTTATTCTTGCAAATTCCTTTGACTGATGCTATTAAATTGCCTCCTTACTCAAAGTATATGAAGGACATTGTCTCGAATAAAAGGAAGATTCCTAATGAAGAAATTTCTAATTTGCTTGCTAATTATTCCTTCAATGGTAAGGTCCTAAGAAACTTGGAGACCCAGGGATTCCAACTATCCCTTGCTCTATTAAGAACAATTATGTTAGAACTACTTTGTGTGATTTGGGAGCTGGAGTTAGTGTTATGCCTTTCTCTCTCTATAAGAGGCTTCAGCTTGAAAAATTGATACCAACTGATATATCTTTGCAAATGGCTCATAAATCTACCACTATTCCTGTGGGTATATGTGAGGATGTACCTGTTCAAGTGGCTCACAATTTCTTGATATTAACTGATTTTGTTGTGCTTGAAATGCCTGAAGATGATAATATGTCTATTATTCTTGGGAGACCTTTTCTTAAATACTGCAGGAGCTGTTATTAATTATAATCAAGGGAAGGTGACCTTCAATGTTAATGACAGGGAACACATTGTCTATTTCCTCAAGAAGATTGAAAGGACTTATGGTTTGAATTCAATTGAACATGTTGAGGGCATTCAAGTTGGAGAAATTTATTGTTCCATACGAAGAGAAAAATTTGAAACTATTATGATTGGGACCATTGCTATCAAGGTTGAGGTAACATAATCATTAGTGGAATACAAAGTTTTGTCTCATATGAAATTGTTTTGGTAGCAAGACCTGATCTACCTTGTTAACAAAAGGATTTCATTGAACAAAACAATGTTTTCACTATGATTATTTCTGTTTACTTCTATTCTATCCATTCTAGTTTTTGCTTATGCCTAATTTAAAGGCGTTAAAGAAAAGTACTTATTGGGAGATAACCCAAAAGTTTTAGATGAGTCTTGGAAGTTTTTACCTCTGTAATAACCGCTCCTTATCCTTTTTATTTGCTTTCTGTGCCAAGAGTAACTTCTAATGAGAGTGAAGTGATGATTGGGAAAGTTGCTGTCCCGAAACAAATTTCTGTGCTTCACTGTAAAAAATCGTGAGAGAGATTTGTATGAAGGATTGAGCTATAATTGTTTGTGCTTCTGCCCCAGGTTGTTATCTAACTTTCGTTAGTTCAACACTTTTTGATTTGAGCAAGAGAAGGTCTTCGAAAAAATTCGTCTTTACCTGCTGGTGTGTTTTGACAGATTTCTGCCATTTTCTGCATTTGCTTCTAGTTAGTTCCTTCTTGAGTTCTTTTGGGGAATTGAGATTTTTGAGGGAAGTTCTACAGTAGCTAGTGTTCTAATGGAAGTTTATTTGGTGTTAGAGCTGAACCTTAAGACTTATTTATCTTAAGTGCACTAATGTTGCTAATGAGATTGTGTGAAGTTTTGTATGAAGGAAAAATTTCAGGTGTATGGAAGGAATGAGTAATTAGATGAAGGATGGACTAAAGCTCAAGCTTGGGGATGCCACGCGTGTCACCCCAAGAAATATCCAAGAAGTACAAGCTTCAAAGCTTGGGGATGCCCAAGGCATCCCCTTCTTTATCAATAAAAATCCCAGGTTTCTTCCAACCACTTCATTTTTATTTGTTTCATGTACAGTTGTGTTGTTCTTGGAGCGTCTTCTTTTTTGTTTTTCATTTTGAGTTTTAGTTTGCTGAATAAATTGGTTGGACCTCCTCTTTTATGAATTGGTTTTCAAATGGTTTGGTTTGAATTGGAAAAGAGTAGAAAAAGCTCATTCTTAAGTGGTAAAGAGAGTTTGTTTTTGACTGTGCCTTTGCTTTGTCATGCCATGCTTGATATTGTTTTGGCTTTATGCTTAGTATTCTTTGTTGTAGCATGACTTGTTATAAAAAATTGAGATTTCTTAATGCATGTGCCTTGGATGAATCATGTGTTGTTTTAGCATATTAAAGCATAGTATAGTGGTATTCTCCTTTGATGCTTTATTTGGGTTGACTTGGCACATGCTCACACCATGTTATGACTATCTCAAGTCACCATAAGCCTTTATGATCATTTAGTTTTCAACTTGTAGTATCACTTTATGCTTTGATCAATGATGTTTTGTTGCTCTACATGATTATGGCCATTATTGCTCTCTCGTTTGTCGCTCCCTTACTATTGCTAGCCTTCACTTTCACTGAGTATGTTTTACTCATGTTTCCATCTCCCTAAAACCAAATATTGCCAAAGTGTCTACCATACCTACCTATTAGCATCATTTGCTACTTCCGTGCATATTTAATATGCCTTGTTTTCTTCCGAATAAAATGTTTGTTTGTTATGAGAAAGTTAGTTAGTAAAGCTCTCACGAACTTGATGGCACACTTTACTTTCTTGTATTTAATAAACCTGAACCATTGCGTCCTTCTTTTTTGCGTATATGCTTGCGCTTTATAAGTTGAAGTTAGCAGAACCATGTATCATGGGGAACGCTTTCAACATTGCATTGGTACTTAGTACCTCGTTGATATCATGTTCTTTTGCTTATGGATCCCGGTGGTGTGAAATAAAAGTGGAACTTGTAAGATCATGGAGTTTGTATGTATGTTAGAGAAACGCCTGGGCCGCTAGCCTAAGCCATGCCTAATCATGGTGGAAACTTGCAGCATAACCATAATGAGCATTCTATGAAGCATCCTCAATAAAAATCTATGCACATAATAAATAAAAAGATCGCTGAGATGCTCATTGTCTGCTTGCCTTGTCATTTTGATTATGGGATAGCTCATGTATCATGTGCAAGGGGTACCCCGTTGGCGGTTCTCTATGATACGTATATACTTACAATGACAAGAGCTTACTCGTGACTGAAGTTGAGTAGCATGAGGATCGGTCTTCGTAAGTAAGGGGCATGAGACTTCGATTTATAACTTGTCAAGCATATCCTCTTAGTTGTGTCACTTTAACCTTAACCACATTAAAGATACTTATGATAGGGGCAATGAGATCTCAAAGCTAATGAGTACCATACTTTCAGCATTTGGAAGCCTTTCAACTTTTCAAAACCTTTTTCATTTCTTTGTTGAGTCTCCACACATTCTATGAGCACTTTCTTGAGAGAATAGTGGACATTCTTAGTTCTATGTGCATTGTCCCAAGACTTGTTGATTGATGCATACCTGTATATTGCTTGTTTTAAACTATTTGTATCTAGTCACTCTTGTGAACTTTGAAGGTGTCCTATGCATTTATGTTTGCTACTCTTTGAGGGACAAGGTGAATGCCACTATGCTATGTTTTCTTTATGTGAAACAAACAAACGTCTTGCAAAGCATTGGTATTCATGAATCTTTTGTTTGTGCCTTTTCATGTTGCATCATAGTTTCTTTGTCATATTGCTAGAACTTTGTCTTTCATGTTATGATTGAAGAACTATGATCCCAGCTTTGAATGTTTTACAAATACTTTGATCAAGTCTTTGATGGTGCATGTCACCTCAAAAATTATTCTTTCTTTTTATCACTTACCTACTCGAGGACGAGCAGGAGTTAAGCTTGGGGATGTTGATACATTGCAAATGTATCTATAATTTTTGATGCTCCATGCTTGGTTTAATTTCTTGTGTTTTGTCCACACTTTGGAGTACTTTTCATAAGATTTCTTGGGCTGACCTATTAACAAGAGCCAAAGTAACAGCTGCCTGTTTTCTGCTGTTTTTGGTTCCAGGAAAGTCAGAAAATGAATATTCTCGGAATTGGACGGGACAAAAGCCAAAGTGCCTATTTTTCCCGAAGACTCACGGAGCCAGAATATGAGACGGAGGAGGGCCAGGGCCTGGCCACACCACCCCCAGGCGCGGGCTGGGCTTGGCTGGGCCAGGGCATGGTGTGGTGGCCCCAGGCAGCCCCTTCGTCCCCCTCTTCGCCTATAAGAAGCCTTCTGACCTAAAAACCTCGGGGGGTTCGATCTTTTTCCACGAAAAGTTCCACTGAGCCGCCGCCACCGAAGGAGAGATTCGAGGGACAGAAAGTCTCTGTTCCGGCACCCTGCCGGGACGGGGAAGTGCCCCCGGAGCCATCTCCATTGATCTTCACCATCATCTCCATCGACCATCCATGTTTCCCCCATCTATGAGTGAGTAATCCCTCGCTGTAGGCTATGGGGATGGTAGGGATTGGATGAGATCGTTCATGTAATGGCATCAGATTGTTAGGGTATGGTGCCTAGTATCTTTTATTAGTGCTTTATGACTTTGTTGCGACTTGTTGTGCTTAATTCTTGTCACTAGGGCCCGAGTGCCATGATTCAGATCTGAACTTATTATTGATTCATTATGATAGTATTGTTCCTGGTCTTATCTACAAGTTGTATACACATGTTGTTGTCCGGAACCTATGGCCTCGAAGTGACAAAAATCGGGATAACCGGAAGGGAATGGCTTTGATGTGAGGATCACATGTGTTCACGGAGTGTTAATGCTTTGCTCCGGTGCTCTATTAAAAGGAGCACCTTAATTGTCAGTAGTCCCCTAGAGGCCCCGCTGCAAACGGGCTGGCAGGACAAAAGATGTTGTACAAGTTTTCATTGTGAGCACGTATGACTATATATGGAACACATGCCTAGGATTGTCTAGTACTTGGATGCTTTATCTTATTTATCTGCAATTGCCCTATGTTCTGATTGCTATGTGAATTGTCTTGTCCATGCAACGCCCATCCATCCATCCCTATGCCTACCGCACTCGAATCCCACTGTTTACTGCTTTTGTTACTACTGCCTTTGCTTTGCTACTGCTGTTACTTTACTATTCCTACTACAAAACTGTTGCTACTGATAAACTCTTGTGAGCAAGATTGTTTCCAGGTGCAGCTGAATTGACAACTCAGTTGTTAAGGCTTATAAATATTCTTTGGCTCCCCTTGTGTCGAATCAATAAACTGGGTTTCACTTCCCTCGAAAATACTACGATACACCCCTATACTTGGGGGTCATCACCTGGCCCGCGCCTGGGGGGTGCAGCCGCATCGGGCACCCCCTCGGCCTCCCGTTTCGCCTATAAGAAGCCTCCGATGAGAAAACCCTAAATAATCAGGGAGAAAGCCACGAAATCCTCCATAGCGCCGCTGCCACCGAAGGGGAGATTCGGGGGACAAAAATTCTCTATTCCAGCACCTTGTCGGGACGTGGAATTGCCCCTAGAGCCAACTCCATCGATCTCCACCGCCATCTCCATCGATCTCCACCGCCATCTCCATCACTGTTGCTGATTCCCATGATAAGGAGGGAGTAGTTCTCTCTCGAGGCTAAGGGCTCTACCGGTAGCTATGTGTTCATCTCTCTCTATGCATGATCTTATTGAGATCATGAGCTTTGTAATCTATAGATCTATTCTGCTCCTCAAGTGCTTTAATGAATCTCTGCTTATCCCAAAACGTGTGTGAAGTTGACAGTGTGCACACCATGTGCACTTTGGCTAAGGTTACATAAATACTTGTCATGACTATAGTTTGAGTTGGATGTGTCTATGATATTGTGGTGTTTGTTGGAACCATCTAGCACTCAAGGTGATAGTGAGGGGTTATCTAGATGGGGAAAGCGAACTTTGAGGTGTCCTGTTATAGCCCTACCGTGGATTAGAGTTATCCAACTGGAGAGTAGTTCAGAGTAGTATCATAAAGAGAAGATATTTATATGAGAGTGTTCACTAGTGAAAGTATGATCCCTATGCCTTCTTTCTAACAATTGAAACACTGTTTGCAACTAGATCTGTTACATGTTTGCTTGCTTCCATCTTTATTTCATATTGCCTTTAGTCTCTTCCTACCCGTCAAGCTCTTTTCTGGCACCGTTAGCACTTATAATTATCCATACCACTTGTATTTCACTATCTCTTCGCCGAACTAGTGCACCTATACACCTGACAAGTGTATTGGGTTTGTTGGGGACACAAGAGACTTCTTGTATCTTGATTGCAGGGTTGCTTGAGAGGGATACATTTGACCACTTCCTCCCTGAGTTCGATAAACCTTGGGTAATCCACTTAAGGGAAACTTGCTGCTATTTTACAAACCTGTGCACTTGGAGGCCCAACAACTATCTACAAGAATAGAAGTGAGTAGACAGCAAGCTATTTTCTGGCACCGTTGATGGGGATTAAAGAAGAAGAAGCTCCCACGTCAACAACGCGCCATCAAAGCTATTTTATGGCACCGTTGCCGGGGAGGTAAGGTAAAATGTACTCACATCTTCTAGCTACTAAGCTATCTTCTAGTACGGTTCCTGGTGTGTGAGTGCTCGAAGTTATTTCCTTTAGATTCTACAATTATATATTTTTGTTTCTTGTTATATTTTCACTAGTTAGGCTTAATGGAAAACAACGACAAAATTAGAGAGCTTTATAGTGTATATCTTGAGTTAGGACATGAAGTGTTTGAAGAGAAAATAAAAAACCTATGGATCTTTATTTGCATGCTAATAGCAATGTTATTAGTATGTAATCTTTGAACACCATTATTGCTAATGCTATGGAAAAGTCTAAGCTTGGGGAAGCTGGTTTTGATGAGCATGATATTTTTAGTCCCCCAAGCATGGAGGAGAAAATTTACTTTGATGATACTATGCCTCCAATATATGATGATTACAATGATGAATATGATATTTTTAGTCCACCTACTATTGAGGATAAAAGTAATTATGATTACAATATGCCTCCTATATTTGATGATTATGGTGATGAGAATAATAATGATAGCTATTTTGTTGAATTTGCTCCCACTACAATTAATAAGAATGACTATGTTTATGTGGAGAGTATTAATTCTTTTATGCATGTGGCTCATGATAAAATGTTTTATGTGATAGTTATATTGTTAATTTTATTCATGATTCTACTAAAAGTTATTATGAGAGAGGGAAACATGGTTTTATGTGTCTCAACAATATTAAGTTTCCCCTCTTTATGTTAATTTTTTTGAAGTTGCACTTGTTTTACTCTCCTATGCTTGTTGCTTTGTGCTTTCATGACATGTTTCTTTATAAGATTATTTTTCATAGGAACTGGGTTAGACTTAAATTTGTTCCATATTTGCTTCTCGATGCTCTCTTTTACTTCGATTCATATTTCTTATGTGAGCATCATCGAAATTATCGTGCCTAGCTCAAAGGTGTTAAAGAAAAGTACTTCTTGGGAGATAACCCAATAGTTTTCTTGAGCCTTGGAAGTTATTACTTCTGTAATAACCACTCCTTATCCTTATTATTTGATTTTTGTGCCAAGAATAACCTATAATGAGAGGGAAGTAAGATTTGGGGAAGTGCTATCCCGAAACAGAATTTTGTGCTTCACTGTAAAAATTCGTGAAAAATCTCTGTATGTCGGATTGAGCTATAATTTTCTGAATAAATCCCCCAGATTGTTATCTAACTTTCGTTAGTTCAACTCTTTTTGATTTGATAAACATAAGGTATTCTAAAATATCGGTTTTCACCTGCTGGTCTGTTTTGACAGATTTCTGTCATTATTTGCATTTGCCTCTTTATCGATTTCTTTTAGGGTTCTTTTTGGTGAATTGAGCTTTTTGAGGGAATTGCTACAGTATCTTGTGTTTTTAATGTAAGTTTTTCTGTTTTAAAATTAAACCCCAAAGGTTTATTATCTTTTGAATGCACTAATGTTCCTAATAAAGATTGTGTGAAGTTTTGTATGAAGGAAATTTGTAGGTGTAGGGAAAGAATGATGTAATGAGATTAAGAATGGACAAAAGCTCAAGCTTGGGGATACCACCCCGTGTCACCCCAAGAAATATTCAAGAGGTACAAGCGTCAAAGCTTGGGGATGCCCAAGGCATCCCCTTGTTCATCAATAAAAATCTCAAGTCTTTCTAGACATTTCGTTTTTATTGTTTCATGCACTGTTGTGTTATTCTTGGAGCTTCTTTGTTTTTGTTTTTAGTTTTCTTTTGCTTTGTTTGCTGCAATAATTTGGTTGGATCCCAGCACTTCTTTTGGAGAGAGACACACTCTACTTTCATTGTTTAGAACACTCTAGTTTTCATTCTTATTGTTTTGTGAGTGTTCTCTTTTGCTAGCACTGCGTTTAGCTTTAGTTTTAGATTTGTGTTGGAAAAGAGTAGGAAGTTTCATGCTTATAGTGGTATAAAAGGAGTCTTGTTTAGACTGTGGCCTAGACTTTATCATGTCATGCTTGATATTGATTTGGCTTTATGCTTAGTGATTATTGTTGTAGCTTGACATGTTATAAACAATTGAGATTGCTTAATGTGCTATGAAAGAATCATGTGTTGTTTTAGCATATTAAAGCATAATATTGTGGTATTCTCCTTTGATGGTTTATTTGGGTTGACTTGGCGCATGCTAACACCATGTTAAGACTATACCAAGTCACCATAGCCTCTATGATCATTTAGTTTTCGACTTGTGATATCACTTTATGCTTTAATTAACGATGTTTTGTCGCTTTGCATGACTATGGCCATTATTGCTCTCTTAGTTGGTCGCTCCTAGTCATTTTCTAGCCTCCATACCAAGTATGAGCCCCACTCATGCATCTAACTGCAAATAAAACCAAGTTATTCCAAAGAGTCCACCATACCTACTTATTAGCATTTGCTATTCCATGTATATTCATGTTTTTATCTACCTTCCGATTAAACTTGTTATGTGAAAATTAGTGATTAAAGCTCTCACGAACTTGATGGCACACTTTACTTTTCTTGCCCCTAATAAACTTGAACCATTGTATCATCTATGTTGTATATGCTTGCACTTATACGTTGGGATTAGCAGAACCATGCTGTGGGGAAGGCTTACAACATTGCACTTGTACATTGTACCCAGTTGATATCATGCTCTTTTGTTTATGGATGTCGTTGGTGTGAAATGAAAGGGGAGCTTGTAAGTCCATGGAGTTATGTATGTGTTTTAGAGAAACGCCTGGGCCGCTAGCCTAAGACATGCCTAATCATGGTGGAAATTTGCAGCATCACCATAGTGAGCAATCTATGAAGCATTCTTCTTATAAAAAAAAAGAGATAGAGATTGAGAAAAACAAAAAAATATGAGAAAAGAGGAAAGATTGAAAAAAGCACCATTTTCCCACGGTAAATAAGAAGATTGTTGAGATGCTCATTGTCTACTTACCTTGTCATTTTGATTATAGGATAGCTCCTGTATCATGTGCAAGGGGTACCCCGTTGGCGGTTCTCTATGATACACATGTACTTACTATGAAAATAACTTACTAGTAACTAAACTTGAGTAGCATGAGGAGCGACCCTTGTATTCAAGGGACATGAGATTGCCAACTTATACTTTGTCAAGCATATACTCCATAGTTTGTTCACTTTAACCTTAATCACTTCAAGATGCTTATGATAGGGGCAATGAGAGCTGAAAGCTAATAAGTACCATAATTTTTGGTAGCTCTTTATGAGACTTGAATCCCTCCTTCCTTCTATGAAGGCCTTTCTTTTACTTTTATGTTGAGTCTCCATCTTCTATCTTTATGCACCTATTGAGAGAGCATAGTGGCCATTCTTAGTTTAATGTGCACTGTCCCAAGACTTGTTGACTGATTCATAACTTTGATATTGCTTGTTCTTAAACTATTTGTATCTAGTCACCCTTATGAACTTTGAAGGTGTCCTATGCATTTATGTTTTGCTACACTATAAGGGACAAGCTGAATACCATTCTCATTATGTTGTCTTTATTCGAAACAAACAAACGTCTTTCAAAGCATTGTTATTCATGAATCTTTTGTTTGTACCTTTTCATGTTATAACATAGTTGCTATGTATTATTGTTAGGACTATATCTTTCATGCTATGTTAAAGTACTATGATCCCAGCTATCAATGTTCTACAAATACTTTGATCAATATTATGATGGTGCATGTCACCTAAAAAATTATTCTTTATTTTTATCACTTACCTACTCGAGGACGAGCAGGAGTTAAGCTTGGGGATGTTGATACGTTGCAAACGTATCTATACTTTTTGATGTTCCATGCTTGTTTTATATCTACTTTCTTATGTTTTGTCCACACTTTGGAGTATTTTTACACATTTTCTAGAACTAACCTATTAACAAGATGCCACAGTGCCAGTTGCCTGTTTTCTTCTGTTTTTGGTTCCAGAAAAGCTAGAAAATGAATATTTTCGGAATTGGACGGGACAAAAGACAAAGTGAATATTTCACCGAGGGGAACACAGAGCTAGAAGACAAGATGGCGAAGGGCCTCGAGGGGGCCACACCCCCTGACCGCGCGGCCTGACCTGGCCCGCGCCTAGGGGGTGCAGCCGCCTCGGGCACCCCTCGGCCTCCCCTTTCGCCTATAAGAAGCCTTCGATGAGAAAACCCTAAATAATCGGGGAGAAAGCCATGAAAACCTCCACAGCGCCGCTGCCGCTGAAGGGGAGATTCGGGGGACAGAAAGTCTCTGTTCCGGCACCCCGCAGGGATGGGGAATTGCCCCCGAGCCATCTCCATCGATCTCCACCGCCATCTCCATCACCGTTGCTGATTCCCATGATGAAGAGGGAGTAGTTCTATCTCGAGGCTAAGGGCTCTACCGGTAGCTATGTGTTCATCTCTCTCTCTGTGTGTGATCTTATTGAGATCATGAGCTTTGTAATCTATAGATCTATTTTTCTACTCAAGTGCTTTAATGAATCTCTGCTTATCCCCACGTGTGTGAAGTTGACAGTGTGCACACCGTGTGGCACTTTGGCTAAGGTTACATAAATACTTGTCATGAGTATAATTTGAGTTGGATGTCTCTATGAGATTGTCGTGTTTGTTGGAACCATCTAGCGCTCAAGGTGATAGAGAGGGGTTATGTAGATGGGGAAAGCAAACTTTGAGGTGTGCTGTTATATCCCTACCGTGGATTAGAGTTATCCAACCGGAGAGTAGTTCAGAGTAGTATCATAAAGAGAAGATATTTATATGAGAGTGTTCACTAGTGAAAGTATGATCCCTAGGCCTTGTTTCTAAGCATTGAAACACCGTTTGCAACTATATATGTTACATGTTTGCTTGCTTCCATCTTTATTTCAGATTGCCTTTAGTCTCTTCCTACCCGCCAAGCTCTTTTATGGCACCGTTACCACTTATAATTATCCATACCACTTGTATTTCACTATTTCTTCGCCGAACTAGTGCACCTATACACCTGACAAGTGTATTGGTTGTGTTGGGGACACAAGATACTTCTTGTATCTTGATTGCAGGGTTGCTTGAGAGGGATACCTTTGACCACTTCCTCCCTGAGTTCGATAAACCTTGGGTAATCCACTTAAGGGAAACTTGCTGCTATTCTACAAACTTCTGCACTTAGAGGCCCAACAATTTTCTATAATAATAGAAGTGCGTAGACATCATACTCCATTGCGTGGAAGCTTACATGGGATGGAAGAGGTGACTGTGGTTTGCAAAAAAAGGAAGAGGTGACTGTTGTGATGATTCCCACCTGAACAAGTGCGAGGCATAGATGCATGAGTGGAGCATAGCAGCCAATGCCGCATTAAACAGGAGAGAGGAAGGATGATTCTCCATCATGCAGGAGCCTTTTCTCTCACGAAAGGCAGTGACGAGACAGAATTTTGGGTGGAGGAGCCATTTTTTGAAACAAGGCAAAAGATTTGAAGTGGAAGGATCCCTTGCTCGCCTTGCCAGCAGTACGAGATCGACTAGCCACCAAAAGCTGAGTACTAGTAATAATACAAACATAATTAATACTTGAGTACTACTAGTACTAGTTGCTATAAATTCCTTAGTTCCATCCAGGAGCAATAGTGGCTAGTAGTATAAGTACAATAGCTTGTCAGGATCCTTCTTGCTTCCTCGAATGCCTCCTTGTCACATTAATACTTGAATACAAGTTCGATGATATTCATACCAACTTCCAATGAAGCGAGATACCGCTGAACACGTTGAGACGAAGTCCATGTGCGCATTCTTTGAACCATAAGATAGCCATTTCGTGTTCTAAGTGCTCCACATCCCTGACAACATTTCTCCAGCTCGTACCAGTAGTTATCACCGCACACCCATCATCGCCCATGGTAATCATGACTTCATGATAACCTTTGTACAATTTGCTGGTCACGCGCATATTTCTTTCTTCACGTAGATGATTCTTCAAGACATGCTGACTGTAATCCAGTGAGAAGCACTGAAACCAGAAGTAAACAACTATCCGAAGTTTACGACTTGTTGACTTGTGAAATAGTAGTAAAATAGATGCCTGCTTGATTCGTATGATAGAGAAAATAAATGTAGGATTGCAATGTCATACCCACTCCAATCCTACGGGAATTCCATATGAACCAAAGTTTGTTTGTCTCTATTGTAGTAGGACAAACAGAGGATTCTGAAAAAGAGTTATGAGTGTATGTTGGATTTCCTATAAAAACTAGTGCAAAGGAATACTTCCTATGGGAATCAATCCTACAAATGTAACAACCATCTTGGGAAAAATTCCTCTAGATTTAATCCTACTAATTTCTTAGTAGGATTAAATATTTTGAATCAGACGGCTACTAAAATTTCTTACCTTTTCGAGAAAAAAAACTACAATTTCTTACCATCCTACCCCCTACTTTGCCGAGTAAAGAAGAGGTGAGCTCGCGGACATAGAAAGGTATGTCAGGTTCGATCTAGGAGACTTTATTCTAGAGAAAATCCCACCTTCTGTATGATAAACACACATTATTTCCATAAACAATGTACCTTTCAAACCAATCTTTTCGCTCATAAGAATGACCTATATGAAATAAAAATAAATCTTAGAGAGTAGTATATTTTTGCATAGTCTAATTCGATTTTCACAATCCAAGTAAAACTTTACCCCTTATAGCCGCTGTTTCTTCCTCATCACTATCAGTTACATAATAGTCAGTGTAGTAGATCTCATCATCGCTCGAACTGTCCATGATTTTCTACCTTCCTTGGAATCGGAAGCTATAAATGGCATTGCAAGATACATATTATAGCACTAAAATGCATGGAATTATAACTAGTTCAAGTGGAAAATTGATATCCCCAGCAGCAAGCAATATGTTTCGCCAATGTTTCACTTCAAAAAAGTACATCAATCTCGATATATTTGTATTTATGTAGATTTAAACTATGAGGAACAAAATAGAGGGGAATGAAAGTGATCCGAAAAAATCGGTTAAGAGACAGATAATGGAATCGGTACAAAAAGAGGAACTACGAATGTTTTCTACAAGGGAGAGATGAAGATTATACCTCGCTATTATGGGTCGCAGTCCATGTAGCAGTGACATGCGGATTGATTTGGGCAGCGCTAGAGATGACGGTGGCGGCGAGAGGATGCGTGTGTTTTGTGGATGATGGTGGACGTATTGGGCAATGCGGAGGTGGGCAGAGCAGAAAAAGCTGATTTATAGGGGTGTCGGGTCAATGTATGTAGCTGTGCTTCCTCGGTGCGGGGTGAGAAATGGAATATATTGAGTAATAAAGTAAAATATAGGAAGGCTGGCCAGGTCCTGATGAAGTGCATCAGATGCGATGGTAAGGCACCCACAGTGTGTAGCCAAATTTGGTTCCAAATTCACTTTTTGGCTTTTAGAACAAGTTCCTCACATTGTAGAGGTGGTTCCAAATTGGGGAAAGTTGGGAACCGGTGCACCTTCTCGCTCCGATGCTAAATCCATTCTACCAAATAAAATACTAGATCGTGTGTCGGATGCTATAGGAATTCCTGTGGGATGGCTTTGGTGAGGAGAGAGAACATGCATATTCTATGCAGTTTTAATCTGAGTGGGTCCTCATGTGTAAGAATGGGGAACTACCTACGTTGGAGAATGCGAGGTAATTTGACATCGATGCCAAAAGGACTGGGTTAGCAAATTTTGCAGCGTACACGTTGTGGCTGCCCTAGTAGTAGGGCAGTTCTATTTAAAATGTACTCTACTAAAAACTAGTAAGTTGCACATGTCCTGCACGTGAGATTGAGATAATAGACGTCTGGCATATCATCACTATATTAAATTATAATATGTATAGTAGAAAAAATAAATTTGATCAACATCTCTAAAGTATGGGTGTATATTTCATTCTTGTACTTTGTATATCATGATGTCAATGATTATTAGTTATATAAAACTTGAAAATTTTGGTACCATGGTCTAGAGAAACAAGAGATAAGATTCTAGAATGATGGAGAAGTGTGTTTTGAGTTTTGTGCATAGCATTCATTGTGATGAAGGTTATCAATAGAACATCTAGATGCTAGAATGGAAAAGAAGATCCAATGGCTGGAAATGTTGGGATTCGTGAGTCTTGATCCAACGGTCAATATTCAAAGTTATTCGTACACTATATAGTGGTAAGATAAGATAAATGTACGACAGTTCTAAATTAAAATGTATCTATACACTAAAATACGTCTAGATACATTCGAACCTAGGCAAAACCAAGTCGGTTATTTGGAGTGGGGGTTTGAGCACTTCAACCGGGATTGGCCTACTCCCAAGGTACATATCTTAAGAGAGCCTTTTTTCCGAGTTGTATCTTATGTCGGTCAGTCTCAATTATATGATCATTGTGTCTTGTCCCTTTCAGACGTTCCTTCAGCAAGGCGTCGAGGATGGTGCTGACCCGTCCCTTAAGTGGGGGAAGGACTATGATACCTCAGATACGGTAGAGCCGGATTCCGAGGACTTATTGGCCATTCCAGACCCCGCCTTTGGTCGACCTTCTGTTAAGGCTTCTATTTTAAGGGATTGGCCGGACGATGCTGAAGACCCTGATACTGAGATCTTGGACGTATATGATCCTATGCCTATCTCAGATGCTTTTCCGGTTGATCCCCCTCTAGCTAACCCAGCTGGTCAGGTCCATACTAATCCTCCCCTTACCGTGGGCGAGCCAGCGCTTGTCCTGGCAAAGAAACGGGCTACTACTTCTGCTCCTTCATCCGAGCCATCTAGGGCTGGGAAAAGACAAAAGAAATCCGGCAATAAGGCCGCCAGCAAGCCTCGGACTAAGGCCACTGTCCGGAGAGCACCGAAGCCCAAGGAACCACGTACTACATCCGAGTAAGCTCCTCTTTCCTTCCTTGTTCTTCAAGTTACTTGTCTCTCTTAATGTGTATTTCTTGTTTCTCCCTTTCTGTTCTAACTTCACTACAAGAAAAGTTGGATTTTAGAACGGACGGTTTTCATGGTAGAAGGCCCGTTTTTCATGGCTAAAAAGTCTTCTATGACGGATTCCCTTCGTGGTAAAAGCCCTATCACAAAAGAATCTACCACGGTTTTTTCTGCCCTTAGCGGATTGCACCCTTCAGCCATGAAAACTTGTTCCGTCGTAGATCTATTAGCCAGCTACGTTGACTGCTGACGTCATGCAAACTGCCACGTGGCAGCAGCCATTAGTGGCCGGTTACTGCCCTTAACGGTCATAGAAACTATAGCAGAAACCAGGCCTAGCCAAGGCCTGCTAAATAATAACTGGGTCGGCCCATTAGGAGAGCCCAATAAGAAGATGGCCTGTTATTTTTTTCTGCACTGTTTGAAATGGGTCCAAAGTTGCAGCCAACAGCGGCCCGCGAATTTTCAGGCCCGATTCTGTTTCAGCCTAAAGAAGGCCCATGTTTGTCCAACACTCTACGGCCCATTAGCAGCCTGCGCCAAGTCGCTCATGTACATTTAAGGCCTGCGGGCAGCCCATCACTGTTTATCACAGCCCATCGTTGGCCGCCTACAGATGGCCCTTGTCTGAGATGGCCTGTTACTATTCTGGCCTGTTACTGTTCTGATCTTTCACTGTTCTAGGCTTTAGCTGTACAGGCCCACAAGCGGCCCTTTACTATTCTAGTCTGGTAAATGTGTTGGCCTATTACTGCCCTCGCTTGGAAATTTCTCAGGTCGTTACTATTATGGCTTGTCACTATTCTGGCCTTTCACTGTTGCGGCCCTTTACTGTTGAGGTCAACTACTATTTTGGCCTGTTACTGTTCTGGCATTTTACTGTTTCTTGCATGTTACTATGATGGGTTGTTTCTATTACGGCCTACTACTATTACGGCATGCTACTGTTAACGCCTGTTACTGTTATGGCATGTTACTGTTATGACATGTTACTCTTACGGCATGTTACCGTTACGTACTGTTGCTGTTACGTCCAGTTACCACTTGTGGGTCGACCCGTTATGTTTACGGCCTTTTACAGTTTCGGCCTTTCTGAAGGCGATGGCAATATCGTAAAACCTCTATAATAATCCAAAAAAATTTACTGTTCATCATCGGCCAAATGCACGATGGGCCAATAACAAAGCACAGTACTATTCCCTAATCGACCTGCCTAGCATAGTTATCGTAACTACTACCACAATGTGTGGACGGTGTCAACTAAATGCATACATGGCCTACGCGAGTTATCTAGATATTACATCAGCTGCAAACTTCTTAAAATTATTACATATTATCAACTCAAGGGAAAGAAAAATTGGCATTTTAGTTGACAATCAAGTTGATAGCAGAGTTCTCAATTTGCTTTCTCAATTGATCATTTGCATCTTCCTTTGAGTGTGACAGCTACATTAGAGGAGACATGATCTTGCATCCCCCTCTTAGGTGGCGATAGCAATAATTGCATCCTGAAACTAAGTAATAACAAGTTAATACATCAAACACGACAAACTACTCGTTTGACTGATATGACATGAGCTATGATCTAGAGTTTACAACTAGTCAATGGTTCAATTATTGACCAACACGTGAAACAAATAGAACAAGCAAGCAAGCATTAAACAAGTGTGCCTACCGTGGAACAAGCAATCAAAAATGTGTGTGTGGCTTAGAATTTCAGCAAAAATAAACTAGCCAGGTCATTTCAACAAATATATATGGAAGCAGTTCTATACCCTAAAATGCAATAGACGTTGGGTGACTTGGAGGTGAGCCACAAAATGGCATGCAGTTACTGTCATAGCAAAGAATGAACCAGACAGAAATTATAACCGCATCATACGAGAACTTGTAGAGCAGGAATGCAAAGCACGGATGAACTATATATTGTAGACGATATTTATGCCGTGTCTTAGGATTAACTGGACCTAGAACTAGATGTGAGATATAACAGCGTCGCGCGTGAACCTATAGAACAGGACAAACAAGCATTAGACAAGTGTGCCTAGAATGAAATGAGCAATCAAACAAAGTGTTTCTTAGAATTTCAACAAATATAAATAGGCAAGGTCATTTCAGCAAATATATATGGAAGCAATGGCATCTCCTGGAATGCATAGAGTCGTTGGGTGACTCAGAATTTGCGGTGAGCTACACAATGGCATGTAGTTACTATCATAGCAAAGAATTAACCATATTGAAATTATAATGGCATCATAAGAGAACTTCTAGAGAAGGAATGCAAACCACGAGTGAACTACATAGTATAGGACAGTTATGCCGTTGTCAGGACGAACTAGCACCAGATAAGGAATTAATAGCATCCCTTGTGAACCTATAGAATAGGCTATGCAAACCAACATGTTCATTGTTCCATTTTGAGCTATATGCAAGAAGAAGGAAATAGTTAGTGATGTAACTTTTTAAGAACCAAATGGCAACAACAAAATTATAATCGAATTAGTACGAAGAGTTTACACGGCTACTACAGGATAGCAGAATGATGCCTAGGAGGAAATAATAGCAGAAACTGATCTCAAGACGAACCAGATAGATTCAGCAACTGTAGAGCAGGGAATCCAGACTAATATTTTCCGCTGACTTCAGATTTTGCAAGAATTACATGATTGCAGGCAATTACTATTGTATGGAGTAGGTAAGAACATGTGTATGACAAAATAACAGACATGTCGATGACTTGAAATTTGTAGAGCAGCGAATGCAAACCAACATGTCTAATGACCTTGTATGTACTAGCACGAAGAACGGGCATGCCCACTGACTTGTATGTATGAGCACAATGACAAAAATGCAGTTCACTGCGACAGGCTTGAACCTGCTATACTGCTGACAAAACAAAAACAGGTTGCAGATTTGGTTAACCTTGGTCGGAGAGGCGTCTAAGCATTGTCGGTACTGTGCAGGTGATGTCCAGGTCACCGAGGGTGCTGCGGTTGCGGTGGTTGTTGGTGTCGGGGGAGCAGATCTTGGGTGGTCCATGTCGGCTTGAACGCGGTGGATGAGAGCGTCGCTGAGGCAGATCCAGTGCAGTGAACGGCGACGGCCGAGCAGTTGGTCTAGAGCGGTGGACATGGAACTCCTTGACCTACATCACGTCCGGTGTACACCGGTGAAGCGGATCCGGTATAGTTGGGTAGCTTTCAGCAGCCGGGAAGCAGAGCTTGGGCGGTCAATGACGCCATCGGCGTGGTGAACGATACCGCAGTTCTGGTGCAGTGGTAGAGAGACCCGGTGAACCATATCTGGTGGGTGAGCATCGGTGAAGCGGCTCCGTGGCGGTGCACGAGACCGCAACTCAAGCGGCTTCGACCGTCGTGGAATTTCTGCCAGCCGGTGCGCGTGGTGGTCATGGAGGTGAGGGCGTGGGAGAGAGCGGTTGGCATTTTTGGAAGGACCAGCGGGAAAATCTGGGTGAATCGAGACTAAGGAGGTGAACAGAAACATAAATTATTATCGTGCCCCCAAGCTACCGACTGTAGCTTGCCCATAGGGCGTCAGAATAATGGGTAGAATGGGAATTTGGAGTCAAAACTTTTTGAAACTGAGGGGTGGGAAATGCTTCAAGATTGGTGTGTGATTTTGCCACTTGATTGAGATATTCAATTTGGCGACCGTCCATCTAATAATAATATAAAAATGGTACTACTAGGTGGGATATTTTGCCTCAAAGTTTTTGAAACTGAGGGGTGGGAAATGCTTCAAAGTCAGTGTATGGTTTAGCCGCTCGATTGAGATTTTGAATTTGACAAGCTCCCATCTGATAATAATACAAAAATGGTACTCCCCCGATGGGAGATTTTGCCTCAAAGTTTTTGAAACGAAGGGGCGGGAAATGCTTCAAAGTGGGTTTGCAGTTTTCCCGCTCAATTGAGATTTTGAATTTGGCCCGCGTTCATCTAATAATAATAATAATATAAAATGGTACTCCCTTTGTGGGAGATTTTGGCTCAAATTTTTTGAAACGATTAGGCAGGAAATGCTTCGAAGTCGGTGTGTGTGATTTTGCCGCTCGATTGAGATTTTAAATTTTGCTAGCATTCATGTACGAGTAGTAGTAGTAGTAGTAGTAGTAAAAATATGGTAGAACGTACGGCTATATAATCATGAATTCATGGCTGAGAGTCACATCAACTGATCATCCCTATAGCCACACTTGAGGTTCTCCCTATGTTCGGTATTACTAGGCCGGAGTAGTACTAGTTCGGAGAATTAACTTCACCTACTCGCTTCATAGCTAGTTATTACATGCAGTAGTATAAAATCCGGCCAATACACGTGGCCACCGCATCTAATTGAAAACATGCAAGACAATAGATGAACTCCCGTTTTAACAACGTGATCGGCCAGGAGCATTACATGATGTGGTGGTTCATATTTTATTGTCAACTAGAGGAGTGATTGAGCAAAATTAGGAGCATTAATTGGTCCTCCGGCCTAGCAATTGAGGTTGTAAAATAATTAAGAGGTATATACACCTTTAGTCCCACATCTTGCACCGCGAGAGTGTTTTAGTCCCACGTATTGAAAAATGAGCAATACTAGTCCCACAACTTATATCTCAAGAGCATTTTAGTCCAATTTAATTAAATTTCAGTGAATTTGACTTAATTTGTCCACAAATGACGTTGTTTTTAAATGACCTCTCTATATTTTTCTATGTCATTTGTGTCCCTATGCGGACTGATAGGTGAGCCACCTATTAGTAGACATACAAATAATATAGTTAAATCTCTAAGAGGAGAATGGATTTGAACTTAACACTTTTGTACAACAGCACAGACACACCAACAAGCCACTATGCCGGTAGATGCCCACAACTACTCATGTGAGACGAGGAGTACTTAAGAGGACGTAATTATGCCAGACGAGGAGTACTTGGGGGAAGGAATTATTTATACAAAAAAAGCATATACGAATGCAAAAATGCTCACGTCTATGTTGGCACGGTCCATAATATCAATCGTATAGCTTTGTCGTTAACCTAGTAGCTAGCTGCAGTGTCTAGAATACACTTGAGTTTTTTCTTATTCGCAAAAATGAAAAGGAATAAAGTTGAGTTGTTATTGTAGCCCAGAACACAAATTATTTTGAATTGAGAATTTGGATATATTTTTAGATTTTTTCACATCTTCGGAACACATATTTTTGAATATCCAAAATAAAGAATACATCAGCCAGAACGCTCTTTAGTTAATCACTTTTGTGTGCATGTTGTAGTGAGGAAATCAGTTCGATACCCTAAAAATGCATTGATAGTTTTTCTTATTTGTTTTCTTATTCAGATCCTCCTGTCAGGTCATACCAAGGTCACAACTGACAGGCAGAGAATAGAGAGAGGTCATTTTGCAAAAAATTTGATGCCACATGTCACTTCCAGAATTATTTACGACAAATTCGGATAAAATCACAGAAATTCGATTGAATTGGACTAAAATGTTCTTGGTTACAAGTTGTGGGGCTACTGTTGCTCACTTTGCAAGGTGTGGGACTAAAACGCTCATGTGATGCAAGTTGTGGGACTAAAAACGTATATACCTCAATAATTAACGATCATGATATTGAGAGAACATGAGGTTTTTAGCTCCACGGGGCATACATCCCATCCGGCCACATAGTGAGCATCCAAGGGCACAGCCAAAAAGCGAAAGTGAAAAATGGAAAATGCCATGCAAAAAATGGAAAATGCCCTGCATTTGCGTGTGTCCTCAGGGACCATGGAGCGCACATTTTCTTCTTAGATTTTGGGATAATTAAATACAATGAGGTCATGATATTACTACTACTAGTATCATCCTACACCTACACACTCGCATGCTCCTAGGAGTCGTACCGTAAGTAGTGCGTGTGCGCATGCGCGTGCCCGTGCTAGTTTTATGAAACGCGCTTGCGGTTGCTGTGTGCATGCCGTCGTCTCATTTCCACACGATTCGCTTGGCTTTCCTAGGCCTTTGTTCAAATGTGTGTCTCTAGAATCGCTTCTTGTGCCAGTCGGCGGGACCGAGACCACGGGAACGCCATCATCCATGGCCGACAAGAATAAGGAGGACTCGCCATGGGCTGGTCTCCCTGAGGGAGTCGTCTAGAAGATAGGTGACATCTTCCTTTCGACGGACGACTTCGACTACTACGCCGCCTTTCGGGCAGTCTGCAGTGCCTAGCACGGCTTCATGGAGGAGTGCTTTATGCCAGCGAACTATATTGTTCTAGAGCACCAGTTGTTGGAGGAGTATCGGGTAGATGATGCTGCCATCACGTTGCTGAACGTGAGAACTGGCCGCCACCTTGAGAAGAAGATTAGAAGGGTTATTCGCATGTGCTTTCTTTATATTCATCTATATATATGCAATCCTTTTTTTGCATTCACATCCTATACTATCTATTTTCAAGTTCTGTTTCTTTGTCCACTTGTTGCTCAAGGTTTTGCTCCATGGTTTACCTTGATTGAATTTCAGTCTGTTTACCTTGTCTAAATCTCTATTTCTCCTCCCTCTCTCTCTCGAAGGTACTTTTATGTCGGTAGCACAACCAGTGGCCTCCTTGTGCTTGGACAGAGGGTGCAGCCGTACAAGACCCGCTTGTACAACCCCTTCTCAGGCGCTATCAAGCGCCTCAGGGTGGAGATACCAACCGAGCAGGTGGCTTTTGTCGCTGTGACGATGTTCCCGTCATTGATCGTGTTTACATCAAACCATCAGAACACCACCATTTGGTGGGAGGATGAGAGCACGGAGGAAGTCGCCCGGTCTTTGGTGAAGGGTAGTACTCGCCGTATGACTTCGGGGAACTCCGGAGCATGACTTCTTACACCAATGATGTTTTTGTTGCAGACAGATACAGGTCTGTCCTCTCGACTATGTGTGATGCTGCTCATGGAGATGTCCACCTGCAGTGCTCTACATGAACCCTGGAGATGCATCCCACCGTTGCAGGCCCTGTTCCGGGCTGCTGGTTTCTAGAGAATCGGTTTACCTCATCGAGTCCGATGGAGATTTGATGTTCGTTGTGAATGGACTGGTCTATGGCAGCAGGCCGGTTGCTTACCGGGTTGATACCTAGAACTGTGTCCTTCAGCCGGTCAGAGGCATCGGAAGTCGTGCTCTCTTCGTTGCTAATAATCGGTGGGTCTGCATCGATAGCACCAGGTTACCCACGGTGCAGGCCGACAACATATATTATGCGGACCAATCTGAGATTAGATCTTACAACTTTGAGGCTCTTGTGTGGGAAGAAGAGCCAAGGGTTGTATATGGGTATGGAGTAGGAGGATTATGGATCAATAACCGTACTTTCGAACTCGATCAATTGCTGGCGGAGTATTGCAGAATCGTCGAGCATTTTGAGCTGCAGATGGTGCCGCCTTATGGTGAGGATGGTACCACCCACTACGATTACTACGACGGCTATCCATCAGATTGATGGATTGTGTGGGTCTGCTCCTGATGTATTCTCTTCAGGTCAGCTCTTTATGTGTTCACTTTGTTGAGTGAACATCTATGAATTTTGCAATTTCTATGGTGCCCGTGTAATACAATGGACGTTCTCCCTATTCCAGTAGATCGTGTCTTGTCCCTCTTACAATTTTACTATTTTTTCATGCGTGTGTAGTAATTCTGATAGATGCTCAATTTGTAATAATCCTCAAACAACTTACAACTGCAAATTATAGTAGATTATTACAATCCTTAGTAAACTTGATAGTAATAAAATGAAGCATAAAAGTTGCATCAGAGTCCAGACAACTAAAAAACACCATAACTGGTGTTAGAGAGAAGGTCTCTATGGAGCTTGCATCCGGAGACATGTAATAACTGGCTTCCCATGAGAGCTACAGATGAGATTATTAATTATGTTCTGCATCAAAGCTTCCCTGTTTTTCAATTCATATAAGTCTTTGCGTTCTATAGTGGTTACTGAATCTGTTTTATTGTCTTCTTGCTCAACAATATCACGGGCATCTTGGAGGGCATCCTCAAATAATCTTTTGGTTGGAAAAAGAGGATCAGTCGAAGCGGTGTGCCATGAGCAATAGGTATTGTCACTGCTACTGTGTGAAACAAAATCTAAACTTGGAGAAGCAGGTCTTTGTTCGGCATTCAGAGGGTCATTTGCAGCATAAAACAAGCACAAAACAAGTTATAATAGCATTACCATGCAATCACACAACCATGAATTTTAAATGTGTCAATGCGGTAATATATAAGGAAGGAAGCAATTAACAGTCGTGGCTCATACATCTATTTCTTCTTGAATAAGTGGACCAGCTGGTGCCATGGAGGGATGCGAGCATGTGCTGCTCTATGAAATGACTGCTCTACTTGAAGATGGCTGATACCAAGATAAAACAAGTTACTTAAACAATAGACTTGGGAAACAAACTACAAGTTCATTTCGAATAACAATGCAAGTAATCAACCAAAGTACCTGATGCAGACTGCTCAAACTAGAATGTGCAGAACATGAATAAAACGAATATGAAAACTAAGCCATTATGTTTCTCATATATAAACTAGCCAGACACTACACAATGTAATCTGCAACTGATTTAATCATAGATAAAAAACGAGTAACTCAGCCATCAAAAACACATCAATTGTGAGCCTCGAATATGCTAGCCAGATAATTTCAGACAAACAATGAATCAAGCAATCATACATTGAATTACTCATGAATAGCCAGATAATTTAAAAGGTTCGGGGGCCTGAGAACAACAAACTGAACCATCAAGTGCCTCGTATTAAAATAACCAGTTCATGTAACTATGATACATAGTAGATACAAGAGTGAGATGAAGTGCACAGAGTTCCTTATGATACATGTGTGTATCTTATCGCTAGTGTGGCCTTTTTCTTATTATCAGACAACTCAGATGCAATACACCCGTCCGCTCCATATCTAGGAAATTGAACTAAGCACATGGAACAAAAGCAGACCATAGTGGGGCTAAAATGTTTGATGCTAATTTTTGGCAAAAAAATATGAAGACAAGAAAGACAAATGGTAAATTTAAGCAAAAAAATGTGGCAAGGACCAAACTTTGGGTGGGGGCCTTACGGTAGGTGTTACACGAGATCTACAGCGGCTCGTGTAGACGGGCGGAGTATGTACTCCATTGTTGCCCCTCTACATAAAGGTAAGGCCAACTGTAAATACAATATGGTTCCAACATGATATACGTTGGCATGAAGTGAAACAAAAGTGATGGGGTCTTACGAGATTTAGGAGCCATTCACTCTATGATATTGTGTGCAAACTGAGGCTGCTCCTTGCATAATAACAGCAAACAGTTTGAGCCGCAGGTTAAGAGGGATCAAATCGATAACACATAATGGTCAAATAGTATGACGTGTGTAAACATGTAGCATAAGGTAGCAGGACAATAGAATGATGGAAATACCGTAGTTCGTAAATCGATGAATGAGAGAGATATTATATAACCATATCTCATGTGGACGGGTACAACAGAGAATATAAACAAATATGTTAAGTGACTAATAATTCATAAAGAAATAGTACAGTACATAAAAATAGTTCTATGCGTGGAGTTTAAGCGTAACCACAACGAGTTTATTTAGTACATAACATGTGTATATCAAGTAAAGAACTTGTTAGTTAGGAAATTTAGCACGAATACAGTACATTGCCAACAAACAAATCACGTAGTGAGATCTAGTTTTACCTCGGTTAGGGCAGCGTCTAGGCCTCCTCTTCATCCTCGCGGGTCACGTTGAGGTCGCCAAAGGTGCTATGGTCATAGTGGGTCTCGACGACGGGGATGTAGATCTTGGGCGGGCGAGGATACGAGCAGAATGCTAGATAACAGCGTCCGTGGAGCAGATCATAGGCGGTCGATGATGTGCTCATCGCGCCGGACAAGAGGGTTTGTTGAGCAGATCAGGTGTGGCGGGTACACCGACTAAAGTGCAGCGGGGACGTTCCGGCCGGTGACGTATTCCTAGAGGAGAGAGAGGGGGGTTTAGGTGCTGCTAGCATTATACTGGGACAATTACGAGTGAAGCCCCCCACCCAGCGAATTTAATAGGGGTCGAATGGGAATTTTGAAGTATCTGAAATTTTGGGGCACTAACTATGTCCGAATACGCGGGATATTTTACCGCTTTATTTTGGTTTTGAATTTGTTCATGCCCATATAATAATAGAAATTTGGTAGGTCGTATCCCCTTTGTGTTTAGAAATCCAAGGTCATACTCCCTCAATCCAACACCTCAACTGATCAACCATGGTCGTACTCCCAACGCTCAGGATCGCAATACATGTAGTCATTCAAGTAGGCGGAGTTAATTAGCTAGGGAGTTTGAAAAATCAAAAAACATATGGGAATCGTAAGTAAAACACATTAGTCCACTTAATATGTCTAGAAGCTTGGCTTATGGTATTGAGATTCATATTCTTCGAGCTTTCTTTACAGAACAGAACCATCTCGTCATCACTCGGAAAAATGAAAAGTTTATTTGCTGATAGTTGAAAACTCACACTGATGACATTGTTTACTACAAGAAGATGCACCCATCTACCTCTGAAAATACATTTAATTCAAGAGAAATCTATCACGCTTACTTTTAGCTCAAGTTTGACCTAATTTCGTTAGTCGACAAGAAGTCACTGAAGTGTGCGAAGTTAGCTAGGAAGCTTGAAAAATCCTAGTACTAAAAACTTGGGTATTACGTATAAGAAATTGTGGTCCAGTTTGTTTGATAATTGGGGCGGTTGCATTTTCTTTTAACTGTGGTAGGTCTCGTAGGAGCGAGGTGGATGAGAGTTAACACGGTCGGTGGAAATACAAGTTACATCAAGGACCTCATAAAAATGAAAATTGCACACAAGTCCATGCGTTTAGCACAAGGACCCTGATACTAAGCAATGAAGTGTGTGGTTTGAGGTTCACTCTTACTAGCATTCATCGTGCTAAAGGCTATCAGTAGAATCTTTGTAGATGCTAAGAATGGAAAAGAAGATCCAACGGCTAGCAATGTTTGGATTTGCCGGTCTTGATCCAACAGTCAATGTTCGAAGTTATCCGTACACTATATAGTGGTATGGTATGGTATTGTAAGAGATAAGACAAGATAAAGATAACATAAGAAGTACTGCGAATTGCCGATGTTTTGAGTAACCTACCCTCCCGATGTTTGCTGCCAAGGACCAAAGTGAAAATTTCGAAAACCGAAAAAGTTTGAATTTTTTGCCGCCAAGGATCAAAGTGGTTTCCTTCATGTGTACTCCTCGTCCCTAATACACACCAACACGGCTACCGAACACGCCAGAGACACAGATCCGCCGTACCAAGACACACGTGCGCAGCACCACGCTGTGGACGAGGGAGAGATCAGTCGGGCCGGTGGGCCAGGGGAAAGGGTAGGAGAGAGGGAGGATGGATGGTGAAAGGAAGCGAAGGAGAGAGAAAACACACAATTTGTTTTGCGTGAATAGGTCCTGAAATTTACTACTAGTAGAGTGGCCGCATGAGTACCTCGTGTTAGGAACCCATCATAACTTTCTTCTGACATCAAACCGCCTTCAACTCCTCTTCGCTGATGCCCTCTTTTACCCTGCCTGTGTTTTATTCTCTTAGCATGTACAGCATGTGGACAGAGGTGAGCGTATGTCTAAGCAAATAAATGAGTACTACAGTACTACTAGTGTACTACTATTATACTAGTATTTGTTTTTTCCTAATAAGGGCATCGGCTATGTGTACAAAAGTATGTGGCATCCGCTAAGGTTCACCATATACATTGTGGAGGAAATAGAGTTTGTATCTTTAAGCCTAAGGTGCACCTCAAGCTTGTGGGTTACCAATACAAAATAGAGAAATCATTTCCCCTCTCTCCCTATTTCATCCAATCAATTTCAAAAGGTGTTCAAAATTTTCATGATGCAAAATCTTAGCTAGAAGTCGTACCACTTGTCAAAGCTCTCTGTGGTTTCTTATATATTAATTAACCGCTCGATGGGTACCTCTAAAATCTTTTTTCATAGAACTTTCAAAGCAACCTACAATTTATTACTTGTAATTCAAGTTTGACCTAATTTCATTAAATTCAAGAGCAATCTCTCACACTTAGTTGTAGCTCAAGTTTGACCAAATTTCATTAAATTTTCAAGACGCAAAATCTTAGAAAGAAGATGATCCTGTCGTTAGAACTATCTGTGGTTTTTGATAGTATATTAATTAACCCCCCCCCCCCTCCCGCCCTGTCTGATGGGTACCTCTAAGAGCTTTTTCGTAAAACTTTCAAAGCAACCTACACAGTTTACTTGTAGTAGTTCAAAGTTTACCTATTATATTTTTTCCGCTTTACCAATTATATTTTATTTAGTGATGATATGCCACATGTCTATTATTTGATCCTCATGTGCAGGGCACATGCAATTTACTAGTACTTGTAGTTTCAAATTTGACCTAATTTTGATAAATCGACATAAAGTCATTCTAATGGGAAGAGTTACCTGGGAAGTTGGGAATCGTTGGTACAACATGTTGGTCCAATATATATGTATGTAAACTTCGCTTGTGGCATTCAGATCCAATATTCTTCGGACTATTATTTAGGAAAAAGAACAACCTCACTCGTATTCTTCACTCGGAAATTGTAGAATTGAATGTTCTTTCTTGATAGTTGGAAACTCACACCAATGACACTGTTTACTACAAGAAGATGCACCGATGATCTACCTATGAAAATACATTTAATTTAAGAGCAATCTATGTCATTTGCTTGTAGCTAGCTAAAATTTGACCTGATTTCGTTAAATTGTCAAGATGCAAAGTCTTAGCAAGAAGTTGCCCTATCGTCGAAACTCTCGTTGGTTTCTGATATATTAATTTTGAACCCTCGATGGGTACCTCCAAAAGCTTTTTCGTAAATCTATCAAAGCAAAACCTACAATTTGCTTGTAGTTTCAAATTTGACCTAATTGCGAGATATTGACATAAAGTCATTCAAATGGGCGGGGTTAGCTAGGAAGCTTGAAAACTCATAAAACATGGGAATCACAAGCACAACGTGTTGTCGAGCCACTATATATATATATGTCTGTCAACTTGGCTTGTGGCATCCACATCGAATATTCTTTGGACTTCTCTTTACGGAAAAGAACAACTAGCCTCGCTCGTCTTCACTCGGAAACTATAGAATTTAATGTTCTTTCCTGGTAGTTGGATACTCACACCCACGACACTGCTTACTACTAGAAAATGCACCCATCTACCTCTGAAATGACATTTAATTCAAGAGTTATCTATCGCGCTTACTTGTAGCTCAAGTTTGACGTAATTTCGTTAAATTATCAAGATGCAAAATCTTAGCAAGAAGTTGAACCTATCGTCAAAACTCTCATTGTTTTCCGATATATTAATTGTGACCCCACAATGGATACCTCCAAATTATAAGTTTTTTTGTAAAAATTACAAAGCAAAACCTAAAGTTTACTTGTAGTTTCAAAGTTTACGTAATTTCGAAAAATCGACTTAAAGTCATTAAAATGAGCAGAGTTAGCTAGGAGGTTTGAAAGATCATAAAACATGGGAATCGCAAGTACAACATGTTGTCGATCGACTATATATATCTGTCAACTTGGCTTGTGGCATACACATCCAATATTCTTTGGACTTCTCTTTACGGAAAATAACAACTAGCCTCGCCCGTCTTCACTCGGAAAATGTAGAATTGAATGTTCTTTCCTGATAGTTGGAAACTCACACTGACGACATTGTTTACTACAACAAAATGCACCGATCTACCTCTGAAAATACATTTAATTCAAGAGCAATCTTTCGTGCTTACTTGTAGCTCAAATTTGACCTAATTTCATTAAATTGTCAAGATGCAGAATTTTAGCAAGAAGTTGAACCTATCGTCAAAACTCTTGGTGTTTTATGATATATTAATTGTGACCCCTCAATGGGTACCTCCAAAATATTTTTTCGTAAAACTTTCAAAGCAACCTACAATTTTCTTGTAGTTTCAAATTTGACCTCATTTCGATAAATCAACATAAAGTCATTCGGTCAAATGGGAAGAGTTAGCTAGAAAGTTGGAAAACTTATAAATAAAACATGGGAATCGTTGGTACAACATATTGGTCCAATATATATGTCGATAAACTTGGCTTTTGGCATTCAGATCCAATATTCTTTGGACATTTCTTTATGGAAAAGAACAACCTTGCTCGTCATCACTCGGAAAATTGAGAATTGAATGTTTTTCCTAATAGTTGGAAAATCACACTGACGACACTATTTACTACAACAAAATGCACCATCTACCTCTGAAAAGTCATATATTTCAAGAGCAATATATCGCGCTTAATTTGTAGCTCAAGTTTGACCCAATTTCGTTAAATAGTGTCATGATGCAAAAGCTTAGCGGAAAGTCAAACCAGTTGTAAAAACTCTCGGTTGTTTCTCATATATTGATTGTGACCCCCCGATGGGTACCTCCAAAAGCTTTTTCGTAAAAATTTCAGAGGAACCTACAAAACTTGTAGTATATAGTTCAAATTTGACCTAATTTTGATTAATTGACATATAAAGTCATTCAAGAGGGTAGAGCGATAAGCTATAGGAAGTTTGAGAACTCATAAAACACGGGAAATCGTAAGTACAATATGTTAGTCCACTATATATGTTTGAAAATTTGGCTGGTGGCATTCAGATCCATATTCTTCGGACTTCCTTTATAGGAGAGAATAATCTCGATATCACTCAAAAAATTGAGAATGTTCTTTCCCAATAGTTGGAAACTCACACTGACAGCATTGTTTACTACAAGAAGATGCACCCATCTACCCTTGAAAAGACATTTAATTCAAGAGAAATCTATCGTGCTTACTTTCTTGTAGCTCAATTTTGACCTAATTTCATTAAATTGTCAGGATACAAAATCTTAGTAAGAAGTTAAAACTATCGTCAAGACTCTCAGTGGTTTCTGACATATTGATTGTGACACCTCGATGGGTACCCCCAAATTCTTTTTCGTAGAAGTTTCAAAGCAACCTACAATTTACTTGTAGTTTTAAATTTGACCTAATTTTGATAAATCAACATAAAGTCATTCAAATGGGCAGAGTTAGCTAGGAAGTCATTCAATAATCGACAGACATTTAATTCAAGAGCGATCTTTCACGCTTACTTGTAGCTCAAGTTTGACCTAATTTTGTTAAACTATCAAGATGCAAAATCTTAGGAAGAAGTTGAATGTGTCGTCAAAACTCTCAGTGGTTTATGATATATTAACTGACCCCTAAATAGGTACCTCCAGAAGAGTTTTCATAAAACTTTCAAAGGAACCTATAATTTACTTGTAGTTCAAATTTGACCTAAATTCGATAAATAATTGATATAAAGTCATTCAAGTTGGCGGAGGTAGCTTGGAAATTTGAAAGCTCATAAAACATGGGTATCGCCAGTACAACATGTTGGTCCACTTTTTATGTCTAAAAACTTGTCTTGTGGTATTCAGATCCATATTCTTCGGAGTTTCTTTACGTAAAAGAATAATCTCGTCAGCACTCAAAAAATTGAGAATTAAATGTTCTTTCATGATAGTTGAAAACTAACACCGATGACATTGTTCACTACATCACCCATCTACTTCTAAAAATACATTTAATTCAATAGCAATCAATTTCCCTTACTTGTGTAGCAAATGTTTGACTTAATTTCGTTAAATCGACAAAAAGTCACTAAAGTGTGCAAAGTTAGCTGGGAAGCTTGAGACATCCTATTTCTAAAAATATGGAGTTATAAGAAACCATGTTCCACTTTGTCTGATAATTGGGGTAGTGTAATTATTTTTTAACTGTGGTAGGTCCCGTAGGAGCGAGGTGCTTTAGTTAACACGAGGTTGGTGGAAGTACACGTTACATCAAGAACCTCATAAAAATGAAAATTACATCCAAGTCCATGCATTTAGCACAAGATCCCTTAAACTAAGCAATGAAGTGTCTTTTGAGGTTTGCGCATATGCTAGATATTGTAGAGCAAAAATTTATTTTGAAATAATCTATATTCTAGCTTTTACTACTACTACGTATAGTAAACAAGAATCCATAAAACAGAGTGATCATACTCTCTATTGGAGTAGTAACTTGGATTGGTTTTTCACATATCTAAGTACTACTACTAATTATAATTTCTCAAAAAAAGTACCACTAATAAATGCAGTACTAGTTTGTCTGATTTGTTCTAAGATGTACTACTACTATTACTAGTACTCCCTCTGTCTGGAATTATTAAGGCCATTTAAATTTGATAAAATCAAAAAAGTTAATTACAGGTTGGTGTCAAAGACATGCATGCAGTCCTCGGTCTCCCCCCTCCAGCATTGTACACCCTACACCAGGCGTAGGCTTTTCGTTTGTCTCTAGGAGTAGATATTCTTGCCTCTCACTCACCTAGATCTTCTTGCCTTGGTCTTTCCCTCTATCTGTACTATACTATCTGGTACAGTACAACGTGACACCTGCTTTATTACTCACCTGTCAACTTTCTGCAGCCTTTTTGTTTTAACGAAGCATGTACAGTGTGTGGACACTGTCTAATAAAAAAGTGGCCAAGTGTAGCCGCCGCCGGTGCACCGATGCCTAGAGTATTCCTGTACAATCGTACCAGTATAGTATGAAACTCAATCAGTATACTCTTCAGTATACCCACCCAACCTGGGTTTCTGGCTGGCGGGCACTACGTCGGCGAACCGATCTTCTCTCTGTAACCACTCCGACAAGTTCGTGTACCGCGTCGGCGGATTCGACCGTGAGCCGGCTACTATGGACGCCGTCTAGTCTGAGGCGATGATTGAGTGCCCCTACGATGGCTTCTTTAGCTTGGTCGCCTTCGACAAGCTTGACGAGCACAAGATCGCGTGCTCGCACGGCCCGTGCTCCTGCATGGATTCCGCATTTGATTTCATTGCCTCGCCGGTAGGACTCCTTCCCCACATGAAGGAGGCCCACAGGGTCATAGTAACCGGGGCCATCTATGGCAGCGCCTTCTTTTGCCTCATCCCGACACCGTCACCAACAAGCACGAGGGGATTCACGCGCTTCCTGTGCAGGGATAATAGTGTCGTGTTCGGCCTGACCATCAACACGCTCGGCCCAGCCACCGTCGTGTCCTTGGTGTGCATCAGGAAGGACAGGTGCTTGTGACCGCGGTACACGGTGAAACTATGTGCGCCTGGCCTGCCGGGATCGGCGGACTTGTCGATGGTTGAGAGCCTTAATGCGGTAATCGAGCTGACGAGCACCTCGTCGCGGGCCAACTTCCCGTCCGACAATCTCAGGATGTACCTCGGGCCGCCACGGTTCTTGATGAAGGTTGGACAGTCCACCCATGTATCTTTCTGGATTTGCATCAACAAGAAAAAATGATCTTAAACTGCCTCTGATGATCAAGGCTGTAATGGTGTATTAGCAGATAAATAGTACTACTAGTAGTACTATTTTAGTACTCCAGTTTACTAGTAGTAGTCGCATGTAGGTTCTCTTTTGGTACTAGGAATGATGCATTTTGGATGTAAACTAAGTTTACTACTAATGTTATTATGGAGTATTTAGGGGTTTATTACGACTATTATGTAATTGTTCACTTCTACGACAATGGATCAGAGATAAACACACAAAACATTCTTACGGTACTTCGATTTTAGTCATCTAACTCAGTGATTACGGACTTTTATGCCCAAACTTGTCAATTCGACTTGATTTAAGTCTTGAACCAAGATTGCCATTGAAATTATGCTAGTGTGGATGACACATCGACATGGGTCTAGTGTATAGGATAGGTTGCCCTGGAATTTTGCCTAAATATCTAGAAAATAGTTTGGACATCTATGATATCAACTCAATGTTATCAGAATCATCACGAAGCATGTTTTCATATTATATGCATTTGACATTATATAAGTTAGTATATCTGTACATATAGTTGGTCAAACTTTATAAATATTGACGTCAACAAAACCTAGTATGCTTTCTAATTTAGAAATGAGGAAGCATCTAAGTACTAAAATGCATCAAATACATGTATATCTAGACAAAGCCAAGTCAGAAACTACTATTTTAGAATGGAGGAAGTAATTATTTATGAGTAATCTATTTTTTACAAAAAATTTACTGCTACGGCACGTGCCCACAACTAGAGCATGGACCAATGCGTAATAATCACGTGACCATGCGGTGGCGATCTACTCTGTACTAGATTACCCTACGTGCGGAGGCGCACTAGTGGAGCACATGCTCGTGTCATTCTTGAGTAAGTAGTACTACTAGTATACGCAAATAGGAGTATAAAAATAGATAGATCTTGTTGCTCATCGTACTATTTTTTTCCCTATAAGGCAACCTAGACGTGACTACTACAATACTATATTGGCACAACTTCTACTTTTGGTGCTACAAGATGAATGTGGAAGTCCATGTGTAACATTACTGTACTAGTACTTCTTATACTTCCTAGTTTTTCGGACACGCAGTAAAATAGCGCAGTAAGTCTGTTTGGTCAACCTGCATGCAACGAGCATTGCTTTGACAGGACAATTTAGGTTTTTAGATATCGAAATTTCTACTCCAGATCGATGGCTCAAGACACGAAGCAGCTAGTACTTCTCTATCCTCCGGCTGTCGCCCAGATCAAAATGAACAAGCAAAAGATTGTGTATCTTGGAAATTGCCATGACCATTTATTACTAGCAGAGATTTATTTTGTTTCCTTCGAACCACCTGCAAAGACTGATACGTACTGTACTAGTATACTACTAGTAATAACGTACTACGATTGGGCCCTACAGCTAGTACTAGACATAGACTCTAGTAACTACTCTCGTAACAGTGAATTCTCCAAGAGGTGGAGTTACTTTTTTTTTCCTGAGAGAGGAAACCTTTTTTTATTCCTTCTTTGATTCAAATAAAATTTAAAGGTTTTGTGAAGGATCTTGTCCCTTAGGAAATACTCCTACGCTGTTTTTTTATTCATAGGATTCCAATATGTAGGAATTATGTCTCGTTTGGAACGCATGATAGGAAACATATAGAAATAGGAAAAACACGGGAATTGAGATTCCTTCAAATTATTCCTCTGCCCTCTATTTTTTAGGAAAATTTCCATCCACTCCAACCTCATGGTATATTTTCTTTGATTTCCCTGTGATTCAAACACATACTTGATCCAAATTCCTGTAGTTTCCTCTTTCTATGTTTTGATAATCCTGCAAACCAAACGAGCCCTGAGAGATGGTCTTTCTTTTTTTGTTTGTCTTTGATAATTTTTTTGTTTGAACATAGGGTCATAGATCTTCCTCGAAACATGAGGAGGGTGGAAATTGCAGGGAACTCTAGATAATTAGGATAGTCTAGTTGCAAGAAACTACTACAATTACTTTTGGGTACAAACGATGCACATATCACAAATTTTTTGATTAGCCCTCTTAACATTATTTCTTACATACCCGAGGCTCAATAGTTGGAGCTCTTTGCAACTATGGCTCTAATTGTTGGAGGTTTGTGCAACTAGCCTCAATTGGAGCCCCACCCCCACTCGCCCACCTTCTGCAGTACTACTAGTAGTACTACTACGCACCATCAGCCTTTGTCTTCTCCATCCCCCCGGCCGCCAGCTCACGCCAACGATCTTCCCTCCCTCCCCCATCCTACCCCACCCCATAGAAAGCCCCCAAAACACCATCCGCAACCTCCTTCCATGGTGAGATCGAGCAAGGTCTATAAAGATCCTGAGCAGTTTTAGAAGGTGTTCATCGAAGGCCCTCATCAAGGACTCATCAACCATTGCGACGGCACCACCGCCACGAGCCTCGTCGGTTCATCCAAACATATTCTTCAATTAGCAAAAGAGAGTGGAACTACGCCTTCTTCTTATCCGTTTGGCCTCCCATGTGTTCTTTATTCTCACTAGACAGCGAGACCATGGGAATCCAAAGACTGCTTCGAAGTGGCGGGCATCCCGTGCAAGATGACGTCGCTGGACAGGTTCTCCTTCGATGCTGTGATGCCAAATGGTTTTGATGAGCAGCGAGCAGGCGACAATGGAGATCTGATCGTCACAGTTGGGCCTGATTTCACGTAGGTGTACACTCGTCACAAGATTGTTATTCCGCAAGTATCGGGGTTTGGACCGACCGAAGGTTCTACACTTACATTTCAGGATGATGCTGATGAAGGTCGACATACTAAACTGCAGAAGATAGTCATTTGCCATGTTCTGATAGCTGGTGGGGGATACAAAGATTTCTCTCTAGTCGATATTTTCAAATTCAAGATTGTCGTCATTAACGGAATGATAGTCATGGATGGTCAGTTTGTGTGAACGAGTTCTAGGGCTATTTCAGATACTGCGATGTTATTATCTAACACGATCGTGTGTTTGCTGTGACCGAGAATGGCTATGTTTATGCATGGAAGTCTCTAGAACTTGGTAAATTCTCCTCCCCATGTATTTTATTAGCTTTGTTCATGAATCAATGCAAGCAAATTTTTTTGAACTTTCATTGGTTAGTAGAAATTCCATTAAAATTTTATTTCTTTGATTCAAAAGAATTCCCTAGGAATTTCAGAGGAATGAAATCTTTAGGAAGTTTTCTTACATATAAGTAGTTTGTTTCATATAATTAAGTTATGCTGATAGTATTACTTCGTCTCCTAATACATCCCATGGAAAATATGGTATCTACTAGTAGTAAGTACTTATGTGAGACCCAAATATTATTCCTGAATCAATGTAAGCTATTTTTTCTGAAGATTTGTTGGTTAGTAGGAATTTCATAGGAATCTTAGCCTCTTTGATTCATACGAATTCCCTAGGAATTTCAGAGGAATGCAATCCTTACTAAGTTTTCTTACATATAAGTAATTTGATTCATAGGATTGAGTTCTACTGATAGTATTGCCTTGTCTCCTAGTACTAGTACATCCATGGAAAATATGGTATCTACTAGTAGTATTTACGTGAGACTCAGGTACTAAACATATGACATATCATAACTATATAGAATTATAATACTAGGTAAAGCTCAAAAAATTAGAAATTTGATCGACATCTATAAAGTATGGGTGTATATTTAGTTCTTGTATTTTATATCATGTAGAAGTCAACGTTTATTAGGTACTAGTATTTGTAAATTTTGTTAACATGGTATTGAGAAATGAAGGTGAAGATTCTAGAATGATGGAGCAGTGTGTTTTGAGGATTATGCATAGCGTTCATTTTGCTAAAGACTATCAATAGAATCTTCAAGTAGATGCTAGAATGGAAAAAAAGATCCAACGGCTGGCAATGTTGGGATTCGCAAGTCCTGATCCAATAGTCAATATCCAATGTTATTCATACTCTATATAGTGGTAAGATAAGATAAGATATTAAACCTCCTAGAAATAATCCTTGTTGGTTTTCCTTTGATATATAAGACACCAAAATCTTGTAGGATCCACACTTGCTTTTTTCCCTATGAACTTTACATTCAAGATCCTATAGGATTATCTCCTATTTCATTTGATCCTATGAATCAAACCGTGTCTCTAGGAGAATTCCATAGCATATCTCCATTTCGAAAAGAATTAGAATTTCCCTAGCATCTCCCTAGGTTGGCATTTTTTATGCAATCAAACATCCTAAGTATAATCAAGATTTTTGAAATAGGACCATATATCAACTTCTACAATGTCAGATCAATATCAATATTATTTCCATGTTACATTTCCTTTCCCTTTGAAGGTCCTATCCTTATCCTGTCGCCACGCGATGTGCTGTACCTAACACATGGGTTTGTTGAGGATGATGAGAGAATGATCCTGGTAGGTGGTGGTTAGCAAGATCGGCCGGTGCTTCAAGACTTCTTCTGGTCTATACATATGGTGTCTCAGGCAATGCAATTGCTGATGATAATAGTGTTGTTCACTATGATCGCACCATTCGCACCTATCCTTTTGGGTTTGAGTGCATGGTGTTCTTGATGGACACAAGGAAGTTAACTGCAGCTAACCGATGCAAAAGGGTTACTGACCTTGGATCATATTCTCTTTTCCTTAGCGTGAACTATCCGATTATCATTGCAGTAGGCGATGCAAATGATCCGCCAGGACATCTAACAAGAAGGAACTATGTTTACACATCATACCTAGAAATTGCCGACGAGTACAGGCCGCATCCTGAAATTTGCCGCTTCAGTATGAATGGTGATGCAGCTATTGGTTTCCACACCAACACTGGCTGGATATGGTCGAAGACTCCATTTTGGTTCATCCCAAGCTTCTCAAACGCCTTGGAGTGGAACGAGCCTGTTCAAGGATAGCTCATTTGGTCTCGGCCTTCGGTTGAACTCGTTCTTTTGGCTGGTTTTTAGCTGATGTACGAGTACTCACATTTAGTTTTGCACCCGGTCCATCTTGTAAAATACTCCGTATGACCAAACCCCCCCCCCATTTGTACATATGGTAGTTTCTCTAGTATGTATATTTCACCAAGCTAGTAAAAGAACCTTATTAGGAGTACAGTTGTACTCTACTACTACTATTCCGTACATAATTTCTTCCAGAATGTTGTATAATAGTAGTACTGTTAGTATTACTCCTTGCAAGTCCGTAGTTTTGTTTCTTTTTCACTGCAGTTTCGGTCCTGTAAGCCTAAGTTGGACGTAATGGTAAGTACTTTGCACAGAAACTGCACGCGGTGGAAGGAACATGATGTTTCCAGGTTTACCAGTAAAAACATGTCGCTCATCATGGCATTGCCAGTGATTTGACAAGGCAATATTGTACGATAGTGTGCTAGTCTATTTTTTCTTCTTCTGAACAAGTATTGCTTGTCTACCTAGTAGTAGTAGTAAATGTCTACTAGTAGGAGTACCAGAGAACTCGATGAAGCTATGGAGTACTACTGTCAGTAGCTACCACAGAAGAGAGAGGGAGGGAGTTTTGCACACGCCAGTGCACGTGGCAGCGCGTTCCTTCCAAGGCAAGCTGGATTTAACTCCCTCATCGGCCTCCCCCATGCACACACAGCCTCTTTTACTCAGTCCCTTCTTCCCATCCACTACCGCCCCCTGGCCTCTCGCTCCATATTGTTTCCGACCAGATCCTCAACTCTGTCCTCTAGAGGTGGCAGCGAGATCGGTGCAACAACCTTCTGTAGGGCGGTGGAGCATCCGTCATCTTTGTCCCGCGGCAGCAATGGCGGTTTGTGAAATACTAGAACACTCGTACCTATTTCCTATGTTTCATAATATAAGATGTTTTAGCTTATGTGAAACGAGTGTATCTAGATTCACTCTGAACTTACATGATAGATTTGATGATGCGGTTAAATTTTTATTGTTGATTGCGCAGCATTGTCATGTGTAGAGTAGTTCTTATCTCGGATATGCATCCTTTTTTGTCACTAGGATTGCATAGAAGCTTGTTTTTTGGGCTAGATCCCATAACTAAGAACAATGGGAATCCGTTCGAAGTTGGTAGTTCAACAACGCAAACTTTTGAACATTTGCATATATTTGTCAATGAACATCATGTAATCAATATTACAACTTGCTGCAGGAGATAGGGGAAGGAGCGAAAAAGAGGATTCTCGATGAAATAGGTTCCAATCATGTGACTTCTTCTATCCGAGATGACAAGGTAAATCAATAGAATGACATATGTTCTTGTCGTCCCGTGTAGATGCTTTCGCTGTAATCTCTGTTTACCTTGTAATCGTAGAAGCACAAAGTTGAAGAAGACTCTCAGTTTCCTGATGGCGGAGTACAAAATGGATGTCAGATTGCTACACCTAAGACGCCACCTTGTTTACCTACTTTGGAGACTGATGCAGTTGCAGCTGGTACTGATGAGCCTGCCCATCGTCGTGCTAGATGATGGAGGTGGTGGATTGGTTTTACCATCCGCGGAGACTTGTGCGGCTGGAGCTGGCAATGAAGAGCCTTTAGAGGACATTGTGGTTCTTGATAGTTCACCTATTGTGGAGACTCATGCTACCGGTGCTGGCGCTATTGTTGGTGCTGCTGATACCGCTACCGAAATTACCGTGTCACTTGAAGGAGGCGGTGTTTTGGTTTAAAATCTATAGAGACTATTGCACCTGAAGGTGGTGAACTGTGATGTGGAGCTTTCTTTCTTATGATTTGTATGCTTTTCTCTCGAACCTGTATTATGGAGCTAACTTACGCATTTATTACACTTTTGCCCATTGAACTATAGTGTCGAACTGGAACTACTCCTAGTATGTAATCATAATATTCGGATGCTTAAGTATTATCGATAATAAACCAATGCTAGCTGAGCTGCACGAGAATTGGCCTCTGCCACTTGCAGGTGTGGTTCCTGGTTCATCTCCTTTTCACAAGCACAATGAAAAGATGGTTATGTTCCTTTTCTTGCAATGCCATTATGCTTGTGTTATTGATCTGGGAATTTTACGTTGATTTTGTCACCCAATCTGCATTTATGTCTGTACATACAAACATATTTGTTCAGATGACTTGAACAAAAACGGTATCTTCTTTGCATCAACTAACACAAGTAGACATGCAAATATTTATTTATTTTTGAAACAAGGCAAAAGATATGCCATTTTCATTGATAGAGAGGGACATGCAATTCAATTAAATTACGATAACTACTCGTACAAGTCATAGAATGGTAGGGATTGCCATAGGAAATCATCACCTCCAGTATCTTGTTCTATAGAAGATGTTATTACCAGATCCACAACCTTCTTTTCCTTGGGACGAAAATGTCAAGTGGAGGATTTCGAATCTAAACATAATCCAGTGCAGGTTCATCAGGATAACCTCCAGCTGCATCAGTCTCCACAGAAGGTACATCAGCGCTATGGAAGACACCGTTGGAAGTGCAAGCTGAAGCTGTTGTTATACTCCTATCAGGACCACAGATAAGGGCCAGAAATTCAAGCTCTGAAATCTAGCGTTACAAAATAAACAAGAGGTTACCCCATATGGACAATTAATAGACAATTCACATTGCAATTTGAGCGTCTTACATGATCCTTAGATCTTAGTCCATCCGGTCTTTTTATTGGTGGAGTAAAATTTGCTGGTACTTTTATTTCTGCGAAGAACTTACAAAACATAGACAAGTTAGACATCTAAATATATCTAACTTTTCTATAGTCTTATATGTGAAGATATCTTTGCATAACACTCACGTATCAAACTGTCTACGAATATCTTCCTGCTCCTTGGAAATGCGAAGTCGACGGTCTATAGGGTACATCCATCTATACTGTACTATACCTATAAGTACATGCTCGTCAGGTACATCAATAGCCAAATGCTCCATCGTATCAAAGAACGATGGGGAATATATCAGGTCAAAAGCTTGCACAGGATCTCTGACAAGTCCTTTTTAAGATGTTTTCGAACTCTTCTGTCTGGAGCTTTACTATAGATTTACTTAAAGGATGTACCTACCCAAATCTGCAAGCACCTTGTAAATCTAGATGGCCACAAGCTTTAACTATTTCTAGGAGAGGCGGAGAAAAACCAAAGCCAAGAAGAATGTCTAGTGCCTGAATCTAGCAGACGAAGCGTGGGGATCGCCCAGCTGATCGCCGGCCGGTGCGTCTCGTGAAGAATGGCACGACCAATGGTGGTAGGCTAACACTATTGATAGAAAGGTGTCGAGAAGTTAGGAATGGAGAAGTTTGTGTCCTGTTTCTAATCTGGTGCATCTCCCATAAGAACAACGCAAAATTTGAAGAGACGGGGGTTGGTCACTCGATTAGGAAAGTTTGGGCTTTCGGTGGAAAGTTTTGGCAAGCGCGGGGTGTTTGTCCACAATTTTCATAGAAATATCTATGAATATTTTATCGGATTTTCCAGTTCTCAAGAGTCACCTCTCTCACCATTGGATTTACCTCGTGATTCGTGCAATGTGAGGGCTACACATTTGTTGCAACTAGCTTGTCACAGGGATTTTAATGAGTTACAACTACTAGGTTACAATTGAGTATTAGCACAATTAGTAGGGTGATGTCACTGCCTTACCATAACAAGTTCTCAGGCGCCCGGGATCTAGGCGCTTATATTTTATACCTTTTTTCCTTGTTGACGGCTTTGTTTCGAATCCGGCCGAGCCCCAACACATACTGTCACATCCCAAAATTCTCCTAATTTTGGAATGTAAAGTTAATAAAATAACTTGGTTGAATTGTTTGACTTTGTTGAAATTTCTCAAAGAAAAGAAACTTTCTGTTATGATTTTCCTTCCTTGAATTCAGAAACTTGTATGAGATTGGATTAACAGGACTATCCAACTTGTTTTCATTTTCTTTTCAACTATTTGATTCTTTAAATATCCAACCATGCTTAGATGATTAAAGAGAGGGAATAAAATGACTTTCCCAATTATGGTGGAGTGATATTCTAATTTCCCTATTTGACCCTTAAAGTCTCTACTTCAATTTATGAAACCATTCTAGATGCTTTTCACCACTTGCTTGAAAAGAGAGAAGATAACATGACATCTTCATTTTCATTGGATGTTAAGAATGTGTTCCTTCATGTTACATGATTGAACTTGTTGTTTTGGGCATTTGTGGCATTGTGTGTTTTGGTTGAGTGGTTAAAATAAAACCCTAAGAAGCTATTTAGAAATATTGCATAGTAGCCATATAAGGCCAAATGCATAAAACCCTATATCCTTTTGATAATACCTAAGTTGCCATATAGGCAAAAAGACGTGAGTTGAGTTTTAGTTTTAGGATTTGTGTGAATGTTTGCAAAAATGAAAATCATGAAGCATTCATAAGCATTTCTTTGCATCCACGCAAAGTTCCCAAAAATTGAATCCAAATCCTAATATCTAGATCCGATAGTTGATTTGCCCAAATGTTTCTATAAGGAATATATGGACATTTATAAATAAATCATCTCCAAACTAGTGAAAATGTTACAAATATGATCTTATAATGATCTACAAAATATAAAGAAAATACCAAAATAGAAAAAAACGAAATGGGCCACCGGCTGGCCCACTCAGCCGACCGAACCAGCCACGCGCACGCGAGAAGGATCGATCCCACCTTCGCTTTAAAAAGCGTGCGAAAATCTGATTTCTAAACCTATCTCTATTCAAACACTTATTACTTTTTATCTATAACTCCGAATTGACTTTCGTTTGTTTCTACTTGTTCCCTACTTCAAGATCTATCTTCCCATCATCCTAAAAGCCTAAATAATCCATTGGAGCCACAGCTATAACACTTTTCCTTCCCGAAATCCCGAATCTATACCCTACCGAATCGTATTTCGCTTCTAAACCCATCTAAACTTCGTCGGCTGCCTTCGGCTTCAACACGACAGTTGTAGATCTCGTTGAAATATTTCAATTCCGACAAACCTCACCTCTTTTCATCCACCACAGCCGGAGAATTTTGCAACACAATATTCAGATCTGATGGCGTAATTCCAAGATCTCCCCACGCTCGTTTCTTGATATCCAAATTCCTTTGGTGAAAAGGTAGATCTAATCATCCTCCACAACTTTCATGTTCAAAGTTTTTTGATTTGACCTACGGATTTATCTCTCTAACACAGATCTACTTCTAGTCCTTTGTTAGGCAAAATCGGGTCTATTTTGAGCCAACTTCTCTTCTAGCCACCGGATCTCATCCCGACGGTCGAGATTCAATCGTCCCGATCAGTTGCCTCGAGATTCAAAATTCTATAGAACATGATTCTGGAATAAAATTACAATTTTACTGTATAGCTTACTGGCGAATAATTAATTAGTATTATTGGCCTTTTAAATCATTAAATTCATAGTAAATAATCTACATATCCGAAAAATATGAGTAATATGTCCCTGAGTTTATAATCTTGCGTAGTTTTCAGATCTGTACTTAGTTTTGTTTGTTATTAGTACGATCTGTTCAGATTTATTAAACTCCATTAAACACTAAGTAAATCCTAGAAGAAGATCTATAACTCCGATTAAGATGAATCCAATTCCTCCTGGTCCGTATTAATTTCCTCTATCCAGTAAAACTAATAACCAAATTTAATTAGACAATTAGGACAGAAGTTGCAACAGAACTACTAAAGCCTTTTTTTGGTCATCAAGATTTAATAACAAATACCCTATTGCATTAAATGATCTCCTACATGCATCATATGATCTAATACCAGTCAAAGAACTAATATTAAATCATCATGTATGCTTGTGTTCATCATTGTTGTGGTTCTTATGTTTGTAATTGTGTTGATTGGAATTGTTTTGTCCTCACGTTAGATTGTTCGGAGAGTGCGATTGCTGCAGAAGAATTCAATCATCACCCATAACACAAACATAAGGCACGTTACACCACTTGTTCATATTTATGTCCCAGTTTTGACTATGCATGTTCTACTCTTCAAAATTCTGTAGTATGCATGTGTAGGATTTTGGTAGATTTTCTTAGTAATATTTTGCAAGTGCGGTTTTGTAGTATGCCATGAGTAGTTCCATACTTAGGATTTTCTATCCCAATAGGCTATCCTGTTTTTCCAAGTTATGCATGCTATGCTATATACTTATCTATATCAAGTATCATTGGGAGGGTTCGAAAGACTCAAAATTTTCTAAGTACGAGAGCTCTCTCGAGCTAACTTTTCTTCTCCAAAACCCCTTCAAAATAAAACTAAGTTTTCTTCTGGGTGGAATGGTTGTCGGGACAACGAGTGAGATTTTGGTGGAGGACGACCGCCCAGGAATCAAAGAAGTCTGCCATGTTTCAGAATTCAGAAGCTTCCCGTGCAACCACAATACATATGGGCTCTGTCTTGGCTTAGTACTTAGTGGGAAACCTCACCGGGGTACCAACATTTGGAGGTTCTTGGCACGGTTGGATCCAGCTGGTAGAGGGGCTACTAAGGGAAGGCTTCGCCATGGTCTTGTCTGTAAAAGGACTTGATCGTGGATTGTGGGGAAAGTGCACAACTTCTCGAGAGTATTGCAATCTGATCGATCAGCCGTCTTCACAGAAACAGAACAACATTGAGCATCTGAAGGATGGAGCCTCTGAAAGATCTTCCTCTCTCTCTTTTCCAAACTTAAAGTTTTTATAAACCCCAAGGCGTGAGTAATATCGCCATTGGGTGGGATTTTGGGAACTTGGTGCGTAATATCCAAGTGCTAGGTTGATTGGGCACTTGGTGAGTAACATCCACGTGTTCCATTCGACCCTATACTATTTATCAAAGTTTACAAAGTAGGGAAAACTTTCTTCCTCTTTTCTTATTACATTGATAAAATTGGCTTTACGCAAATGAACCCCAGAGCCTAGTCTTAGCCTTGCATGTAGAGATAGTCTTACTCTTTCCTTGGTTTAATTTGCCAATACATTCAAAGTATTGACCAACTCGTTTGGCTGCACGTTTTATGTGCAGAATTTGGAGATCGTTGAAAGGTGCGCTAGGATCACGAGTCTTCACTCAACCTGCCTGTGGCATTGATGGGACTCCAAGTTGTATATATTTTGCTTCTGTTGTAATAATGTAAACTCTGGATTATTCGATTCATGTAATAAAGACTTGTGTTTTACATGATATTTCATCGACTGTGAGTGCTAGCTAATGATCCAGGGACTAGCATGTTAATCACATGGACTTAGGATCTTTATCGATCCGAGGTCACGACAGATGGTATCAGAGCATAAGTTGACTGTAGATTGTGGACCTAGCATCGGAAAAGCCTTAGGATTAATATTTTCTAAGTTATTTCAAAAAAAACTCTCATACTTCTCATCATCTATCTTTGGAGTTAAAATTTCCTAAGTCTCTTCTTTTCAACATTAGAAATGACCGCTATGAACTTCAAGAAGAAACTTCTCTCAAGACTACCTTTCCAGAGAAGACCATCTTGCTCAAGTTAGGACTTGAGAACCTCTGTAGAAGATGTTCCAAGACTAAAGTTACGAGAATTTGAGACTTAAAAGGAAGTACCAAAAACATCGAAGGCCTTAAGTTAAAGTTATTGACCGAAGACCTCAAAGACAATGAAGATTATGAAGATCATGAAGATTTCAAGTGACCCATTAGAAACCAAAGTTGAATAGACTACACTACGATTAGATGCGGTGAATTGTGAGCTGCCATTTTTGTCTGGGTTGTTCATGTCCTTCTTGATAGACTTTACTCTCCCTACCTTAAATCTTGAAGACGGAAGAAGGGAGACAAACCAAAGAACTTGAACGAGGGCGCCATCAAAAGAAGAACACTCACATTGTGGAGGATGCTACAAGTCCTTGAAGATAAACAACACACAAGTGCCTCCAGGGTTAGGAAACACAAGGATAAATGCTTATATCCAATGTAGTTCCCTCTCATAGCAATTTCTTGCGGTAAAAAAAATAATTTGAGTGAAATTGGCTTAATTTGATATTTCGTTTGGTTGTTTGATTGTATGGTGTAATCTTCTTCTTCCTCTTCTATAATCCACTCATTCCTACTCTAAACCTTGGCCACCTCGATAGATGGGCCGTACCGTCAAGGAAGACAATTTTTCCAAACGTATGAGCAACGCCGATGCAAAGCAATTGATGCACAAGGTTGAATACAGAATGAAGGATGCCAATACTGAAGTTAATAAAATGGTTCATTATGCCACCCAATTCCTAAAGGAGGACGTTGCAACATGGTGGGAGATGGAACACACCATTGATGATCATCAAGGGATGATATCCTGGGAAGAATTTAAAGTGGTTCTACTATAATCTCGTCTCGTCACTCGGATATCAAAAAAAATGCAATTTTTAAGGGTGGTAGCACTCTACTGTATCCTGAACCTATTTCTTTCTAGCCTTCCCGAATCTCGGGACGAGATTCCTTTGAAGGGTGGTAGTTTGTCACATCCCAAAATTCTCCTAATTTTGGAATGTAAAGTTAATAAAATAACATGGTTGAATTGTTTGACTTTGTTGAAATTTCGCAAAGAAAAGAAACTTTCTGTTATGATTTTCCTTCCTTGAATTCAGAAACTTGTATGAGATTGGATTAACAGGACTATCCAACTTGTTTTCATTTTCTTTTCAACTATTTGATTCTTTAAATATCCAACCATGCTTAGATGATTAAAGAGAGGGAATAAAATGACTTTCCCAATTATGGTGGAGTGATATTCTAATTTCCCTATTTGACCCTTAAAGTCTCTACTTCGATTTATGAAACCATTCTAGATGCTTTTCACCACTTGCTTGAAAAGAGAGAAGATAACATGACATCTTCATTTTCATTGGATGTTAAGAATGTGTTCCTTCATGTTACATGATTGAACTTGTTGTTTTGGGCATTTGTGGCATTGTGTGTTTTGGTTGAGTAGTTAAAATAAAACCCTAAGAAGCTATTTAGAAATATTGCATAGTAGCCATATAAGGCCAAATGCACAAAACCCTATATCCTTTTGATAATACCTAAGTAGCCATATAGGCAAAAATACGTGAGTTGAGTTTTAGTTTTAGGATTTGTGTGAATGTTTGCAAAAATGAAAATCATGAAGCATTCATAAGCATTTCTTTGCATCCATGCAAAGTTCCCAAAAATTGAATCCAAATCCTAATATCTAGATCCGATAGTTGATTTGCCCAAATGTTCCTATAAGGAATATATGGACATTTATAAATAAATCATCTCCAAACTAGTGAAAATGTTACAAATATGCTCTTATAATGATCTACGGAATTTTAGAAAAAATTAAAAACAAGAATCATGTCATTTGAAGTTCGTATGCAAAAGATATAAAGAAAATACCAAATAGAAAGAAAAAAAACGAAATGGGCCACCCGGCCGGCCCACTCGGCCGACCGAACCAGCCACGCGCACGCGAGAAGGATCGATCCCACCTCCGCTTTAAAAAGCGTGCGAAAATCTGATTTCTAAACCTATCTCTATTCAAACACTTATAACTTTTTATCTATAACTCCGAATTGACTTTTGTTTGTTTCTACTTGTTCCCTACTTCAAGATCTATCTTCCCATCATCCTAAAAGCCTAAATAATCCATTGGAGCCACAGCTATAACACTTTTCCTTCCCAAAATCCCGAATCTATACCCTAACGAATCGTATTTCGCTTCTAAACCCATCTAAACTTCGTCGACTGCCTTCGGCTTCAACCCGAAAGTTTTAGATCTCGTCGAAGTATTTCAATTTCGACAAACCTCACCTCTTTTCATCCACCACAGCCGGAGAATTTCGCAACGCAATATTTCAGATCTGATGGCGTAATTCCAAGAACTCCTCGCGCTCGTTTCTTGAAATCCAAATTCCTTTGGTGAAAAGGTAGATCTAATCATCCTCCACAACTTTCATGTTCAAAGTTTTTCGATTTGACCTACGGATTTATCTCTCTAACACAGATCTACTTCTAGTCCTTTGTTAGGCAAAATCGGGTCTATTTTGAGCCAACTTCTCTTCTAGCCACTGGATCTCATCCCGACGGTCGAGATTCAATCATCCCGATCAGTTGCCTCGTCACCACCACATCGTCGTCAGGTCAGCGTCTAGTCCCAGTCAGCCTGCACGGTCAACCTGTCCAGTCAGCGGAATATTCTCTGGAATATTCCATTCGAATTTAAAATTGCAGATTATAGATCTAACTTGTAAAATCCATAGAAAATTCTACTATTTCCAAACATTGCAAATGATATACCGTTGAAATCACAAAATCGTGTAGAGTATTAATATATAATTGTATCAGACATTTACTGTAAGTATTTGTCGTGATTATTTAAATGGTTTAATACACTTTTTGGAGCAATTAATTCGCAGAAAATAAAATACAACTCAGAAAAATACAAATGATATACCCCTGGATTCACAAAATTGTATAGAACACGATTCTGGAATAAATTACAATTTTACTGTATAGCTTACCGGCGAATAATTAATTAGTATTATTGGCCTTTTAAATCATTAAATTCATAGTAAATAATCTACATATCCGAAAAAGATGAGTAATATGTCCCTGAGTTCATAATCTTGCGTAGTTTCAGATCTGTACTTAGTTTTGTTTGTTGTCAGTACGATCTATTCAGATTTATTAAACTCCATTAAACACTAAATAAATCCTAGAAGAAGATCTATAACTCCGATTTAGATGAATCCAATTCCTCCTGGTCCGTATTAATGTCCTCTATCTAGTAAAACTAATAACCAAATTTAATTAGACAATTAGGACAGAAGTTGCAACAGAACTACTAAAGCCTTTTTTTTGTCATCAAGATTTAATAACAAATACCCTATTGCATTAAATGATCTCCTACATGCATCATATGATCTAATACCATTCAAAGAACTAATATTAAATCATCATGCATGCTTGTGTTCATCATTGTTGTGGTTGTTATGTTTGTAATTGTGTTGATTGGAATTGTTTTGTCCTCGCGTTAGATTGTTCGGAGAGTGCGATTGCTGCAGAAGAATTCAATCATCACCCATAACACAAACATAAGGCAAGTTACACCACTTGTTCATATTTATGTCCCAGTTTTGACTATGCATGTTCTACTCTTCAAAATTCTATAGTATGCATGTGTAGGATTTTGGTAGATTTTCTTAGTACTATTTTGCAAGTGTGGTTTTGTAGTATGCCATGCGTAGTTCCATACTTATGATTTTCTATCCCAATAGGTTATCCTGTTTTTCTAAGTTATGCATGCTATGCTATATACTTATCTATATCAAGTATCATTGGGAGGGTTCGAAAGACTCAAAATTTTCTAAGTACGAGAGCTCTCTCGAGCGAACTTTTCTTCTCCAAAACCCCTTCAAAATAAAATAAGTTTTCTTCTGGGCGGAATGGTTGTCGGGACAACGAGTGAGATTTTGGTGGAGGACGGCCGCCCAGGAATCAAAGAAGTCTGCCATGTTTCAGAATTTAGAAGCTTCCCGTGCAACCACAATACAAATTGGCTCTGTCTTGGCTTAGTACTTTGTGGGAAACCTCACCGGGGTACCAACATTTGGAGGTTCTTGGCACGGTTGGATCCAGCTGGTAGAGGGGCTACTAAGGGAAGGCTTCGCCATGGTCTTGTCTGTAAAAGGACTTGATCGTGGATTGTGGGGAAAATGCACAACCTCTCGAGAGTATTGCAATCTGATCGATCAGCCGTGTTCATGGAAACAGAACAACATTGAGCATCTGAAGGATGGAGCCTCTGAAAGATCTTCCTCTCTCTCTTTTCCAAACTTCAAGTTTTTATAAACCCCAAGGCGTGAGTAATATCGCCATTGGGTGGGATTTTGGGAACTTGGTGCGTAATATCCAAGTGCTAGGTAGATTGGGCACTTGGTGAGTAACATCCACGTGTTCCATTCGATCCTATACTATTTATCAAAGTTTACAAAGTAGGGAAAACTTTCTTCCTCTTTTCTTATTACATTGATAACATTGGCTTTACGCAAATGAACCCTAGAGCCTACTCTTAGCCTTGCATGTAGAGATAGTCTTACTCTTTCCTTGGTTTAATTTGCCAATACATTCAAAGTATTGACCAACTCGTTTGGCTGCACGTTTTATGTGTAGAATTTGGAGATCGTTGAAAGGTGCGCTAGGATCACGAGTCTTCACTCAACCTGCCTGTGGCATTGATGGGACTCCAAGTTGTATATATTTTGCTTCTGTTGTAATAATGTAAACTCTGGATTATTCGATTCATGTAATAAAGACTTGTGTTTTACATGATATTTCATCGACTGTGAGTGCTAGCTAATGATCCAGGGACTAGCATGTTAATCACAGGGACATAGGATCTTTATCGATCCGAGGTCACTACACATACCTTTGGATTTTAACTATCGAGCCCAAGAAATTATCCCATTCGGCCTCATTATAGCCCAAGACCTTCTAACTCAGCCATGTTTTGGGTCATTCGGCCGTGGAAATAGCCCAGTTAGATTCTGTGAGAGCCCATGGAAAATAGCCCATCAATCCCTGCTTGGCCCATTTTTCTTCAATTCGGCCTTTTTTGGGCACCGTCCACCCACCCCTAAAAAAACTCCGCATATTCATGTTTTTTAAGTACTACCAACTACATTATTTATACTTAACATTCTTTAGTTGAGCTGCTAGCAATCACACGTAGCAGATGTTCAAGCAATTTTTTAAGAAGAAAAATAAATAATTTTTATACGATGTTAGTATACATTTTTTATGTTTTATAAAAGCAGAACAATTTTTTGTGTAGTGGTAAGGCATGCCGTTTATCTGTAGCAATATTTTTGTACTGAGAGGCTGACATGGCCAACCCACCTGTCTGCAGCTAGCTCCCATCAACCTTACCATACAAGAGATCAAGTTTAACAAGCGTGTTTAAAAAGTACTTGTACAACAGTCACGACCGAAAAAAGAAGACCAAGATTGACATGTTTCTTGTCGAGAGAGGCTGACACATGGCCCCAGCACTAAGACCATACACGCCTGCCATATGGAACAATGTTACCAAGGTCAAACCGGTGGACACGACCCAAAAAAAGTCCAACATACACACGTTTCCTCTACATAGGCGACTAACATGTGGACCCATCTCGAGACATTATACAGGTGCTGTATCGAGCAACGTTGCCAAGTTCCAAATGGGAAGGCGCGAGAGAAGAAAAAAAGTCTAGCATGCACACGTTTCCTACACAAAGGAGGTTGACATGTCAGGCCCACTAGCCTGTATAAACGGCTGAAGCAGCGAGCAACACTATCAAGTTTGAAACACGATGGCTTGATAGAGGATATAAAATCCATCATACACATGTTTCTTCTAATGAGAGGATGACATGTGGGGCTAGCAGCGTGATTAAACGGTAGATGCATCGAACATCGCTATCAAGTTCGGAACAGGGTAGCGTGGGCCAAGGGAAACAATTCCATCATACACACGTTTCTTCTAATGAGAGGATGACATGTGGGGCTCAGGAGGTTGGTTAAACAGTAGATGCGTCAAGCAACACTATCAACTTTGGAACGGGGTAGCACCAGCGAAGGAAAAAAATTCCATCATACACACGTTTCTTCTAATGAGAGGATGGCATGTGGGTCCCAGGAGGTTGATTAAACGGTAGATGCATCAGGCAGCACTGTCAACTTTGGAACAAGGTAGCGCGAGCGAAGGAAAAAAATCCCATCATACACATGATCCTTCTAATGAGAGGCTGGCATGTGGGCCATAGCAGTCTGACTAAACGGCAGACGCATCGAGCAACGTTATCGAGTTCAAATCAGGGAGGCGCGACCAAAAAGTATGGTCTACTAGAGACACTGAGGTCCAGGACCCACACGCCTCAAAAGACTTCGGTGAGTCAACGTCGCGCGAGGAAACGAAAATCTTGCTTCTGCCACGCGATGGCCGAGCTTCCTCCATGTTTTTAGCAGATCCGTCGTAGTAGAGGGCCGTGAAACCGGAAAAAAAGTTTTCCATCGGCCATGGCCGAGTCGAGAATTTCGTCGCGGAGGACGCACCTTCTATGATGACCGTCGGGCCAAGTCGTTAAGGAAGGAAACTTTTCTTGTAGTGCTTGATATCTGTTTTCTGTCTGACTCGGCAAGGCTCCCAGAGCATCTCGAGCATTTCTCAGAGCATCTCGAGCATCGCCTCACCTCTCTGAGGTGATCCACCTTATCCTCGCTATGATGAAGCTCGTCCCTTGAGCCCCATCTATGAGAGCTCTACGGCTACGCCGAATCTTAGCCCACCTTGGCAAGAGGAGGGCAACATCGGCACAAAGGGAGGTGGCACTGCCGAGGATGTGGCTATGCTGGACAGGCCTAGTGCCTCTTCTACTCAACAGCAACCAGACAGTGAAGGTGCTAGCAACGTTGGCACTGAGCAAGCTTCTACCGAGGTGCCGGTAACCCCGGCGCCGACCCAAGTCCAACCTCAACTAGCTCCAGCTCTAGCTTCAACTTCTTCTCTTCAAGTTCCTCCTACCTCGTCCGAGTCCGCCCAGGCTCAGCGAGAAGACTAGACTCGGCTCAGCCCGAAGGCCACGTCTTCCATGCCAGCACCTTCGTCCAAAGACAAATCTAGGCAGAAGCCGCAGACCAAGCCCGGAGATCAAACCACATCTTTGCCGCAGCAGTCCAAATCAAGCACCAAGGCCAAGAAAGGTGCCGATGCTTCCAAGGGCTAGAAGGCTTCCGAGGCTACCAAGATTACGCCTAAAGGACCAACGGCCGGGTATGGGCAGCGCACCCTTGCATCCATAAAACAACAAGGTAGTGCTGCTTCTGGCTCTGCCGTTGACAAATAGCTCACTCTGCACTCCAGCCTAGCCACAGCTCAATCTGCCTAGAAAGCTGCTCATGCAGAGGGCTTGGTCGTGGCCTAGACTCTCAGTTGAGAGAGCTATGGCTCACTCACTGAGTATGCAGACAATTGGAACAATGCCGAACACGTCGATGTCAATTCTGACAATCTGTCAAAGTTCGGTCCTGCCAAGATTGGCGTGTAGATGAACACAGCCACCAAAGCCATTGCCCTTGCCAGCAAGATGATGGAGGTAAATCCTTCCGCCATGCCCTTACATATGCGCAAGTAGTTGTAAATATGTCCTCCAGTCCCCGAGCCTCTGGTGGGGTAACACGTTACTTGGCCGAATGCTCAAATCCGAAGTATTTTACTTGTGTTAAATTCCTTAGTAGTTTCAAGCTTTTAATCATTTAGAGTCGGGTTAGGTTCCAGTTGGATCGAATTTAGCTAGCTTCGAATATCAACTCACCTAGAGCCGGGTTAAGTTCCGCTTGACTCAGATCTTGAATAACTTCAAATATTCACTCACCTAGAACCAGGTTAAGTTCTGCTTGGCTCGGATCTTGAATAACTTCAAATATCCACTCACCTAGAGCCGGGTTAAGTTCCACTTGACTCGGATCTTGAGTAACTTCAAATAACCACTCACCTAGCGCCGGGTTAAGTTCCACTTTACTCGGATCTTGAGTAACTTCGAATATCCACTCACCTAGAGCCAGGTTAAGTTCCGCTTGGCTTTGATCTTGAATAACTTCAAATATCCACTCACCTAGAGCCGGGTTAAGTTCCGCTTGTCTCGGATCTTGAATAACTTCAAATATCCACGCACCTACAGCCGGGTTAAGTTCCACTTGACTCGGATCTTGAGTAACTTCAAATATCTCTTATGATACATGAACTAATTATGGCTCTGAAATATATAGCCATCTACATCCGCATTTAAACTAGATATTATTCATATTTCTTATGAAATATATCTCTAAATGCTGCCACTAATGCCTAATGATCAAAGGGCTATGCAATCCTTTCTTTCTATTTTTTCCAACAGAGATAATGATGTTTGATGATGGGAATCATTACATTAAAGTCAAAGATACGAGATTTCTAACAACCCGAAGAAACCAGGAGTCGTGAAGTAGAGATAAACGCTTTATAGACCAACTATACGGCGGGAATAAAATTCCGGTCGTATAGTTGCCATCGACACTCTAGGTCAAACAGAACAACTTTCGTGAAGGGAACCCTATATAAAGAGGACTCGGGCGACGATAAAAGAGAGCGCCTCCAAACCATCAGCTGCCTCCAGATCTCCATCCACAACACCGAAGAGCCGCTGGAGGAATAGACTTAGATCTAATCTCCAAACCCATCTCCACCACCATAGCCATATTCCACCACTTATAATAGTATATCTCTTCTTCGATTGGGGACATTGTAAGCCTATTTTCTAACAATCTCATGATTTCCACTACAATGTTTATGATCTTTGGTCTCATCTCTATGTGTGAGTAATTCTCCTTGGGATAAGGGCTTCGGCCTAGCCATGTAGCTTTTGTGCATGCTATTTATCATATATGGGATCATGTATTAGTTTGTATGACATGATGATTATTGTATCCTCTCTTGCCTCAATCTAAGGACTTGTCAGGTACCCGAAGACCCTGAGGATTGAGCCAGGTATAGGGAGTATGAGTAATGACTAATCTATAGGTTGGGAACCCTAGTGACAGAAGGGGTAGTACAGCTGTATGTGCGGGATTTACTTGGGATCAACGGTGATGTCACTATGCATATCATTAGTTCTCTTTCTTCTATGGATGAGACTAGTAGGTTATTGTTATAATCAGTTGTGGAGGAAATAGCAATTATGGTTGCACTGTCCACATATAATTTATCTTACTCTAACAATTACATGCATACTTTATTAATATCTTTTATTCCCATCAGATGTTTTGCACAGCTATAGGTGAAACTGAACGCCCTAGGCCCTCTTTCTCCATCATCGACAACAACAAAGACGCAAACTCTTGGTCTGGTAAAAACACAAAATGAATTCTAAAACTCCTGAAGGTCCATTAAAGTAACTTCACTACACTTCTGCTTCCCGAGGATTCTATAAACCTAGGTCTACTAGGGAAAAAGAGCTATACTACATCTGTAATCCATATCGAAGGTATCAACCCTTTTTCTGGCGCCGTTGTTAGGGAAGCAATAGCTACCCTGGTGAGGTTAGTAGGAACCTTGCTAGTTTTAATTCTTGTTTTTAATTTTGGTAGTTTGCTTTTTCAGTCTTTATTTGAAAAACCAAAAAAATTAGTTAGTCTTTAAATTCTTGTTTTTATTATTATCATAAGTCTCTATTTAAGAAAACCCAAAAACATAGGAAATATGGCTGAAAAGAAGCTTGGGGAGTTTGCAACTCCCAATAATGATTATTTGCGTAGTCCTATTACTCAGCCAGCAAATGTTGCTGATGACTATGAAATTAATCCCCATTATTTAAGTTTGGTTCAACAGAATCAATTTGGAGGCTCTGTTGTTGAGGACGCAGGTATGTACTTGAATACTTTCACTGAAATATGTGATATGATGCGCATAAAATATGTTAACCCCGATGTGGTCAAATTGCGCTTATTTCCTTTCTCTCTTAGAGGAAGAGCAAAAGAATGGTTGCTATCTTTGCCTAGAAATACTATTACATCATGGGTGGAATATACTTCTTTATTTATGACTAAAATTTTCCCACCTGCAAAGACTATGCAACTAAGATCTAATATTACTAGCTTTAGATAGGAAGAGCGTGAGCCACTAGCGCTTGCATGGGAGAGGATGAAAGAACGCATGAGAAACTATCCTAGCCATGGAATGGAAGATTGGTTAATCCTCGATTTATTTTATAATGCTTTTAATCCTGTGTCTAAGTCTATGCTTGACACTGTAGCTGGAGGAACATTGACGGGTAAACAAATTACCGAAGCAAAGCAGCTGCTAGACAATATGCAAGACAGCCATGCCCAATGGCATGTGGATAGATCAAACACGAAGAAGGTGAACTCCGTCTCACCACAAGAAAATGAAGAACTCAATCCTAAGCTGGATGAGCTCATATTAGCCGTAAAAGGTAAGGAAACCCAGGTAATGTAACTACCTCGGTGAATTACGCTCTTAGTTAATGCCTGGATGAACGAAAGTGGTTAAAATAGTACGGTGGGGCCCAGGGCCACTCACGGTAGACCTTTCGGCCGTCCTAACCACTTTCAGTCAACGAGACAAGAACGAGCGGCGTAATCGGCAGGCGAAGGGATCAACTACATACACAAATGAGTATGTATGCAAGCCACATACAACAGTACATCAGAGCCATTCCATCTAAAAGAAATAGAAATATTGCAACGCCATACGGCAAGATCCAAATATCCTAGATAGATATAATAATTTAGGATAGCTCCTCATACATCACACATCAGAGTATCAGGCGGAAGCGGAAAACAAGATCCGAGTACGGATAAGAAGCAAATTGGCATAAGATGCCCCATAAATAAACACATCCCGCCCACAGATCACACGGATCCCCGTTCCCGGAATCTCTAGACCGAATGATCGTTGCCAACATCATCTGTGTCTTCCACCCAGTATCCATCTTGCGGGTACACCTGTTCATCTGAATCAAACAATTTATCGTGTGAGACCCTAGGGGTACTCAGCAAGTCTTAATGCCACTAAAGGGATCACAACCTGGGGTGACGCAATTGCAGCAAAAGATAATTCCTAACAATTCTATAGAGACTCGCTAACCTTTCGCCGAACCAATGATAGACGGAAGTCCGTGAATTAAGAACAACAGTTATAACAGTTTAATTAACAGATCCATCCTCCTCCTCGCTTACCAACGAGGAAGCGGACGAACAACCCCCATCATCCGTTGGCAGTTTTATTAACCATTCCATGAGTATTGCACTATTTACTAGTCAAGTACTTAGTCAATGTAAAAGTGGTACTTTAGTTATACTTGTCTATGATCGAGAAACTGTGCTCCAAGTCGTCCATAACCGCGGACACGGCTTTCAGAAAGATTTACCCTGCAGGGGTGCACGAATAGCAACACACACTCGATCAACCTCGGAAAAACCAAATCAAAACCCAACGAGGCATTCACGACAAAGCAATCACAGGATTCAGAAATATTTCAGGGGGCCACCCCATTAAGCTACCCGCAACGAAGTTGGCCGGATCCGAGACGGACCCAAGGTTTGTGTGGACGGCGGTAAACGACTGGGAACCCGAAAATGAGACTGGGCTTGTCGATACAGCGAAAACGTGTCACGATCCAAAACAGTACAGGTGCTCCTCGCACAATCTTAAATAAAACAGTAACATGGCATAAGTACAGGATAGTAATAAAACCCCAAACTAATTGTGGCCCCAAGAAATAAGAATGAATCAAGCTCTGGCTCAGGGGGGTCCATAAGGCCTCCCGGATGTGGATAGTGTGAATAGTCAAGGAACAGGAATCAAGTACTCGGGGTCCTACGGGACACAAGTGAGCAGGAAAAACCAAATAGCAGATATTGCTCACCGGTGCCTCTTTCATTAGTTCTCCCATTACTACTCAGGTTAGGTTGTCTAGGTACCTCGTTATCCATCAGACACTCACATACCCTACTCATGCTTTTCTACGACTCGCATGGCTCAAACAACTCCTGTAGTAATGGCTCATGGGACCGGAACAGGCTTAATGTGGTTTAAAAGTGTAGGCTATGCAGTACTTGGGATTTAATTTAATGCAATTGCGACTCAATGATGCAAGAATAAGATAGAGGCAATAGGTACTGTATGTATGCAAGCATGTGGTAGTGCTTGCCTGGCAGCTCAGTTGAAGCGAGAGATGGATCTGCGTAATACTCCTGTGATTCCTGGTAAACCTCCTGCTGGGCGTCTATTCGAAGAAGAACCAAACAAACAAGGGCCAACATAAATAAAGTGCGCAAGCATATAAATTGAAATGCAACAAGCAACCAAGCATGCCATGATGAATGATGCACAATTTACATGGCATTAAAGTAGCATGGCAAAGGTGAGGTGTGGATACAAGAAATCAAGCACTTTATTATTTATTTGCCCAAGTTTTATTGTCATAAACGGTTCAGATTTCAAATTTCAACATGATGCATGCTTCAATTCAGAACAAGGATTGCATAAATAGAACGGGCTCGTCGCGCTGATCGATTTAGACATATCATTTGTTAAATTTGTACTCATAAAACAAAAGTTATTAATTAATTAAGTCAAAGGGCATTTTCTTGTAATTTTGATCAACTCGAAATTTAAAGTGTGCAAAATATAATTTGAAGGGCATATTTGAATTCCTCTCATTTTTCTGATTCCAAAACATATATTGTTTGCATTATTTGGATTTGTATTTTAAAAATTATTTGAATCTGAAAAGAATTTGAATTTAAATTAATTGAAAAAGATTTGAATAAAAACAGACTCAGGGAATTACTTTTTTTTTATACCCAGGCAAAATTGACCCCAGACAATGACAGGTGGGGACACCGCGGACTGGGGCCACGCGCGCGAGAAAACGCGTTATGCACGCGGACTGGGCTAGCCGCGGACGCTGTCAGGCGGGCCAGCGCGGAAGGGGCCACGTGCCAGTGGGGAAAGGCCCCAGCGGCTGACTGGTGGGGCACCAGCTGGACCGCGGGTTACGGCCAGGAAAACTGGGGGTGGTTTTTGCAAGAAGGCCAGGGCGACGGACAGGTGGGGCCGTTTGGAGCGCGGCCTGCAGTAATTAAAAAGGGGAGGGGCTTTTTGCAAAACGACCACGGGTGGCTACTGTTTATCGTCTTCGCGCGTCTGGCACTAATCCGGTGCGCGGCGCGGGGCGGGGACTCGAACCTGGGACGCGGGCGTTCGCGCTGGGGGTGCGAGCCGGTGCGGTAGTGCTAGGGGAGCTGTCTGGGAGGAGGGCGCGGGCTAGTTAGGGCTTGCGCGGCGCGGGGAGGCTACAGACTACAACGGACGGCGTGCCCTGAGAGTGCTCGACAAAACGCTCGGCGGCGCTAGGGCGGCACGGCGAGGCGGAGGTTGTCAGGGAGGGGAAGATGCTCACCGCGGGCTCGCTGGTGGGCTTGGATCGGCGCGAGGAGCAGCGAAGCGTCGGGGAGGCAGACGCTCCGTCGGCTAGGGTTCCCTGCAGGGCGGCGAGGCACGGGGTTGCTGGGGAGCTTCTCCTTCGCGTAGGCGCGGTCGGGGTTGTGCCGGGGGTTGTCCTGGATCTCCTCAGCCACCGCACGGTCGCGCTGCGGGGCTGGTTCGTCGGGGCGGGGTGGTTGCTGGCGGCGACCGGCGTCGGCTGCTAGTGGACGGAGAGAAAGGAGGGAAGAAGGGCGTCTCGGGGTGGATCTGGGCGAGCCCTGAGAGCCGTTGGGAGGGAGGAAAAGAAGGGAGAGGGAGGAGGAGAGGGAGGCGTGCACGGCAGGGAAAAAGAACTCGGGCTTTGCCCTTTTTCCTCCTCGAGCACGTGCTCGGCCGGCTGGGCTGGCTGGGGCTGGTCCAGGGCGAGGCAGGGAGGCTGCAGGTGGGGGCTAGCATGAGGGAGAGAAGACAGGGAGGGACCAGCTCGGGTTAGGTTGGATGGTGGCCTCGGGTTAGGTTTAGCTAGGGTTAGGGTTTGGGTTAGCTAGGGTTAGAGAGAGGTGAGGCTAGGGTGGTGGGTTAGGTAGAGAGAGGGTGGCCAGGTGGAGAGAGGGGCTTGGCATGGAGGCCAAGCTAGAGAGAGAGAGAGAGGATTATTAGGAATTAGGGTTATGAGAAGAAAATAGATTAAATAGGTTTGATTATTTTTAAGTAGTTAGATTGTAAATTTTGTGTAAGAGGCCAACACAAGAAGAACTAGAAAGGCTTGACCTTGCATGGACTAATGTGGAAGAGAGACAAGAAAGAAAGAAAGAGGAAGAAAAGAATTAGGTGGAGAGGTTCTCATATGATCATACATGTAGAAGAAGAATAAAATAAAATAAAAGAAAAGAATGTGGATAAGACCATCCCAAGTGGAGCATGGTGGAGGCTAGATCGATCATGAGGTGGAGGTGAAAGGAAAACCATGAAAAAGGAAAAGAAAAGAATTATGGGCTAAGCCTCATATGGTCCATGCATGGAGAAATAATAATAAAAGAAGATGGTATGGTGTGTCTAAGGAGAGGTGGAGATGGTTTTTTCCTAGATAGGATCCACCAAACCAAAGAAAAACTAATGGGGGAAAAAGGTGGTGGGGAAGCTTGCATGGCCCATGCAAATTATTAATGACATGATTTATTATGTGAAAACAATAATAATATGATGGCATTAATCTTGTGCATTTCCAAGAAGTGGAAAATAAGCCAAGCAAAGAAATGGAAAGGTTGGATCCACCCCAACCCACATGAGCTAGAACAAAAATAGCAAAAGAAGGATAACAAGCTCATGGTTAATGGGATGGTGGGATTATAAAGTGGTGAGAGAGAAAGGTGGTGGAATTGAAATAAAAGATATGCCCCCAACTCAACTTGGGCATTTAGACAATATATCAATAGCCAAATATAATATCAAGAAGCAAATACAATTAATAATGCATGTGAGAGAAGAACCAAAAGAAAAAGGGTTTTGTATGATGCTCAAATGCAAGGTGGCATGATGACATGAGCATGATATAATTATGATGCAACAATAATCTCTATGGAGTAGCCAATATCTTACTAGGACAAGTAGCATTACAATTGTTAGACAATTGGGGTGCTACAACTCTCCCCCACTAAACAGGAATCTCGCCCCGAGATTCTAGGAAGAAGCAGACTCAAAGAGGGTAGGATACTTGGCACGGAGCTCATCTTCACGTTCCCAGGTGGCTTCATCAACAGAATGGTGCGACCACTGCACCTTGCAGAACTTGATGGACTTGTTGCGAGTCCTTCTTTCCGCGACTTCAAGAATTTTTGTGGGGTGTTCTTGATAAGAAAGGTCTTCTCGGAGATTGATGAGTTCATGGTCCACGGTCCTGCCGAGATCCTTGGAGTACTTCTTGAGTTGAGAGATGTGAAAAACATCATGGACTTTGAGTTGTTTAGGGAGCTCAAGAGCATAAGCAACTTCTCCTCTTCTTCCACGAATTTTGAAGGGACCGATGTATCTAGGAGCCAGCTTTCCTTTGATACCAAAGCGATGCGTGCCTCTCATGGGAGTGACACGAAGATAAACGAGATCCCCAGGAACATACTCCATGTCCGTGTGCTTTCTGTCATAATTGCTCTTCTGGCGACTTTGCGCAATCTTCAGATTTTCAAGAATGATGTGAACTTTCTCCTCTGCTTGAGTTACAATGTCGGGACCAAACAATATTCTTTCACCTACGCCCGACCAACCAATCGGAGTTCTGCATTTGCGACCATAGAGAGCCTCAAATGGTGCCATCTTTAGACTTTTCTGGAAGCTGTTGTTGTAAGAGAATTCAGCATACGGAAGACATTCTTCCCACTTCATGCCGAAAGAGATAACGCAAGCACGGAGCATATCTTCTAGAATCTGATTGATCCTTTCAACTTGTCCTTGCGACTGAGGGTGGTAAGCTGTGCTGAAGTTTAACTTTGTCCCCAAAGCATTTTGGAAACTTCCCCAGAACTTGGAAGTGAAGATGCTTCCACGGTCTGAACTGATCTCAAGAGGAACTCCATACAGAGACACAATTCTGTTGATATAGAGCTCAGCCAACTGAATTGCAGAAATTGTTTCCTTGACTGGAAAGAAGTGAGCTACTTTGGAAAGCCTGTCAATGACAACAAAGATTGAATTGTTGCCTTTCTGCGACCTTGGAAAACCAGTGATGAAGTCCATCTCTACTTTCTCCCATTTCCATTCCGGAGGCTTCAATGGCTGTAGAAGACCGGAAGGTTTCTGATGAACAGCTTTAACTCTGCGACAAACATCACACTCCGAGACATACTTGGTACAATATCGTTTCAAACCAGGCCACCAATATTGTGTTTTCAAGTCCATGTACATCTTAGTGCTGCCAGGGTGGATAGAAAGAACAGAATCATGCGCCTCCTTGAGAACTTGGTCTCTTAAACCCGGGTAGTTCGGAACAAACATCCGGTGTTCAAAGAAAAGAGTGCCTTGGTCATCTACGTGGAAAGACTCATACTTCGAAAGTTGAATGTTGGAGATGATCTTTTTAGTGTAAGGATCCCCAAGCTGAATGGAACGGACCTTTTCTTCCAAGAGGGGTGTTGCTAGAAGGTTCAGAAGATAACCTTGATCCAGAATTTCAAGGTTGAGCTTGCGGAATTCCTCGCACAAGAGAGGCTGTTGTTCTTCCACCATGAGGTTGTTGACATAAGCTTTTCGGCTGAGAGCATCTGCCATGACATTAGCTTTGCCCGGGGTGTAGTTGATGGTCAAATCGAAGTCATTGATTGTTTCAATCCACCTCCTCTGACGAAGGTTGAGATCAGGCTGTGTGAAGATGTACTTTAGACTCTTGTGATCAGAAAAGATTTCACAACGGTTGCCAAGCAAGTAATGCCTCCACACTTTCAAAGCAAAGACAACTGCTGCGAGCTCAAGGTCATGTGTAGGATAGTTGATCTCATGCATCTTCAACTGACGAGATGCGTAAGCAACAACTTGCTTTTCTTGCATAAGGACCGCACCCAATCCTTGCAATGAAGCATCACAGAAAATCTGGAAAGGCTTTGATGTATCTGGAGGAACCAAGACTGGTGTGGAAGTGAGCTTCTCTTTGAGTGTTTCAAAGCTTGCTTGACATGCAGGAGTCCAAAGATATTTCTTGCCTTTCTTGAGGAGATCGGTAAGAGGCTTCGCAATCTTTGAGAAGTTTTGAACGAAGCGACGACAGTAACTGGCCAAACCAAGGAAACTTCTGACTTCTTTGACATTTATGGGTGGAAGCCAGTCCATGATTGTCTTAATAGTTTCTGGGTTGACGGCAATGCCCTTGGCAGAGATGACGTGACCAAGGTAGGTGACTTGAGGCAGCCAGAATTCACACTTGGAGAACTTTGCATACAGGCGGTTCTCACGAAGCTTGTTTAGGACACACCGAAGGTGTTCTTCATGTTCTTCCTTAGACTTAGAATAGACTAGAATGTCATCCAGATAGACCACAACGAACTTATCAAGATACTCCATGAAAACCGAGTTCATAAGCCTCGAGAAGGTGGCAGGTGCATTGGTGAGACCGAAAGACATGACCGTGTACTCATACAGGCCATAGCGAGTGGTGAAAGCTGTTTTGGGAACATCTTCCTTGCGAATCTTGATTTGATGGTAACCACTTCTCAAATCAAGCTTAGAGAACACCACAGCTCCAGCTAGCTGATCAAAGAGATCATTAATCCGTGGAAGGGGATATTTATTCTTGATTGTTTTAGCACTGAGTGCCCGATAGTCAACACAGAGTCTATCAGTCTTGTCTCGCTTCTTCACAAAGATGGTTGGACTACCCCAAGAAGAAGTACTGTGCTGAATGAAACCCAACTTCTCTTGTTCATCCAACTGACGCTTAAGTTCAGCCAACTCAGCAGGACCCATTTTATAAGGCCGCTTGGAGATAGGAGCGGTGCCAGGTTCAAGTTCAATGACAAACTCAACCTCACGATTCGGAGGCATACCTGGCAACTCTTCAGGAAAGACATCTGGAAACTCACAAACTACAGGAACACTCTGAATACCTTCCATAGCATCATCATTCAGAGCCGCCAAAGAATAAAGCTGAATTGCAGGAGTCAGACTTGGAGAATAGACTATATGGCCTTCAGGAATTTTCAGAGAAACCGAACGTTCAGCACAATCAATCACAGCTGCATTTGCTGTCAACCAATCCATGCCCAAGATAACATCAATATCAGAATTGCCCAGAACAATTAAGGAAGCCGGAAACGAAGAACCACCAATCTCAATTTGATTACCATGGCTGATATGAGCAGCCCTCATGTTTGACCCAGGAGATTGTACCACAAGACGGTGTAATAAAGGAACCATAGCCAGATCTTGCTCATGAGCAAACTTGTGAGAAACAAAAGAATGCGAAGCACCAGAATCAAACAAAACTCGTGCAGGAACTGAGTTAACAGGAAGCATACCCATCACAACTCCAGGAGCATGCTCAGCTTGAGCGGCGTTGACACAGTTGGCACGAGCAACCGTAGATCCCGGCTTAGTGTTGATGTTGAGAGCCCGAGGTGGAGGTGCACGAATCATAGGAGCACTTGCCGCGGGTCTTGGAGGTGGTGGTGGAAGAGCTTTGTTGTTCATTGGACAATTCCATTGCTGATGCCCAGTGTTTCCACAAGTATAGCAAGCACCAGGTGGACGTGGAGCAACGTAGCCAGGGACTCCGCCAGGCGCTCCAGGGTAGTTGTGGTTGTAGCCCCTGGGAGCCGCAGTGAAGGAGTTTGGTGGCCTTGGTGCGTAGCTTGAAGGTCTTGGTGGAGCAGGGAGCGACGGTGGGGTGTTAGGAACCCAGACACGACGCTTAGAAGGAGCTGTCATAGAAGAAGAGCTTGCTGTATCACGGCTGTGTTTCGTTGACTCCTCAAACACTTGCCTACTTGCTTCTTCCTGCAGAGCTGTGTGTTGAAGTTCCAGGAAAGATGCTGGCCTTGCATGAGTGATTGCATATTTGATGGAAGCATTGAGGCCTTGCCGAAACCTCTTTTGCTTCTTCTTGTCATCAGAGATCTCATCGCCACCATAACGAGAAAGGTTCATGAAGTTTCTGATGTAGGTGTTGACATTGTCAGTGCCCTACTTGAGGTTGAGAAACACTTCCTTCATCCTTTCCATGACAATTTCTGACAGATATTGCTCTTTGAAAGCAGCAGTGAACCGCTCCCAAGTAGGCTGAAAACCAGAAAGATCTGCCTTGAGATAACTTTCCCACCAGAGAGCTGCATCTCCCTTGAGAAGGTGAGTAGCACACTTGACCCATTCTTGCTCGGGAACATCCGCAGTCATCAGTAACCTTGACACTTCACGAAGCCAATCATCCGCATCAAGTGGCTGATCAGACACTTCGAATTGACGTGGGTTGAACTTGAGAAAACTCTTGATGTCTCCTCGCTTGGGAGGTGGAGGTAGCGGAGCAAACTCATTCCTCCTCACACTTTCCTCGAAGCGCTGCTGGTTCTGCTGCATAGTGCCCAAAGCATTTGCAATACTTGCCAGAGCAGCCCCGAGTTCAGGTGGTATATCCTCCTCAGAATGGCGTGGTGGTGCCATCCTGTGATTGATATAAAACACAAGTCAGTACTATAATGGAGAATGATAATAATCCAAAATAGTACCAAAATGGAATTAATCAAGATTAAAGAATGCAATACACTGAGGTGATATTAAAATATCAACAAAGTTCAAGGCAACTAGAAGATATAAAGCATAACGCACATGACTGAACAAGGAGTGTGGTACACAACTAACAAAGAAAAATTTTCCGCAAATTTGGGCATTAAAATACCACTATATGCGCAAAACCACTTAACGGATTAAGATTAGTAACTCTACTAGTTCAATATACAAAAGCAAATGACAAAAGTAGTGGTATGGTCGCGACTCCATACCGCACTCAAATCATTACTCCGCACATGAATCAGTGAAACACATATCCCAACAACTTCTTCTTAAGGTGAACCTAAAGATTGGTAACTACGGAAAAGAACACCCCAACAAGATAACATCGGATAACAAAGAGTAAGATAGATCGCATCGGTGTACAACGAATTAGAATAGATCGCGTCGGTTTACAAAGGACTGTCGGTAGGGAATGTACCAACAGTTGATAACCAAAAGGCAGATAGTGATAACATTTGGATGCAACAGATAGACAAGGAGTTCACACACACACACACACACACACACACACAAACATAACCTATGGTACTACGGAACCCAAAACACGTGAATCCTAGTTTGAAGTTTAGAAGAGGATTGAAAACGTTACACTTCCTTACCAGAACAAGGGTGGGTGGGTGGGTAAGAAGAAAAATGGAAGCAATCTACTCTCACGTTTGTTTTTCCCTAATATACATAACTACCAAAATATTTGCTAGATAGACAACGACCATTTTGGCTGAGACCCTGAAGGGCGGGATGGCTCTGATACCAATTGTAACTACCTCGGTGAATTACGCTCTTAGTTAATGCCTGGATGAACGAAAGTGGTTAAAATAGTACGGTGGGGCCCAGGGCCACTCACGGTAGACCTTTTGGCCGTCCTAACCACTTTCAGTCAACGAGACAAGAACGAGCGGCGTAATCGGCAGGCGAAGGGATCAACTACATACACAAATGAGTATGTATGCAAGCCACATACAACAGTACATCAGAGCCATTCCATCTAAAAGAAATAGAAATATTGCAACGCCATACGGCAAGATCCAAATATCCTAGATAGATAGAATAATTTAGGATAGCTCCTCATACATCACACATCAGAGTATCAGGCGGAAGCGGAAAACAAGATCCGAGTACGGATAAGAAGCAAATTGGCATAAGATGCCCCATAAATAAACACATCCCGCCCACAGATCACACGGATCCCCGTTCCCGGAATCTCTAGATCGAATGATCGTTGCCAACATCATCTGTCTCTTCCACCCAGTATCCATCTTGCGGGTACACCTGTTCATCTGAATCAAACAATTCATCGTGTGAGACCCTAGGGGTACTCAGCAAGTCTTAATGCCACTAAAGGGAACACAACCTGGGGTGACGCAATTGCAGCAAAAGATAATTCCTAACAATTCTATAGAGACTCGCTAACCTTCCGCCGAACCAATGATAGACGGAAGTCCGTGAATTAAGAACAACAGTTATAACAGTTTAATTAACAGATCCATCCTCCTCCTCGCTTACCAACGAGGAAGCGGACGAACAACCCCCATCATCCGTTGGCAGTTTTATTAACCATTCCATGAGTATTGCACTATTTACTAGTCAAGTACTTAGTCAATGTAAAAGTGGTACTTTAGTTATACTTGTCTATGATCGAGAAACTGTGCTCCAAGTCGTCCATAACCGCGGACACGGCTTTCAGAAAGATTTACCCTGCAGGGGTGCACGAATAGCAACACACACTCGATCAACCTCGGAAAAACCAAATCAAAACCCAACGAGGCATTCACGACAAAGCAATCACAGGATTCAGAAATATTTCAGGGGGCCACCCCATTAAGCTACCCGCAACGAAGTTGGCCGGCTCCGAGACGGACCCAAGGTTTGTGTGGACAGCGGTAAACGACTGGGAACCCGAAAATGAGACTGGGCTTGTCGATACAGCGAAAACGTGGCACGATCCAAAACAGTACAGGTGCTCCTCGCACAATCTTAAATAAAACAGTAACATGGCATAAGTACAGGATAGTAATAAAACCCCAAACTAATTGTGGCCCCAAGAAATAAGAATGAATCAAGCTCTGGCTCAGGGGGGTCCATAAGGCCTCCCGGATGTGGATAGTGCGAATAGTCAAGGAACATGAATCAAGTACTCGGGGTCCTACGGGACACAAGTGAGCAGGAAAAACCAAATAGCAGATATTGCTCACCGGTGCCTCTTTCATTAGTTCTCCCATTACTACTCAGGTTAGGTTGTCTAGGTACCTCGTTATCCATCAGACACTCACATACCCTACTCATGCTTTTCTACGACTCGCATGGCTCAAACAACTCCTGTAGTAATGGCTCATGGGACCGGAACAAGCTTAATGTGGTTTAAAAGTGTAGGCTATGCAGTACTTGGGATTTAATTTAATGCAATTGCGACTCAATGATGCAAGAATAAGATAGAGGCAATAGGTACTGTATGTATGCAAGCATGTGGTAGTGCTTGCCTGGCAGCTCAGTTGAAGCGAGAGATGGATCTGGGTAATACTCCTGTGATTCCTGGTAAACCTCCTGCTGGGCGTCTATTCGAAGAAGAACCAAACAAACAAGGGCCAACATAAATAAAGTGCGCAAGCATATAAATTGAAATGCAACAAGCAACCAAGCATGCCATGATGAATGATGCACAATTTATATGGCATCAAAGTAGCATGGCAAAGGTGAGGTGTGGATACAAGAAATCAAGCACTTTATTATTTATTTGCCCAAGTTTTATTGTCATAAACAGTTCAGATTTCAAATGTCAACATGATGCATGCTTCAATTCAGAGAAAGGATTGCATAAATAGAACGGGCTCGTCGCGCTGATCGATTTAGACATATCATTTGTTAAATTTGGACTCATAAAACAAAAGTTCTTAATTAATTAAGTCAAAGGGCATTTTCTTGTAATTTTGATCAACTAGAAATTTAAAGTGTTCAAAATATAATTTGAAGGGCATATTTGAATTCCTCTCATTTTTCTGATTCCAAAACATATATTTTTTGCATTATTTGGATTTGTATTTTAAAAATTATTTGAATCTGAAAAGAATTTGAATTTAAATTAATTGAAAAAGTTTTGAATAAAAACAGACTCAGGGAATTACTTTTTTTTATACCCAGGAAAAATTGACCCCAGACAATGACAGGTGGGGGCACCGCGGACTGGGGCCACGCGCGCGAGAAAACGCGTTATGCACGCGGACTGGGCTAGCCGCGGACACTGTCAGGCGGGCCAGCGCGGAAGGGGCCACGTGCCAGTGGGGAAAGGCCCCAGCGGCTGACTGGTGGGGCACCAGCTGGACCGCGGGTTATGGCCAGGAAAACTGGGGGTGGTTTTTGCAAGAAGGCCAGGGCGACGGACAGGTGGGGCCGTTTGGAGCGCGGGCTGCAGTAATTAAAAAGGGGAGGGGCTTTTTGCAAAACGACCACGGGTGGCTACTATTTATCGTCTTCGCGCGTCTGGCGCTAATCCCATGCGCGGCGCGGGGCGGGGACTCGAACCTGGGACGCGGGCGTTCGCGCTAGGGGTGCGAGCCGGTGCGGTAGTGCTAGGGGAGCTGTCTGGGAGGAGGGCGCGGGCTAGTTAGGGCTTGCACGGCGCGGGGAGGCTGCAGACTACAACGGACGGCATGCCCTGAGAGTGCTCGACAAAACGCTCAGCGGCGCTAGGGCGGCACGGCGAGGCGGAGGTTGTCAGGGAGGGGAAGATGCTCACCGCGGGCTCGCTGGTGGCCTTGGATCGGCGCGAGGAGCAGCGAAGCGTCGGGGAGGCAGACGCTCCGTCGGCTAGGGTTCCCTGCAGGGTGGCGAGGCATGGGGTTGCTGGGGAGCTTCTCCTTCACGTAGGCACGGTCGGGGTTGTGCCGGGGGTTGTCCTGGATCTCCTCATCTACCGCACGGTTGCGCTACGGGGCTGGTTCATCGGGGCGGGGTGGTTGCTGGCGGCGACCGGCGTCGGCTGCTGGTGGACGGAGAGAAAGGAGGGAAGAAGGGGCGTCTCGGGGTGGATCTGGGCGAGCCCTAAGAGCCGTGGGGAGGGAGGAAAAGAAGGGAGAGGGAGGAGGAGAGGGAGGCGTGCACGGCAGGGAAAAAGAACTCGGGCTTTGCCCTTTTTCCTCCTCGAGCACGTGCTCGGCCGGCTGGGCTGGCTGGGGCTGGTCCAGGGCGAGGCAGGGAGGCTGCAGGTGGGGGCTGGCATGAGGGAGAGAAGAGAGGGAGGGACCAGCTCGGGTTAGGTTGGATGGTGGCCTCGGGTTAGGTTTAGCTAGGGTTAGGGTTTGGGTTAGCTAGGGTTAGAGAGAGGTGAGGCTAGGGTGGTGGGTCAGGTAGAGAGAGGGTGGCCAGGTGGAGAGAGGGGCTTGGCATGGAGGCCAAGATAGAGAGAGAGAGAGAGGGTTATTAGGAATTAGGGTTATGAGAAGAAAATAGATTAAATAGGTTTGATTTTTTTTAAGTAGTTAGATTGTAAATTTTGTGTAAGAGGCCAACACAAGAAGAACTAGAAAGGCTTGACCTTGCATGGACTAATGTGGAAGAGAGACAAGAAAGAAAGAAAGAAAGAGGAAGAAAAGAATTAGGTGGAGAGGTTCTCATATGATCATACATGTAGAAGAAGAATAAAATAAAATAAAACAAAAGAATGTGGATAAGACCATCCCAAGTGGAGCATGGTGGAGGCTATATTGATCATGAGGTGGAGGTGAAAGGAAAACCATGAAAAAGGAAAAGAAAAGAATTATGGGCTAAGCCTCATATGGTCCATGCATGGAGAAATAATAATAAAAGAAGATGGTATGGTGTGTCTAAGGAGAGGTGGAGATGGTTTTTTCCTAGATAGGATCCACCAAACCAAAGAAAAACTAATGGGGGAAAAAGGTGGTGGGGAAGCTTGCATGGCCCATGCAAATTATTAATGACATGATTTATTATGTGAAAACAATAATAATATGATGGCATTAATCTTGTGCATTTCCAAGAAGTGGAAAATAAGCCAAGCAAAGAAATGGAAAGGTTTGATCCACCCCAACCCACATGAGCTAGAACAAAAATAGCAAAAGAAGGATAACAAGCTCATGGTTAATGGGATGGTGGGATTATAAAGTGGTGAGAGAGAAAGGTGGTGTAATTGAAATAAAAGATATGCCCCCAACTCAACTTGGGCATTTAGACAATATATCAATAGCCAAATATAATATCAAGAAGCAAATACAATTAATAATGCATGTGAGAGAAGAACCAAAAGAAAAAGGGTTTTGTATGATGCTCAAATGCAAGGTGGCATGATGACATGAGCATGATATAATTATGATGCAACAATAATCTCTATGGATTAGCCAATATCTTACTAGGACAAGTAGCATTACAATTGTTAGAAAATTGGGGTGCTATAGGTAAGAGCTATCCCAGAAACTAATATTGAAGAAGTAGACTTCATAATTCGTAATGATTATAACCCTGCTTGGAAGAAGAATTATAATCCTAATTTTCAAAAACACTATTCTAGTCCCGTAGGTAATTCTAATAATAATATGGGATAAATTAATGGTAGTCTCCAAGAAACACTTAAGTCTTTTATAGACTCACAAATGAGCAAAACAATATCCTTGTTAAAATAACAGAGAACCATAATGCTATGCTTGGTGAATTATCTAACCAAGTAGTAAGTTTGAGGAATGATTTCCAGGCCCTCCAAGAAAGAACGAGGATTGTTGAGGCACAGCTAGGTAAGATAATCGAGATTCAAACTTTCATTCTAGCTAAATTTGCAGGTAAAGCTGAACCCAATCCCGTTGAAGTCCTCAAGATGTTGAGAATCCAAAGGGAGGAGCCAGAAGAACTTGATTATAGTAATGCTCCCTCACCAAATTACACCGTTGAAGATCTTGTAAAAAGAATCAACATCAAGATTTCGGTAAGTGAAGGAAATGATGAAGCCATGTATCAACACTTTGTTAATCAGGTAGCAATAAAGGTACGTGAGCTTGAAGAAGAATATAAGAAAATTGCTGAAAAAATACCTGTTAAGCTTGATGATATATTTGAGCCTACTCTTATGATTAAAATTGGGACCAATGAGATAGCTGCACTTTGTGATCTAGGTGCAAGCATCTCAACAATTCCAAAAAGTCTTTTTAATAAGTTAAATCTTGGATCTTTTGAAATCACCGAGTTAAAATTACATTTTGCAGATTCTACCTACAAACAAGATGTAGGAATTAAGGAGAATACTTTAGTATACATTAAAGGCTGTCCTGCTCTTATTGATTTTGTTATTGTTGACATGCCTCAAGATGCTACTGCTCCTATTCTATTAGGTCATCCTTTCTTAAGAACTATTAAGGCTTTGATTAATCTACATGAAGGGAACGTGAAGCTTCACTTGCCTTCGCCGGATCCTTTTGTTATTCATTGCCCTAGGAAGAACAATGCCAAGCATGATGAAAAGGAGGCCATCACTTTGAAAGCCAACTATTTTGGAGTGGGTGTTCCACTCATCTGGCCTAAGTGAGCAACATCAAGGTCAAGCTATTGACCATAAAAGAGCGCTCCATGGGAGGCAATCCATGTGAAATAAAGGTTTGAGTTAAGTTTTTTAGTTTTAGTTTAAGTTATGTTTAATAAAGAGTGCTAGAAAACTCCAGCTGAGGAGAAGAAGTTCAGTAGTCCTAAAAATCCTGTTATATACATGTTGTTGTTGGTCGACAATTTTTACTGTCAACTTTCTGTCAAAAACAGTTAGCTAAGTTTCAGAATAAGAAATAATTTTTGAAGAAACAATTTTTTTTTGATGGCTACAGAGAGTTTAACGACCAACTATATGGCGGGAATAAAAATTCCAGCCATATAGTTCTGGCTGTATAGATACTTTTTCCATCGACAATTTTTCTTTCAAAAGTACAGATGGTTTAACGACCAACTATATAGCCGGAATAAAAATTCCGGTCGTATAGTTCTGGTCGTATAGATATAGATGCTTTCATACAATTTCTTTTCTAGGTACAGACGGTTTGACGACCAACTATACGGTGGGAACATTTTGTTTCGGCCGTATAGTTCTGGCCATATAGCTACGCCCCTAGGTGGAAACCCTAAAATTTTGATAGAAGGCCAACTATACGGCAGGAACACATTGTTCTGACCGTATAGTTTGCCTGTATAGTTGCGTCCGACCACAAAAACACCACGGGAGGTACCTCCAACCCAAAAACTTCAATCCTTGTTTTCTCTTCTACCTCCAAACTCTCTCAAAACCTCAAGAGATCTTCATCTCTAGTCAACTCCACTCGATTTCCTTGCACACAAGTGATCTACAGTATGTTTCTCCTCTGATCCTACTTTTTGCAAATTCATCTTTGATTTATTTTCATTATCAATCTAGAGTGAGACCTACTATGAACTAATTGCCATGATTCTCTTGCCTAGATTATTATTTTGAGGGGATTCTTTAGTGTGCTATGATGAGGAATATGTTATGCTTGTTATTGTTGGATCAAAAAGTTTCATTTTTATCTTTCCTTGTTATTTTAGATGATGAACACAAGGATCCAAACTCGTGCTCGTGCCGCCGCTAGCACTTTCCGGGCTGTCGCTCAAGAACGCATGGGGATATGGTTCAGGAATGAGCTCCAGCATGATCGCTTCGACAGGATCAAGAACCGAGAAGTGAAGGCAACCAAGTGGGCTTGCCCCATTATATTGAACCAACTCAGTATTTCTAATGACTTCAATTTACTTTGCAATAGGGTTGGCCTGCAAAGTTTTGTGTTCAATGATGTGCCTACTTATCGCCGGTTAACTCTTGAATTTTTAAGTTCTTTGAAAACCACTGTTAAACTATGGCATGGAGAGGACCGGATTTCTTTTCGGCTTATGAATAACAATTACACTTTATCACTATATGAATGGTGTGCATGCTTTAATTTGCCAAACTAAAATGATAATGACTTGTGTGCATCCTTTACTGGCTTAGACCCTTCCCCAGAAAAATATTATAATAGAATGAGCTTCACTTCTAGAGTGAGCAAGGGAAAGAATATTCAACATCTTGCAATTCTCTATTTGTGCTATGCTATTGCTAACACCTTGCATGCACGTAATGAGTTCACGAGACTCAATGAGGAGGACATATTAGTCGTCGCAAAGGCTGCTTTCAACAACTGCAACTTTTCACTCAACTTGGGTGCAATCCTTGTGCTCTACCTGGAGCACCAATCCTCCCAAAGCCAAGGACCAATTACAGGTGGAGGCGTCATCACCGTCCTCACCACAACCCTAGGCATCAACCTAGGTGAGTTGCAACATGTGCTAGGTGACCGACGTGTTGGTTTCTCTAATTTAAAATCTTGTGGAATGCTCACTAGGAGAGGTGGTGTTTATTACTTGTATATTACTAGAGCTGGGTGTATCTACCCCGCTCATTTTCCTAATGGTCTTTTCTCTATCGAGGAAGGACGTTTGCTATATGAATTGCAGGTTGAGCAACACCAACCCAAGGAGGAGATTCCGTATGAGCATGAGGACCAAGAGGAGGAGCAAGAAGTTCATTATCAAGAGGAGCAGCCATCAATCCGATTCGCTACATACCAAGACATCCAAGAACTTGGAGGGACTGGGGAGAGGATGCATAACCTCTCTTTGAACCTCCGAGAATCAACTAGTAATTTATCAACTCAATTTGTGAACTGGAGTTCTGACTTTTTCCCGCCACCACAATGATTTGAAGGGCTTGCAAAAGCCTAAGCTTGGGGAAGTTTCCTCATTTGGCGTTCATTTGCTTTTATTTATTTCAAGGTTATTTTTTTGATTCGAGTTTATAAGCACCCGTGTTGGTTTCCCCAACACTTTATCTTTAGTTATTTCTATTTGCTTTCGAGATTTTCTAGCCGAGCTTTGCCACCAATTTTCTATTCTTTAATTCCCTCTTTTTAAAACAACAAAAAGATTTCTCCATTTATCTTTATTTTCCCTCTTCTTTCTTTTCTTTTTGCCTCGAGGTTCTCATGTATTTGCAGGAAGAGTGATTGACTTCGATATTCCAAGAAACAAATCAAAAAGGAAGAGAGAAGTGGAACCAAACATAGGCTTATTTCTAGAGACACTCAAACACCACGCAAAATGTTGATTGACTTGATAGCTCTCTTTAAAAGGATTTGTTCGATTGAATTAATGTTTAGCGGTTTTTGTGAGCATGCCAAAGTTTGACTTGTGAATCATAAGAACGATATAGCTTTATGAGTGTCAAACTTCATGGGATGCCAACAACTCCGCTAGCCTACAAATGATCTTCATGGAGGAAACTCCTAAATTTTGGCTATGAGTTGATAAAACATATGTATCAGCAATGCTATAATGGGTAAGATACTTGGCACTCCCGGGTAGTTGTGTTCATGATGGAATCACTCGTCTGGCTGTTATGAGTAATCATTGTACAAAATGAATAAAAACCTTAATGATGCCATGAGTGTCCATCACAGCCTGATAAACTAATTAAAATCTTTGGCATACTCTCAATTACTTAAGAATTGAAATTCTTGAAGGACAATGAATAGAAAAGTAGTGCTTGAAGAGTCTTGATTTATATATGTGGGAGAATTGAGATACTCTAGTATATATGCTTTTCATGACAACTCTCACACTCTCAATTTTACATGATTATACTTTATTGTTCAAAGGCAAGCCTATGAGTTGATCACATGACATGGAATAAAGTTTACTCATTTGAATCATCCATGTTAACAATAATTTTGTTGCGCTATAAGGATGCATAACACCCGTACGATATGCTTGACATTACTCTCTATGCTGAAGTTTTTCAGATTTATAAAGTGGAGGAAACATGAGACTATCAATCATGAGTAAGATCATCATCTCGTTTTTAAGTTTAAATGTCGAGTTCCTTTTTGGTTTTGGTTTTGGTTTTCATGATCGAGGACGATCAAGTTTAATCTTGGGGAGGTTGATGGCTCTGAAATATAGCCATCTACGTTCGCATTTAAACTCAATATTATTCATATTTTTTATGAAATATCTCTCTAAACCTTGCCACTAATGCCTAATGATCAAAGGGGTATGCAATCCTTTCTTTCTATTTTTCCCTACACAGATAATGACGTTTGATGATGGGACTCACTACATTAAAGTCAAAGATACGAGATTTCCAACAACCCAAAGAAACCAGGAGTCGTGAAGTGGAGACAGATGCTTTAATGACCAACTATATGGCGGGAATAAAATTCCAACCGTATAGTTCCAGTTGTATAGTTTCCATCGACACTCTAGGTCAAATGGAACAACTTTCTTGAAGGGACCCCTATATAAAGACGCCTTGGGCGATGAGAAAATAGAGCACCTCAGGACCATCAGTCGCCTCCAGATCTCCATCCAAAACACCGAAGAGCCACCAGAGGAATAGACTTAGATCTAATCTCCAAACCCATCTCCACCACCATAGCAATATTCCACCACGTGTAATAGTAGATCTCTTCTTTGATTGGTGACATTGTAAGACTATTTTCTATCAATCTCATGATTTCCACTACAATGTTGATGATCATTGATCTCATCTCTATGTGTGAGTAATTCTCCTTGGGCTAAGGGCTTCGGCCTAGCCATGTCGCTTTTGTGCATGTTATTTATCATATATGGGATCATGTATTAGTTTGTATGACATGATGATTATTGTATCCTCTCTTGCCTCAATCTAAGGACTTGTCAGGTACCCAAGACCCCGAGGATTGAGCCAGGTATGGGGAGTATGAGTGATGACTAATCTGTAGGTTGGGAACCCAAGTGACAGAAGGGGTAGTACGGCTGTATGTGCGGGATTTACTTGGGATCAACGGTGATGTCACTATGCATATCATTAGTTCTCTCTCTTCTATGGATGAGACTAGTAGGTTATTGCTATAAGCGGTTGCGGAGGCAAGAGCAATTATGGATGCACTACCCACATATAATTTATCTTGCTCTAATAATTACATGCATACTTTATTATTATCTTTTATTCCCATCAGTTGTTTTGCATAGCTACAGGTGAAACCGAACGCCCTAGGCCCTCACTCCATTATCAACAACAACAAAGACACAAACTCTTGTTCTGCTAAAACACAAAAGGAATTCAAAACTCCAGAAGGTCCATTAAAGTAACTTCACTATGCTTCTGCTTCCCGAGGATTCAATAAACCTAGGTCTACTAGGGAAAATATCTATACTACATCCATAATCTAGATCAAAGGTACTAACACTTTCCTTTTCAGATCACCACCAACCACCGGACCATTGAGTTTCAGCGGCTCTTGGATTCCCACAAAGAGGTTTGCGTGAAGCATAAGGCGGTGCTGCCTGAGGCGAAGAACAAAGGTAAAGTTCTCTCTTTCATATTGCCCCATGTATACTTCTTTTGGCTTGCCAAACTAACTCGTGATTTGGATTGTGCAACCGAAGTGGAAGCTGAAAACAAGACGCTGAGGAAGAAGCTGGCCAATATGAAAGGTAATTGTCTTTTGGCTCCTCATCCTTTGTCCTTTTTCATTTGACTCGACAGATAATTATACCTCGGCTCCATCGGGTCAAAAAAAATGTTGTAGTGTCCCTTCAAGATAGCGTGCCTCTTCCTGATATGATGCTTCATTTTCCTGAACAAGCAGGATAGTATTAGGCCGAGTTAAAGAATAAATACAATGAAATTGCTCAGCTCCGAAAAAGGATGGTGAGATCACTTGGCTCAACACCGAGATTGAAAACTTGTAAAATATTTAGAAGGATGAGATGGACAACATTGATCAGGACTTTACCGAGGAAAAGGAGCGGCTGAAGACCACCCTTCGGAAGAGCCAAGAGATGCTAAAGGACGTCGACATCAAATTTTATTTGGTAAACACTGAGTATGAAAATCTCAATAAGAGGAACGCTGCGTGGCTCATGGAGTTGACTCGGATCAACAGCTACATCTCTCATGAGTTTCTCCTTTTGTGCTTCCATTTCTTTTTCCAGGTCATGCGTTCCTATTGACTTATCTCATTTGTCTTATTTTCAGGCAATTTTATGGAGACTAGCTCCCTTGCTGCCACTGCCTTGACAAGTTTCGGCTAAAGAGAGGGACTCCGGTTGATCCTTCTCTAGAGCTAATTCCTTATGACATAGAGGATACCTTGGTGAGCCTTGCAGCTCAGGTTGAACCTATGAAGAGCTTTGGATCGGACCTCATGGATGCTGCCGTCTGAGTCTTCAGTGGCCTTTGGCCCACAGAACGCACTCCTAAATGTCCCACCCCACTGATTGCGAAGTTGATGGAATCTGAGACTCAACTCGATCTGTGGAGGGAATCCGCTGCACATGCTGGTGCTAACACAGCTTTAAGCTTTGTGTTATCCTGGTACGAAGGTCTTGACCTAAATGTTCATAGCCGCATGCGCACTAGATCCAAATGGACGAATGATTCAGCCTACATCGCCCAACGCCAAGCTCGGACCTATGACCTCATCCAATATGCCCATTGTCATCAATGCAATGATGGTCCGAGCTTCCTTGAAGTCATCGACGATCAAGACATTGAAGGAGATGCTACCGAGGAAGAAGAAGACTCGGATTTTGCTGAGGAAACCGATTACGCTGAAGATGCCGAAGCTGGCCTAGAAGCTGAAGCTGAAAACCAGGCTCCAACGCTGAGGACAACTTGCCCCCGCCAGATACGGATAGTTCGGCTGTTGCGGCTCCGTAGGAAAAAACTTTGAAGTTTGTTAAATCCCCCGTATGTCGGGTGGAGATGTATGAAACAATGTGATATTTTTCTATCGCTAAGTTTTTTATGTCGGATTAACTTGCGCAAAGTCCCCGAGTTTCATTTTCTTGTTCTCCCAATTTGAAGACTCGGCTAGCGTCTACCTTGATTCGGCATTTGACTTATGAGTCCGAGGTTCAAAAAATTGACTTAACAATACTTGAAACTTTAGGATTAGCTCAAAATAATTCAACATAACAGAAATAAAGTAAGTACATGGGTTAGTCTGAAAAACAAATTCCGGCTCAATTATGTTCCTTTCTTTAGTCGTTTTTATGTGCTTAGCAATTCGAAACTTCTTCTCTTGCTTGCCATGAAGCCAATTCTTGTTGGACAATAGTAAGTTCAAGAGTTAGCTTTTGGTGCCAACACATTACTAATCCGGCTAAGGTGTAAGTAATTGAAGCTAGCCGACGTAAAAAATTAAATACAGAAATTGACAATTATTATGAAGGCAGTCCTCGAGTTTCTGCTCGGGTGCCGAAGTTTCATTGATAAGCTTATTGCCGACATATAGGCCAACATATGAGAGTTCGAGATACATCCACTTTTAGCTAAGTGTAAAACGGGTAAAGTAGAGCTACATTCCATGGTTGCTTGGATTCCTCGCCGGACCTATCCGCCTTGTTCTTCTCCTGTGGTTGTGCATCAGTGAGGTAATAGGCATCATTGTGCAGTGCTTTGCTTATGATGAATAGCCCTTCCCATGGCGGGATAACTTATGCATGCCGGTAGTGCGCTGCACCAGCCAAAGTACCAGATCTCCTTCCCGGAAGACTCGGGGGTTCACTTTACGGCTATTGTAGCGTCGGAGATTTTGCTGATATATGGCGGATCTGGAGAAGGCCAGTTCTCTCGCTTCTTCCACCAGATCAACATCATTTTTCCGGGCTTCCTGCACTTCGGCTTATGTGTATAGGGTGACCCTAGGCGAGTCATGCTCTATATCGGCTGGTAATACAACTTCTGCCCCATATACCAGAAAGAATGGCGTATATCCTGTTGATCGATTTAGAGTTGTTCTTAAGCTCCACAATGCCGCTGGTAGTTCTTCTATCTAGCACCCGTTGATCTTTGCAGCGGCTCAATGAGCCAGGGCTTTATCCCGAACAGTACTAGTCCGTTGGATCTTTCCACTTGTCCGTTCAATGCGGGGTGGGCTTGATGACCCACAAGTATAGGAGGTGTATCGCAGTATTTTTGATAAGTAAGAGTGTCAAATCCAACGAGGAGCAGAAGGTGTTGACGAGTGGCTTGGAGTAGGAATTCTCTGTAAATATTTAGCAAACGGATTTTAGGGGTTTTTTATAGTGCAGATAAATAAAGTGCGAGTAAATAAAAGACAAGAATAATAATTGCAGCAAGTGGCCCAATCCTTTCTTTAGCAAAGGACAAGCCGGTTGTATTACTTAAGATGACCAAACATTCTCGAGGACACATGGGGATATCGTCAAGTGCTTTCGCTTCATATAGTTGATTAATCTTCTTTAGTTCGATAAGTGTTGTGTGGATGAACCTGTGCTAATGTACCAACCTTCCTAGGACTAATACATACTTGTGATTATACCCCTTGCAAGCATCCGCAAGTACAAGAAAGTAATTAAGATAAAAACCTAACCATAGCTTTAAACTTTGAGATCCTACACTCCCTTGTGCAAAGGTTTCCTAATAGGGGTTTAGGTTTCTATCACTCCGGCAACCCCTACGATTAGTAGCCAAATACACAATGCATTCCCCTAGGCCCATAAAGGTGAAGTGTCATGTACTCGACGTTCACATGAGACCACTAGAAGAATAACACCACAACTTAAATAACAAACTATTGAATCTTTCTGAACACAATTCCACTACTAACAACATGACTTCTCCCATGTCCTCAAGAACTAAACGAACTACTCACGAGACATCATATGGATCAAGATCAGATATGTAATAATGATAAGGAACAATCTGAACATAACAATAATTCAATGGTTCCACTCAATAGCATCAACTACAATAAGTAATCAATACCGGGAAAGTTTCCCCTAAGAACTATGCAAGATTCAACCCAATTGTTACAGCGGTATGAAGTAGTGATGATGGTGTTGGTGGAGATGATGATGGAGATGATGATGATGATCCCGATGAAGTCCAGCTTGATGGTGGTGTTGATGGCGATGATCTCCCCTCTCCGGAAAGGAATTTCCCCAGCAGATTTCTGCCTGGCGGAGAGCTCTTTCTCTCTCTGTAGTTTCGCCCCGCAGAGGCGGCATAATATTTCTGTGGTCGCTCTCCCAGTCTTAGGGTTTCGTGGGGATAATATACGCCAAAGGGAAGAGCTAGAGGTGGGCCCAGGTGGCCACACCTCCTCGTGGCATGGCCAGGGGTGGCCCACGCTAGGGGGTGGTGTGGGCCCCCTATGGCCCAACTCCGCTCCCCTTCTGGCATCCTTCGTCTTCTAGAAAAATAGGATTTTCCATGTATTTTCTGAAATTTTCTAATCTTCACAAATTTCGCCTCCAAATAGTGCCTTTTCCATCAGAATCCTGACTTCAGCGGTCCATCCTCCAAAATTCGTCAACCATGCAAAAACAGATGAAATAACATAAGTATCATCTCTTAATATGAAATATATCAATGAATAACAGTAAATTATGATATAGAATAGTGATGCAAAATGGACATATCAACTCCCCCAAGCTTATACTTCGCTTGTCCCCAAGCAAAAACTGAGCTCAATAAACATGACCTCAGGTTTATGGAGTGAAGAGTTGATAAAAGAATACAGACAAGAAGCATCACATTCATCAATACATAAATCATAATAGAAGACAACTCACTATTACATAATTTAACTTGCAATAAGTAAAGGAAACACAATAAAGATACACAAAGTAAATCATAATTGGTAATGGCAAACTTTGCTCTTGGTCAAAGAATAGTTAACAATTTGCGGGAGTTCAAACATAATGGGGTTTTCAATGATAGCTTTCAAAGTAATATTCACTAAGATAAGAGCAATGTGCAAAACAAGGAACATAAGAAACATGAATCATCATATGAATGAATGAAACACAACAGCTCAAAATACTTGCTTAGATAGAAAGGAATAGGTTTACTGACTCAACTAGAAAGTAAAAGATAGACCCTTTGCAGAGGGAAGCAGGGATCTCAAGTTTCATAAAGAGTTCCAAAAATAGTGGTACTTATTAGCTCTCAGCATTCATTGCCCCTATCATAAGCATCTTTAGGTGATTAAGGTTAAAGTGAACAAACTATGGAGTATATGCTTGACAAAGTATAAGTTGGCAATCTCATGTCCCTTGAATATGAGGGCTGCTTCTCATACTACTCAAGTTTAGTTACCGGTAAGTTCTTGTCATAGTAAGCACATGTGTATCATAGAGAACCACCAATGGAGTACCCCTTGCACATGATATAGGAGCTATCCCATAATCAAAATGATAAGGCAAGCAGACGATGAGCATCTCAGCAATCTTCTTATTTACCATGGGAAAATGGTGTTTTTTTCTCTCTTTCCTCTTTTCTCATCTTTTTTTCATTTTCTCAATCTCTATCTCTTTTTTTATAAGAAGAATGCTTCATAGATTGCTCACTATGGTGATGCTGCAAGTTTCCACCTTGATTAGGCATGGCTTAGGCTAGCGGCCCAGGCGTTTCTCTAACACACATACATAACTCCATGGACTTACAAGCTCCCCTTTCATTTCACACCGATGACATCCATAAACAAAAGAGCATGATATCAACTGGGTAGAATGTACAAGTGCAATGTTGAAAGCGTTCCCCATGACAGCATGGTTCTGCTAATCCCAGTGTATAAGTGCAAGCATATACAACATAGATGACACAATGGTTCAAGTTTATTAGGGGCAAGAAAAGTAAAGTGTGCCATCAAGTTCGTGAGAGCTTTAATCACTAATTTTCACATAACAAGTTTAATTCGGAAGGTAGATAAAAACATGAATTTACTTGGAATAGCAATAGTGCTAATAGGTAGGTATGGTGGACACAAATGGCATAGGTTTTGGTTTAAGGATTGGATGCAAGCGAAGCATTCCCTCTTAGTACAGGTTTTTAGGCTAGAAAGGCTGGGTAGCAAGCATAAGAGTTGAAGGAAACAAACAAACATACAAGTGATAAAAAGAAACATGCAATCTTCCTTGGAAGCACAAAAGATCTTAACTAGAGAATACTAAGCTTATGAGCAAATCAAAAAAGATTATGAACTTATATTTCTTAAGAGTACTTTTATCTTTTTCATTCAATTCTCATAATAGTGTTGCTACTGACCGAGCCACGTTTGCCAAAACCAACTAAATTTACTTAATGATTCCAAAGTGATACCAATACTAACAACAAGATCAATCATATAATAGTAACTAAAAACTAAAATAAAATATGCAAAAGAGTAAATGATAGAACTTCTCATTAATATTCCATAACGGTAACTCACACTAAGGGATACATAGATATCTAACGAGAGGGGGGACACTTCCATAATGCAAACCATCCTACATGATAAGTTCTCTATTCATGATATGACTCTACTAAAAAGGTAAAAGATAAAAGATAGTGATATGATACCGTGGCACTCCCCCAAGCTTGGAACAAACCAAGGGGATGCCAAAACCTGATGACGAATTACTCATTCGGTGGTGGTGATGTTCTCTCGATGAGCTTTTCAATCAATTCCCTCAAGTCCTGAATCTCGAAGGTGATAGTACGAATCAACTCCGAATTGTGCTCTATGCGGTTCAAGATCATGTCGGGCTGCGAATCCCAGCTCTTGCGATTCTTTCCCCACTCTTCCTCCTTGAAGTCTTCTTTTCCTGCATTGTTAGAACAAGGCATATCCCAATTGGAGGGTAGTTTCTCCTAAGGCATATTCTAGAATTGCTGCTCATGGATAAGGGTATGGAAGGGATTCTTGGTGCATGGAGGAGGTGACCGTGAAGCCAAGCAATGACGTGGAGTCCTCCCTCTAGTGGACATCTGTACAGTCCTTTTGAACCTGCCAGGGTTTGCCACCACTCCAATTCTTGCAATGGTGGTGCTGGCGGGCGGATGTTGGTCTTCCTTTGCTTCCTCTTCAACTTCACTATCGATCTACTCCTCCTGCTCAGAGTCTTGGAGATCTTCCTCCGCAGGCTCCTTGCCCTTATCGTTGGCAGAGACCATTGTGTTTCTAAACTTTAAGAATAGTTCCTGGCAGAAACAGATCGAAACGAAAACACACGAGAACACGATATACGAACCTCGGGGGATCTGAGGGATTATATATTACGAATTTTTACAACAAAAGGAAGGTACTGGGAGAAAACGTGTCGGAGACGGGCTCCGGGGTGGCACGACCAGGTGGGCCCATGCCACGGGGTGGTGTGAGCCACCCGAGCTCCGTTTCTGTCCCTTTTTCGACTCGTTGCTTTCCTTGTTAGATAAAAACTGGAAAAATATAACTTAACAGATTTTTCGTGGACCTTTCCTTACCAGAACTGTTACCTATTCGAAAATGGACTCTATAGGTCTCTAAACTTGGCATTTGATAAATTTTTCCAGAGTCACCGCTTGAATAACATCATTATCTTCCTCTTCATACACATATTGCTTGAGTCATTTAACCATTCACCATCTTATTACACCATCTTCTCCTACAACTTGGAAATTTCTTTCACGCAAAACTTTACACAATTCTCATTAGCAACATTTAGTGCATGCAAGATAATAAACCTTTAAGTTTAATTTCAACTGAAATCCATTAGTACATAAGCTACTGTAGCAACTCCTTCCGAAATCCCAAAAAGGAAATCGATATAAGAAGAAAATGCAAGAGCAGCAAAAATCTATCAAAACAGACCAGCAGGTAAAGATCAATTTTTTCAAAAATCTTCTGTTGCTCAAATCAAAAAGTGCAAAACCAACGAAAGTTAAATAATAACCCGGGGCATGCACACAAAAAATTAAAGATCAGTACGACGTTCTGGAATATTTCACGATTTTTGATAGTGAAGCACAAAAATCTGTTTTGGGACAGCAACTTCCCCAAATATTACTTCTCTCTCATTAGAGGTTGATCGTGACACAAAAACCAAACAGAAAGGATAAGGAGAGGTTGTTGCATAAGCAATAACTTCCAAGACTCAAATAAACAAAAACAAACTGAAAGCAAAAATATATTGGGTTGTCTCCCAAAAAGCTCTTTCTTTATAGCCATTAAGATGGGCATGATAATTTTAATGATGCTCACATAAGAATATGAATTGAAGTAAAAGAGAGCATAAAGAAGCAAAAATACAAATGTTTAAGTCTAAACCATTTCCTATGCAAGGGAGTTTGTAAGAAAATAAATTGTTGAAACCAGAGGCTGCTAGCATAGGAAGGCAAAACAAGTGCAACATAAAGACTTTCAGCATAAAGCGAGGAAACTTAATATTATTGAGATGCATAAGAACAGTCTTCCCTCTCTCATAATAACTTTCAGTATCATGCATAAATTTAACGATATAATTATCACATGAACCATTGTAGCAATGATCACTTATTCTAACAGAAAACATAGGGGCACTAGCTGTCATAACACTGCTTTGTGAAACCATATTAGAAGTATCCTTACAGAGGATAGTGTGTCCATCTTCTACATATTTAGTGACAAAGTCTTTCACATTTGCTATTATAGGTTCATCACCTACTTGTTCATCAGGTTCAACAACTTTATTTGTAGTTTCATTAACCATTCTAGCTATCATAGAATGTTCCTTTATCTTAACTGGGAAAGGCATTTTCTCAATGTAAGGTTCAGGTAAAACATGATTAGCAGTATAAACTTCAGTATTTCTTGCAGGAACACTATTAACAATATCTTTATATGGCTCATGATACTTATTCCATTTCTTTTTAGGAATTTCAATATAGGAACCAAACGCGTTAAAATAAGTTGCAATAGCTTGAGAGTCTAGACCATAAGCATTACTAATATTACGAAAGTCATCAGTTCCCATAAAAGATTTTAATGCATTCATAATCATAATTTATACCTGACTTTCTTCCTTTATCATTCTCCCATGCTTCAGCATTGTCTTGAATACGGTCTAGAAGATCCCATTTAGTTTCTTCTTCCATGCGTGTAAATGATGCAGCACAAGAAACATCCAATAGATCCTTATCATGAAGAGAAAGCCTTGCATAAAAGTTATTGATAATAATATTGTTAGGGAGCTCATGATTAGGACATTTGAGCATTAGTCACTTCAATCTCCCCCAAGCTTGAGCTGTACTCTCTCCATCAAGAGGCCAAAAGTTGTATATTTGATTCCGATCTTTATGAATCTCACTAGGAGGATAAAATTTTGAATAAAAGAGACGTACAATTTCCTCCCATTCAAGAGCTTGACCATTCTTCAGCAGCTTGTACCATTCCTCAACTCTTCCTTTCAGTGATAATGAGAATAACTTCTTCTTGACTTGATCTGCTGTAATACCTGCACACTTGAACAACCCGCATAATTCGTGTATAAAGATGTAACATCCCAAAACTTAATCCAAGGTTAATCAAGATCAAATCTACCCAATTTAGGTTTAACAAACACTTTTCCATTTAAAATAATTAAGCATTCATACGTGTGCATATAATTTAGGAATTGTTTTGAATTGCCATGTTTGAGTGATCCATTGGTTGTAAATGATCCTAAGGTGAATTAAACATCATCTAGATCATTCCCAAACAAATCCCAAACAAATCAAAAAGAATAAAATAAGCAAATGGTCATTTGTGCCATTTTAATCACCATGCCTACTTTGGCTATTCCTAGAACTCAAATCTTAATAGAAACAATTGTGGTTCTTTGCACCCCTTGCTAGTACAAGTAGTGATTTACCAAGGCCCACTTTGTTTCATCCCAAAAACTTTCAAACTCTAAATTTAAATGACATTTGAAAATTGAATGTAGTTCATATGTATAGATCACACTTTTGCAAAAACCACCCAAATGACTTCGATTTAACAAATCCTAGCAACCACAACCTACCAAGCATCAGATCAAAGCACCCACCAAAAATCTTTCAAAAATTCAAATTAAAATCTCTTGCAGCCATTGTGTCGAACACTTAGTGACCACTAAACAAACTGCCTAACTATTACTGTTTTAAAGAAGTGATCAAATGCCACTAAGGCCTAAAACCCCTCCTTGTGTCTCCCCCAGTACCAACCAAGCCATCAAGAGGCCACCCCTTAGCCATTTGCAGCAGTGTCGCACCACCTGAGCACCATGCTCGTCGGTCGAGCATGGATAGCTCGCAGCCGACCGCCCCTCTCTCTCTCGCCATGTCTAGTAGCTAGACCAGACCACACCGCGACTCACTGCCCCTTCCCCAAGCCCAGCCAGGCCCTGGACCACCTCAGCACCGCGCCACCCTTTCTCTCTGCGAGCCAACCAGAGCATGCCAGAGCGCGATCGCTGCCAGCACGCAGCAGACCACGCCTCGACCCCATACCGCGCACGCCGCTCCACCTCAACCCCAGCACCCCGCTAGACACGGACGTGCACCGCCGCGCGACCCACAGTTGTCGAGCGCCGCGTCGAGCACCGCCTCTGTCACCCAGAGCGCGCGATGCTCTCGACCATATGCCACCGCCCCTGGCCGCGCCATTAAGCCATAGAGCACCGCTAGGAGGCAAGCCACCGTCCACCTACGCCGCCCATGCCGATAGCGCCCTGTATTATCGTCACCGACGAGCTCGCCGTTGCCCCCTCGGTACCCTCCTCGAGCCTATATAAGGAGGCCTTCCCCAGCCTCAATCTCCACACCATTCGACTCCCTTCTCACTCCCAGTCCTTCCCCACCTCTCGCCGGAGTAGCTCGAGCAGTAGGCCAACGGAATTTCACCAGAGGCAGCAGCTACAGAGGAGGAGATGTTGTCGTTGATTCCGTCCATCGCAGCCCCTGCCGTGACCTCGCCTGAGTACGCCGTCGCCGTCCAGTTCGATCACCCGCCTCGTTGCACTAGCTGGAGCCCTGGTACGACCCCAGTAGACCCCCACCGTCTATTTAGTGTTCGGTCTTGCCAGCGATGAGTCCGTCGTCAACGACGTCTGTGAGTCGTTGATCCACGTTATAATCGTGTGGCCCAGATAGCTTGATACTGTTTCAGGTATTAAGTCTCGCTGACAAGCGGGACCAACCCGTCAGCCGCCCTCTGCGCCGCTGGGCGACACTGGGCTGGCCCATTTCCTTTCCCGTGCTAGCCCACAAATTCAAATAAGTGTCTTTCTATTTAAGTTTAACTCTAATTCTGTCCCTTAGTTCAAAAATCAATTCAGGAAGATTTACTGAACCAAATTGAGTGATTCAAATTTTGTTGGAAAGATTGTGAGAAGATCTATCCAAGCCTGTTGGATTTAATTCATTTAGAGTTAGAGATCTCTCCTAGTAAAAATAACAAGACAGAAGCTTTTGTACATTCAAACATTTTTATAAAATCAACCATCATAGCTTTTGAGTTGATTCCAACTCTAAAAAATCACATTTAATTATACCTATCTGAATATGTAATAATATTAAGGTTTATATGCAGTGACTTTGGACTAGTACCAAAATAATGCTATATAGGCATTTCTAGTCACTTTAAATCATTAATTACTAAACTTAAACTTATTAAAATGTGATCCAACATTTAAATCATATTCCCATATGTTAGAATATGTGGAGATGATATGTTTCCATATGATCCCATATTTTAATTGGAGAATATTAAACCTTAGTTAATTTCAATGAGTAGAAATTACTTTTCTCAAATAAAAAGAATAAAGCTAGTTAATTAAATCTTGTGATGCTTGTGATGATAATAGATCATCAAATGTGTACCTTAGAGTGCTAAGTAGACTAGTTAAGTATTGTTTGGTGATTGTTTATACCGTATGTATTTATAGACGATTGTACCGACTAAGCTTTCGAGGAGGAGGAGTTCTACCAAGAGGAGGAGGAAGAAAACTTCAACCACTACACTACCCAAGGCAAGCTAACACTTGCAAGTATTATACTAGCAAGCCATCATTAACAATGCAAGCTAACCCTTGCAATCTAGATAACCCAAGCAAAGACATTAGACATGCTTTGGTTATACCACTTTGACTATTTATCTACCCCAAGTTTTATCTCCAAGTTTTTACCTTCTTTACCTTATTAAAGTCCTTTACTTGTTTGAAGGTAGCATAAAAATTATAAAACTTGACCTATCTAGATAACCTCAGATGTCATTCTATGGCATGAGATTGAGATTAGCATCCCACCTTAGTGAACACTCTTAACTTAGTAGCTTAGAGCTAAATCAAAACTTGAGTCACTTTTGATGGGAACACTTGGTGAAAATGAATTGTGAAAACCTTGGAATGATGAGTCATTCTATTGAGATGTTTTGACATGTGTTGAGAAACACAAATGGTTTATGCTGATGAAAATGTTGAGGCATGAGCCTTAACCCTTTTACAAAACTGATGGTTGGGTTCGGATGCGATACCATTCCAATTTTACCGTACAACCACAATACCTGAATTGGGTAAGGCTTAGCCGGAAGTTTATATGCATTAGTATTAGTTCCCTTGGGGGAGAGGTTTGAGCTGAGGCTACCTCTCAATGTTGTCCACCTATGCAGTGCCCAAGATGACAGATGGTCGTGGTTGGGAGGCCATACTCATAGGAGAGGTGCTTATACTAGGGTGTGTAAAGGAAATGTTATGTTTGATTATCTGCATACTAAGTATGATGATTCAGGGTTATCCCTGACAGATGTATCGAATCTTGTGGTGAAAGTGTACCACCTCTGCAGAGTGTCAAACTATTCGAACAGCCACGTCCGCGGTTATGGACAGTTGGAGTGGCCATACTGTTCCGTTGTCAGATGTTTTCAAAAAAACTTATGAAATGAATTTTGACATGACTTGACCACAACAGAGTTGTGATTATGACACTAGCTTCCCAACATAAGTGATTCTAGAACTTTATTTTATCTTTCTTTGTTTCTAAACTCAGCTTAGGTTTCAAACTTAACCTTACAAATAAACATAGAGTTAGAATTTCCCACTAGAACTACCTTACTTATTAGTGATAGGTTGCGAGTACTTAAAGAGTACTCATGGCTTTTGTCCCTGGCTATTCTCATGGCCAGACTATGAAGGAGATTACCAAGATGAAGGACAGAAGGATGGCTATGATAACTAGGATCATCTCCCATTGTCAGCATTGCCTGTGACTCTGAAGATGGACCCCACCGCTATGCTATTTATTCCGCTGCTTGTTGTATTAAGACTGGATCATGAGATCCTTTATTCGTGTAAGACCTTATTATGGTTTGTAATGGATGATGTACTATGATATCCAATCTGTTATGTCTCGCAAAAATGGTAATCCTGGGATTGCGATGTATGACATAACAGGCATCTAGGATTAAAAGTCCGGGTGTTGACAAGTTGGTATCAGAGCCCTCCTAACCATACGAGACCCTAGTTAGAATGGACGTCCGAACAAAAACTTAATTTCAAAACCAAAGTGAGTATTTATGAAAAACTATTTCCTCTCTTACCCTTGGGAATTCATTCTTTCTCAAAAATTCATGTTCCTCCAATTCCAACATTACAACATAAAATTTGACACACTTGATCACTTCACTAACTTCCTCATCCTTAATTCTTATAGATGGAGACTCAGTTCAGCAAGTTCTACCAGTTGGGCAATAGAGGCCAACTGATCTTCGAGAGGGATCTAGATTCACTGTCTGAGTTATTGGGACGCCCACATCCGGAGTTTCTTGGAGCTCAACTTCCTGGACCCCCAGGAGGAGATTTACAATGGCTAGTCACCGCTGATCTTCGAGGAAGCATAGAAGCACCAACGTCCGGGAGAATCCAGTTCTCCGTAAGAGAGAACAACTAGCTAGATGGATTAGCCAGGGCAATGCATGAAGCTCTTGCACGTCTATGTGCCGTCAGTATCAACCAACTCCAAGGAACCCGCTTTGCGCACTATGCAAGGCGTGACTTCATGGGAATGCCAATGGAGATGCCAAGTCACCCGGAGTTGAAGCATCAAGTGGAGAACCTTGACTTCTTGTTGTACGATTGCCAGAAAGAATTGGACAATGCTAGGGAGTTTTCCAACCACAACCGTGCCATTGCCGCCCAGAAGGCCCAGACTTTCTCACTTCTTGTCAAGGACCGTCAGTATCTTCGCCTCTAGCGCGAAAAGAAGGATCACACCATCGCCCGTCTTCGCAAGAAGGTGGCCGACCTCGAGAAGACCATCAAGGAGCAAGAAGCTCAGCTTGCAGCAAAGGAAGAAGAAGAGGAAGGTGAAGACATCCAGGGAGATATGGATTCTTACCTCAGCAATGATGATAACTTTCTGGAGTAGGATGCCGTGGACATCTACACCGACGATGAGGACTCCGACTTCATAGATGATGAGTAGATGCACTAGAGCACTATCGTAACATGAGATGTATCGGTCCCGTTGTATCGTAGCTTACATAATGGTTCTTAAAACCATCTATTTTCCCTTGTTGTTGTGGTGTGTGTGTTTGTATCGTGTGCTTGTTTGAAGGAATGAAATGGAGTTAGTTGCAAAAACCTGAGTTAAACTCAAAGTTTTAGCTTTGAAACCAAAACCATGAACCTTAGAACTTTCCCTCTTACCCCTTTATTTATCTCAATCTTCAGATGACTCGTCGAAACCCTGGAGGGAGCAGCTCATCGCAAGACCCAATGCTGCAGATTATGCAAATATTAGTTGCATACCGTGAAGCAAGCAGGGAAGAGCGCCAGGCCAACTTAGCAACACTGCAGCAGATAGCCCAGATGGCCCAAACCAACCAAGGGCATGGAAATCAGGATCATCAAGGATCCAAGTTGAAAAACTTCCAGAATACCAATCCCCCAATCTTTAGCACTTCAGAGAACCCATTAGATGCTTATGACTAGTTGCAGACGATGGAGAACAATTTGGAAGTAGCAAGAGTTGATTACAACGAGAAAGTTCTCTTTGCCACCCACTACTTGGAAGGAGATTCAAGAGCCTGGTGGAACAGCATCCGCCTGATGAACCATGGTCAAGTGATGACCTGGGAAGCCTTCAAAATCAAGTTCAGCCGCACCCACGTGCCGCAGGGCCTAGTCACCAGAATGAGGGATGAATTCAGAGAGTTGAAGCAAGGAAGAACGAATGTGGTGGAGTACCGTAACAGATTCCTGTCGCTTGCCAGGTACGCACCTGATGAGATCAACACGGAGGCTAAGAAGAAGCAAAGATTCCTGAACGGACTGCATGATGAGATGCAGACTGTCCTCATCAACTTCCGCTTCGAAGATCTCGAAGAGCTAGTCGAATCTGCCATTCAGATGGAACGGAAGATTAAACTGGCAAACGACAACCACAAACGTCGTATGATGCACCAAGTTGGATCCAACAGTCACCAGAAGTACCGTCCCAACCCCTCACCAGGATATGCACCAAGAAACAACCGACCCCCAATGTCTCGCTCAAGCTACCCCAACCTTAGCGGAGGCAATGTGAAGCCCGGAGGAAACAATAATCACCCCGGAAACACCAGCAATTTCAACCGTGCACCTCCCAAGAGCAACAACAACAACAACACTACACCTAGAACTAGAAGCAATGATGTGCCCGTGGCAGCGAAAGACAAGTCTCAGATCACTTGTTTCGAGTGTGGAGTTAAGGGTCACTATTCCAATGAGTGCCCCAAGAAGACTGCCGCCACTGCCAATGTGAATGCCCCAGCTCAACCGCGGTGTCATGTTCAACCTGGAAGAATATTTGCCCCAGGGAACCCTCACAACTGCAACGGCCGTCTCTTCCACATGAACGCCGAAGAAGCCCAAGAAGCGCCAGATGTAGTGTTGGGTATGTTTTCTTCCAACTCAGTTTTAGCAAGAGTGTTGTTTGATTCTGGAGCATCGCATTCATTTGTCACCGAAGTACTTGCATGCACTAGTAAGATTCACCCAACCAACTTGAAGCATGTCATGATAGTTCAAATCCCCGGTTCAACTACAAAAGCTAGAAAAATTTGCAAAGTTGTGCCTATAAGAATACATGGGATAGATTTTTATGCCAACCTAATAGTACTTGGAACCAACGGATTGGAAGTAGTACTAGGTATGGATTGGATGTCAAGGCATAAAGGACTGATAGACTGTGCTAAGAAAGCCATCACCATGACTAGTAGCTCCAGAGTAACAGTAGAGCATATATCTGAAACCTTACCCCGTCAATTCAAGTGCAACAAGAGTCTAGACCTACCCACCATAGACTAAGTCAGAGTAGTTTGTGAATACCCCGACGTATTCCCAGATGAACTGCCAGGTATGCCCACGGATAGGTATATTGAGTTCATTATTGAACTAATCCCCGGAACCGGACTAATAGCCCAGAGACCCTATAGCATGAACCCCTCAGAGTTAGTAGAATTGAAGAAGAAGTTGGATGCTATGTTAGAAACAGGCTTGATTCAACCAAGCGCATCACCATGTAGATCACCAGTGTTATTCGTCGACAAGAAAGATGGAGGCAACCGTTTGTGCGCCGATTACAGAAAGCTAAATGACATCACCATCAAAAACAAGTACCCTTTGCCAAAGATAGAGGATCTATTTGATCAGTTGACTGGTGCCCAAGTGTTCTCAAAGATTGATCTTAGGACTGGTTATCACCAACTTAAGATTCGTGCAACTGATATTCTGAAGACCTCCTTTACTACTCGCTATGGTTTATACGAGTATACTATTATGTCTTTTGGATTAACCAATGCCCCTGCTTATTTCATGAATCTCATGAATAAGATCTTTATGAATTTCCTAGATAAGTTTGTCATTGTGTTTATCGACGATATCCTTATCTACTCCAAGTCAGAAGAAGAGCATGAGCAACATCTGAGAATCATCCTAGAAACCCTGAGAGAGCATCGGTTATATGCCAAGTTTAGCAAGTGTGAGTTTTGGCTGAAAGAAGTAGGATTCCTAGGACATATTGTGTCTTCCGGAGGAGTCCCTGTTGATCCCACCAAGATCAGAGATGTTGAAGAATGGGAAGCCCCCACCACTGAAACCCAAGTCCATGCATTTCTCGGATTAGCGGGATATTACCGCAAGTTCGTAGAAGGATTTTTGAGCATCGCCAGATCCATGACCCAATTATTGAAAAAGGACAAGAAGTTTGAATGGACCGACAAGTGTGAAGCCAGTTTCCAAGAGCTGAAGAATAGATTGATTTCAGCCCCAATATTGATCATGCCAGATATCAAGAAGTCGTTTGATGTGTATTGTGATGCATCCAAGATTGGTCTCGGATGTGTATTGATGCAAGAAGGAAAAGTCATCGCTTATTTGTCTCGACAACTGAAGCAGCATGAGCAGAACTATCCGACTCATGATCTTGAGTTAGCGGCTGTAGTTTTGGCCTTGAAGACATGGTGTCATTATCTGATGGGTAATCGCTGTGAGATTTACTCAGATCACAAGAGTTTGAAGTATATTTTCACTCAGAAGGAGCTGAATATGAGGCAAAGGAGATGGATAGAGTTAATCAAGGATTATGTCCTTGGCATTCATTATCACCCTGGCAAAGCCAACGTGGTAGCAGATGCTCTTAGCAGATTGTCGTGTAAGCTAAACACCATGATCAAAGAGAAGCAACCCTGTTTGTATGAGGAGTTGGAGCAGTTTAGAACTGAAATAGTTAGCAAAGGATTTCTAGCTAGCATTGAACTTCAACCCACTTTGATTAGCCAAATCAAGGAAGCCCAGAAGGGAAATGAAAGTATCGATGGAATCAAACATCGTATTGGTACAGGAAAGGTACCTGGAATTACTGAAGACGAAGAAGGAGTTTTGTGGTACAAAGGCCGTATCTGTGTGCTAGTAGATTCGGAGCTGAACCAAGTTATCATGCAGGAAGCTCATGATACCCTTTATCCTATCCACCCCAGAGGAACAAAGTTGTATCAGGATTTGAAAGAGCAATTTTGGTGGCACAAGATGAAGAGAGAAATCGGAAGCTGCATCGCCAAGTGTGACATCTGTCAAAGAGTCAAAGTTGAGCATCAGAGACATGCAGGACTGTTGCAACCATATCATATTCTGGAATGGAAATGGGATTCCGTCGGAATGGACTTTATCACCGGTTTGCCTACTTCTAGTAGGGGAAATGACTCAATCTAGGTCATCGTTGATAGACTATCCAAGGTAGCTCACTTTATACCTGTCAAGACTACCTACCAGAGTTCGAAGCTAGGAGAGTTGTATATTGATAGAATTGTTAGTGTGCATGGAACCCCCAAGACCATAGTATCGGATCGAGGAACCCAATTTACCTCGAGATTTTGGCAGAAAGTCTAGGAAGGATTAGGCACCAAGTTGAATTTCAGCACCTCTTATCACCCGCAAACTGATGGACAGACTGAAAGAGTCAACCAAACCTTAGAAGATATGTTGAGAGCTTGTGTGTTAGAGTATGGATCAAAATGGGAAGACTGCCTGCCTTTCGCAAAATTCTCATATAACAACAGTTATCAAGCTAGTTTGCAAATGGCACCATTGGAATTCCTATACGGAAGAAAGTGTCGCACCCCTTTGAATTGGTCGCTAGTAGGAGAGAGTCAGATCTTTGGACCCGACATTCTCCGAGAAGCCGAAGAAAAGGTTCACAAGGTCCGTGAACACCTCAAGACCGCCCAATCCAGACAGAAGAGTTATGTTGACAAGAGAAGGAGAGACCTAACTTTCAATGTCGGAGATTTTGTATATCTCAAGGTTTTGCCATTGAAGGGAACGCAACACTTTAGTCTGAAAGGAAAGTTAACCCCAGATATATCGGACCATTCAAGATTCTAAATCGTCGAGGACAAGTATCATATCAACTAGAACTACCAGAGGAGATGTCAGCCATCCACAATGTGTTCCATATCTCGTTACTTCGCAAATGCCTAGAAGTGCCAGAGAAGACTGAAGTTTTCAAGAATATCGATCACGGAGCTATTGATATCAACAAGGACCTGACGTATCGTGAAGTGCCCATCCATATCCTAGAAGAAGCTTACAGAACCACCATGACAAGGAGTATCAAGTTTCTCAAGATTCAATGGAGCAACCATACCGAAGAGGAAGCCACTTGGGAGCGAGAAGATTACATTAGGACAGAGTTCCCAGATCTCTTTAGTTCCTAGTTTTCTTTCGTAAATCTCGGGACGAGATTTTTTTAAGGGGGGAAGGTTTGTAACATCCCAAAACTTAATCCAAGGTTAATCAAGATCAAATCTACCCAATTTAGGGTTAACAAAAACTTATCCATTTAAAATAATTAAGCATTCATGTGTGTGCATATAATTTAGGAATTGTTTTGAATTGCCATGTTTGAGTGATCCATTGGTTGTAAAATGATCCTAAGGTGAATTAAACATCATCTAGATCATTCCCAAACAAATCCCAAAGAAAAACAAATCAAAAAGAATAAAATAAGCAAATGGTGATTTGTGCCATTTTAATCACCATGCCTACTTTGGCTATTCCTAGAACTCAAATCTTAACAGAAACAATTGTGGTTCTTTGCACCCCTTGCTAGTACAAGTAGTGATGTACCAAGGCCCACTTTGTTTCATCCCAAAAACTTCCAAACTCTAAATTTAAATGACATTTGAAAATTCAATGTAGTTCATATGTATAGATCACACTTTTGCAAAAACCACCCAAATGACTTCCATTTAACAAATCCTAGCAACCACAGCCTACCAAGCATTAGATCAAAGCACCCACCAAAAATATTTCAAAAATTCAAATTAAAATCTCTTGCGGCCATTGTGTCGAACTAACTATTACTGTTTTAAAGTAGTGATCAAATGCCACTAAGGCCTAAGACCCCTCATTGTGTCTCCCCAGTACCAACCAAGCTATCAAGAGGCTACCCCTTAGCCATTTGCAGCAGTGCCGCGCCACCTGAGCACCATGCTCGCCGGTTGAGCATGGATAGCTTGCAGCCGAACGCCCCTCTCTCTCTTGCCATGTCTAGTAGCTAGACCAAACCACACCGCGACTCACTTCCCCTTCCCCAAGCCTAGCCAGGCCCTGGACCACCTCAGCACCACGCTGCCCTTTCTCTCTGTGAGCCAGCCAGAGCACGCCAGAGCGCGCCAGAGCGCGATCGCCGCCTACACGCAGCAGACCGTGCCTCGACCCCATATCGTGCATGCCGCTCCGCCACGACCCCTGCACCCCGCCAGACACGGCCGTGCACTGCCGCGCGACCCATAGTCGCCGAGCGTCGCGTCGAGCACCGCCTCTGTCTCCCAGAGCGCGCGACGCTCTCGACCATATGCCACCACCCCTAGGCGCACCATTAAGCCGTAGAGCACCTCCAGGAGGCAAGCCACCGTCCGCCTACGCCGCCCATGCCGATAGCGCCTATATCATTGTCACCGATGGGTTCGCCGTCGCCCCCTCGGTCCCCTCCTCGAGCCTATATAAGGAGGCCTTCCCCAGCCTCAATCTCCACACCATTCGACTCCCCTCTCACTCCCAGTCCTTCCCCACCTCTCGCCGGAGCAGCTCGAGCAGCAGGCCGCCGGAATTTCACCGAAGGCAGCCGCTGTAGAGGAGGAGATGCAACCGTTGATTCCGTCCACCACATCCCCTACCGTGACCTCGCATGAGTCCGCTGTCGCTGTCCAGTTCGATTACCCGCCTCGCCGCACTAGCTGGAGCGCTGGTACGTCCCCAGTAGACCCCCACCGTCCGTTTAGGGTTCGGTCTCGCCGGCGACGAGTCTGTCGTCCACGACGACTGTGAGCCGTTGATCCACCTTACAATCGTGTGGCCCAGATCGCTTGATACCGTTTAGGGTTTTAATTCTCGCTGACAAGCGGGACCAACCTGTCAGCCGCCCTCTACGCTGCTGAGCGTCACTAGGCCGGTCCATTTCCTTTCCCGCGCTAGCCCACAAATTCAAATAAGTGTCTTTCTATTTAAGTTTAAATCCAATTATGTCCCTTAGTTCAAAACTCAATTCAGGAAGATTTACTAAACCAAATTGAGTGATTCAAATTTTGTTAGAAAGCTTGTGAAAAGATCTATCAAAGCCCGTTGGATTTAATTCGTTTAGAGTTAGAGATCTCGCCTAGTAAAAATAACAAGACAGAAGCTTTTGCACATTCAAACAGTTTTATAAAATCAACCATAATAGTTTTTGAGTTGATTCCAATTCTCAAAAATCACATTTAATTATACCTATCTGAATATGTAATAATATTAAGGTTTACATGCAGTGACTTTGGACTACTACCAAAATAATGCTATATAGGCATTTCTAGTTACTTTAAATCATTAATTACTAAACTTAAACATATTAAAATGTGATCCAACATTTAAATCACATTCCCATATGTTAGAATATGTGGAGATGATATGTTTCCATATGATCCCATATTTTAATTGGAGAATATTAAATCTTAGTTAATTTCAATGAGTAGAAATTAGTTTTCTCAAATAAAAAGAATAAAGCTAGTTAATTAAATCTTGTGATGCTTGTGATGACGATAGTTCATCAAATGTGTACCTTAGAGTGCTAAGTAGACTAGTTAAGTATTGTTTGGTGATTGTGTATACCGTATGTATTTATAGACGATAGTACCGACCAAGCTTCCAAGGAGGAGGAGTTCTACCAAGAGGAGGAGGAAGAAAACTTCAACCACTACACTACCCAAGGCAAGCTAACACTTGCAAGTATTATACTAGCAAGCCATCATTAACAATGCAACCTAACCCTTGCAATCTAGATAACCCAAGCAAAGACATTAGACATGCTTTGGTTATACCAATTTGACTATTTATCTACCCCAAGTTTTATCTCCAAGCTTTTACCTTCTTTACGTTATTAAAGTCCTTTACTTGTTTGAAGGTAGCATAAAAAGTATAAAACTTGACCTATCTAGATAACCTTAGATGTCATTCTATGGCATGAGATTGAGATTAGCATCCCACCTTAGTGAACACTCTTAACTTAGTAGCTTAGAGCTAAATCAAAACTTGAGTCACTTTTGATGGGAACACTTGGTGAAAATGAATTGTGAAAACCTTGGAATGATGAGTCATTCTATTGAGATGTTTTGACATGTGTTGAGAAACACAAATGGTTTATGATGATGAAAATATTGAGGCATGAGACTTAGCCCTTTTACAAAACTGATGGTTGGGTTCGGATGCGAAACCATTCCAATTTTACCGTACAACCACAATACCTGAATTGGGTAAGGCTTAGCCGGAAGTTTATATGCATTAGTATTAGTTCCCTCGCGGGAGAGGTTTGAGATGAGGCTACCTCTCAATGTTGTCCACCTATGCAGTGCCCAAGATGACAAATGGTCATGGTTGGGAGGCCATACTCATAGGAGAGGTGCTTATACTAGGGTGTGTAAAGGAAAGGTTATGTTTGATTATCTGCATACTAAGTATGATGATTCAGGGTTATCCCTGACAGATGTATCGAATCTTATGGTGAAAGTGCTCCACCTCTGTAGAGTGTCAAACTATTCGAATAGCCGCGTCCGCGGTTATGGAAAGTTGGAGTGGCCATACTGTTCCATTGTCAGATGTTTTCAAAACAACTTATGAAATGAATTGTGACATGACTTGACCACAACAGAGTTGTGATTATGACACTAGCTTCCCAACTTAAGTAATTCTAGAACTTTATTTTATCTTTCTTTGTTTCTGAACTCAGCTTAGGTTTCAAACTTAACCTTACAAATAAACATCTAGTTAGCATTTCCCACTAGAACTACCTTACTTGTTATTGATAGTTTGCGAGTACTTAAAGAGTACTCATGGATTTTGTCCCTGGCTATTCTCATGGCCAGACTATGAAGGACATTACCAAGATGAAGGGCAGCAGGATGGCTATGATAACTAGGATCATCTCCCATCGTCAGCATTGCCTGTGACTTTGAAGATGGACTCCACCGCTATGCTATTTATTCTGCTGCTTGTTGTATTAAGACTAGATCATGAGATCCTTTATTCGTTTAAGACCTTATTATGGTTTGTAATGGATGATGTATTGTGATATCCAATCTGTTATGTCTCGCAAAAATGGTAATCCTGGGATTGCGATGTATGACATAACAGGCATCTGGGATTAAAAATCCGGGTGTGGACAAAAGAGCAAATGATCACCGGGATGGACAGTTCCATCTCCAAAATAGTAGTTATCCATAACACGATCAAAAATTCTTGTAGGTATTTTAAAAGTATAATTTTCAGCAGGTGTAGGTTCATCTACTACCTTAGCAGTGGTAGTAGCATTACGAAATAAGAAACTAAGTGGATTATCCATATTGAAATAAAGTAACTAATAGAAATAAACAATACTGATAGTAGAAGTTTGCTTTACCAGTTCCACTCTCCAATAGCGCTTCACTCCCCGGCAACGGTGCTAGAAAATAGTCTTGATGACCTACAAGTACAGGGGGTGTATTGCAGTATTTTTGATAAGTAAGAGTGTCAAACCCAACGAGGAGCAGAAGGTGTTGACGAGTGGCTTGGAGCAGGAATTCTCTATAAATACTTAGCAAACGGATTTTTAGGGGTTTTTGATAGTGTAGATAAATAAAGTACGAGTAAATAAAAGACAATAATAATAATTGCAGGAAGTGGACCAATCCTTTCTTTAGCAAAGGACAAGCTAGTTGTATTACTTAAGATGACCAAACATTCTCGAGGACACATGGGGATATCGTCAAGTGCTATTGCTTCATATAGTTGATTAATCTTCTTTAGTTCGATAAGTGTTGTGTGGGTGAACCTGTGCTAATGTACTGACATTCCTATGACTAATACATACTTGTGATTATACCCCTTGCAAGCATCCTCAAGTACAAGAAAGTAATTAAGATAAAACCCTAACCATAGCTTTAAACTCTGAGATCCTACACTCCCTTGTGCAAAGGTTTCCTAACGGGGGTTTAGGTTTCTGTCACTCCGGCAACCCCTACGATTAGTAGCCAAATCCACAATGCAGTCCCCTAGGCCGATAAAGGTGAAGTATCATGCAGTCGACGTTCACATGACACCACTAGAATAATAACACCACAACTTAAATAACAAACTATTGAATCTTTCTTAACACAATTCCACTACTAACAACATGACTTCTCCCATGTCCTCAAGAACTAAACGAACTACTCATGAGACATCATATGGATCAAGATTAGAGATGGAATAATGATAAACAATAATCTGAACATAACAATAATTCAATGGTTCCACTCAATAGCATCAACTACAACAAGTAATCAATACCGGGAAAGTTGCCCCTAAGAACTATGCAAGATTCAACCCAATTGTTACAGCGGTATGAAGTTGTGATGATGGTGCTGGTGGAGATGATGATGGAGATGATGATGATCATCCCGATGAAGTCCAGCTTGATGGTTGTGTTGATGGCAATGATCTCCCCTCTCCGGAAAGGAATTTCCCCGGCAGATTTCTGCCTACCAGAGAGCTCTTTCTCTCTCTACAGTTTTCCGCCCGGCAGAGGCGGCAGAATCTTTCTGTGGTCGCTCTCCGAGTCTTAGGGTTTTGTGGGGATAATATACACCAAAGGGGAGAGATAGAGGTGGGCCCGGGTGGCGACACCACTTGGTGGCGCGGCCATGGGTGGCCCGCGCCAGGGGGTGGTATGGCCCCCTGTGGCCCAACTCCGCTCCCCCTTCTGGCATCCTTCGTCTTCTAGAAAAATAGGATTTTCCATGTATTTTCTGGAATTTTCTGATCTTCGCGAATTTCGCCTCCAAATAGTGCCTTTTCCATTAGAATCCTGACTTCAACGGTCCATCCTCCAAAAGTCATCAACCATGCAAAAATAGATGAAATAACATAAGTATCATCTCTTAATATGAAATATATCAATAAATAATAGTAAATAATTATATGGAATAGTGATGCAAAATGGACGTATCAGGGCTACTGATGCAACATCAAGCCGGATCTTTTTATCTTGGTAGAACCAGGCAAATGCTCCTTCTATGAAATTGGTGCCATTATCAGTTATGATACTATGAGGATAACTATATCTCATAATAATATCTTTGAATAATGTCACGGCCGTAGCTCCATCACACTTTCTTATTGGCTTTACTTCAATCCACTTGGTAAACTTGTCCACCATGACCAAGATATGGGTCATATTTCCCTTAGCTGGCTTAAATGGTCCCACCATATCTAAACACTAGCAAATGGCCAAGTGATTGGTATAGTTTTGAGTTCCGACATTGGCATGTGTGTCTTGGTAGCATACCTCTGACAGCCATTACATTTCCTTACTAGTTCTTCGGCTTGCTGCAAGGTACTTGGCTAGTAAAACCCATGCTTAAAAGCTTTTGCCACTAAGGCTCTAGACGAGGTGTGATGCCCACATTCTCCTTGATGTATATCTCGAAGGATGTCTAGCCCCTCTTCCGAGTCAACACATCATTGCAGAACACTTGTGACACTTCTCTTGTATAGTTCAACATTGATAATGGTGTATGTCGTTACTCTCCTCTCCACTTGACTTTAAAGTATCTCGTCATTTGGCAAAGTTCCATCCTTCAAGAACTCAAAAATTGGTTGTGCCCATGCTGGTACAGTGCATACTTGGAAAAGTACTTCGTCAACCTCCATTGCATCCACCGACATAACCTCTGCCGGATCGATTTAACTAGTCCCCGGGTTCTGCAAGGCAGCCCCCGGGTTTACTGAGGTAGTCCCCGGCTTTGCGAAGGAATTCCCCTAGTCAATATCCATAGGGGTAGCTTCTGATCCGGGGTTTGTCGGGATATAGATCGACTTGGATTCTGGTAAAGGGGAAATAGATGGCTTTCTCAAATGTTCCAAAGAAACCCCTGGTGGGATGGCCTGCCGAGATGAGCCTAGCATAGATAGTATGTCGGCTGCTTCATTTTCAAGCCGAGGTACATGATGGAATTCGCATCCCTCGAAGTACCCACATATCTTTTGGACATGAAATCTATAAAGGGTCATGTTCGCATCTAGGGCATCCCAATTACCAGATACTTGTTGCACCACTAAATCTGAATCACTGAAGCATTGTATCCGACATATCCCAACCTCTTTTTCCACCTTTAGTTCATGAACAAGCGCTTCATACTCGCCCACATTGTTCGATGCTTGAAAATGAATCTGAAGCACATATCGCAGTTGATCTTTCTTGGGCGAGGTAAGTACTGCCCCAGCCCCAAATCCTTCCTTCAGCTTCGATCCATCAAAGTGCATCCTCCAATAGTTAGAATCCGGCAGAGGTGGTTCGTACTGCATCTCGGCCCAATCCACGAAAAAATCAGCTACTGCTTGAGACTTGATGGCATCCCTTCTATCAAATTGTGATCCATAAGGGGCTAGCTCAATTGCCCATTTTGCAATTGAGCCACTTGCTTCTTTGTTACTCATTATCTTGGATATAGGTGCTTCACATATCACTTTTATGGGGTGTTCCTTGAAGTAATGCTTGAGCTTTGTGGCTTCCATGTACAGACCATACGCCATCTTCTGATAATGAGGATAGTTCTGCTTCGAAGTAGACAATACCTTGCTTAGGTAATATATTGTTCTCTACACCAACTTACCTTCCTCGTCATGCTCCACCACTATCACGGCACTTACGACTCAGTTGGTCACTGCTATATAGAGAAACATTGGCTCTTTAGATAGTGGTGAAGCTAACACTAGTGCAGAGGGTCGCATCTTTTTCAGTTCATGAAATGCACTATCAACTTGCGGTGTCCATACAAATGTATCTGACTTTTTAATTGGCTGATAGAGAGGCAGTGTCTTTTCTCCCATCCGACATACAAACCAACTTAATGATGCCAGGCAACCAGTGAATTTCTGAACATCATTAAGGCACTTCGGCAGTTCCATTCTTTCTATAGCTTAGATTTTAGTGGGGTTGACCTCGATACCTCGGCTGGACACGAGAAAACCGAGTAACTTCCCAGCCGGCACACCAAAGCTACATTTCTCCGAGCCAATCTTCATTCGGAACCTCCTTAGGTTCGCGAATGTTTGCCGGATATCATCTAGGAGCGTTTTGCTTTCCTTTGTTTTTATCACAACATCATCGACATATACTTGGACATTTTTCCCAATCTGATCATGTAAACATTTTTGCATACATCTCTGATACGTTGCTCCTGCATTACGTAAGCCAAATGGTATGGTGCGATAGCAATAAGCCCCATACGGGGTAATGAAAGCAGTCTTTATTTGATCATCTAGGTTCAGGGGTATCTGGTAGAAACCAGAATACGCATCTACAAATGACAACAACTCACACCCAGCGGTCGAATCTATGACCTGATCTATCCTTGGCAGTGGGAATGGATCTTTTGGACATGCCTTATTCAGGTTCGTGTAATCGATACACATACGCCACACCACTACTACATTCGGATCATCCTTCTTCTTCTCCACAAGCACCGGATTAGAGAGCCACTCTCGATAGAGTACTTCCATGATAAATCCGGCTGCAAGGAGCTGAGCTATCTCATCACCAATCACATTTCTCCTATCTTTGGTGAAGCGGCAAGAGGTTGCTTCACCGGCTTAGCTCCGGGTCTCACATGCAAAAAGTGCTGGGCCAACTCCCTCGGTACACCTTGCATATCTTGTGTGGACCAAGCAAAGATATCCCGATTCTCACGGAGGAAGTGGACAAGCTTGATTTCTTATTTGTTGCTTAACCTGGCACCAATAGTTACGGTGCGCTCTAGGAACTGATCATCAATGAGCACCTTCTTGGTATCTTTCATTGCTTGAAATGAAACACTCCCATGCGGGTTACTCAGAGCCGACATATTTAGCTGCGCAAACTGAGCCAATGCCGCCACCTCTTGGATCCTTCTCTTTTCATGTGCTATCACTAGTGACTCAGCTAGATTTGACCCAGCTGAGGCACACTCAATGGAACTTCGGAAGTCCCCGATTATTGTTATCACCCTGTTTGGCCCTAGCATCTTGATCTTCAAGTAACTAATATGTTCACTTGCCATGAATTTTGAAAGAGCGGGTCTGCCGGGTAACGCCTTTTAAGCACTATCCAAGTCAACAACTTCAAACTCCAGATTCTCAGTTCGGCAATTCTCCCTCATGTCGAATAACACGTCTATTCGAACCTTGCCAATAGGCTCGCAGGAAATACCCAACACAATGCCATGGAAAGTTGTCTTTGTTGCCTAGAGTATGTTCTCTGAGACTCCCAGCTTGTGCATTGTGTCCTTGTACAGAATGTTGATACTACTCCCATTGTCGATCAGTACCTTAGAGAACCTCACGTTCATATCCGACCCAATAAAAGTTGGGTCAATCACTAGTGCATAGGATCGAAGACTCGGCATGAGCCTGGGATGATCCTTGATGCTCCATATGATTTCTTGGTCTGCCCAAGGCATATACCTCATCACAGCCGGCATAACTGCATTTAACTCCATATGTCTGTGTTGCACGTGTCATCGGATTGATGACAAGTATGCCATGAGGGGGTCCTTGAGGCATTTGAAAGAGAGGGGTGTGATATGTACGGTATTCCAGGATGGTGAGCACACAAGTTCACCTAGGTTCTAATCCGCCGGCTTTGGACGGATCCTACTCCTGCTAGCAATCCAATAATTCGACAGAGCCGGAATATGGGTTACAAGAGTTTTTCTTGTGCGAGTTTAGATTGTAGACTATTGTGGGGTGCCCTAAAGGCTTATCCTAGGACTTCTTATATAGATATCCGGCCTAGGGTTTATAGGAGAGACCTATCCGACTATGACTAAGAGTCGGTTATAGAGTACATCTTGAACTACAAGTAACACTACATGCCTATGTCTGTAAGTCTTTTGGGCCTTCCCATAGCCGGACTGGACTCCGTCTCTTCTCCCTAACTAGGCTGCCCGTGAAGCAAAGCTCTAACCTGAAGTGGGCCACCATGGTCAGTGAGGCACTTTGAGGATAACCGAAAAGTATATCCCCAATAGTAGCCCCTGGAAGCCTCCAAGATCCAGAGTCAGATTTCATCATAGTCTAGCTTGATCCATCTTTGGCTCATAGAATCTTGAAGGGTTCCTTAAAGTTCAAAAAGAAAGGATAGGATCCGGGTCTCAAAACGAGTCAGACCTACGACTATATTATTCGAGTTTCCACCTTGAAATTCAAACTAAACCGAAACTTGGCCTCTGACGTAACCTGACATGTGTCAAGGTCAAGTCACGTCACTTATAGACATTCTTGTCAGCACGACCGTTGGTGGGTCCGCCTTTCGTGGAACCGAGGTGTCGTTTTAATGCGAGCACGGAGATCGATGCGACGTAATCATCGCGAGGAGGTTACCCTGCTCCTCCATCGACACGTGGCACGGTTACTGTTCATTTTGCACGAACCTTGGCACGGGCAAAGGATATAAGGGGCCAAGATCTCTCCCTTCCTCTTCACTAGCACCAGTGCTTTCTCCTTCCTCTCGACACTTCCTATGAAATAACTCTTCACGATCCCCCAAATCCCATAGTGCCGCCCATCCTAGGTCACCGACGCCCAAAAAATGGTTGAGGACTCATCTTCTGCTACGGCAGCAACCACGGCGACAGCACCTATGGCGGAGAAGGAGAAGTTCCGCGGGGTCCGAATCCCCTGCATCCTTGATGACGTCAAGCTCCGCATCGTCGAGAAGGAAGGCCACCTCCGCGCCGACGACTAGTGGATCGGCTTCGGTCAAAGCATCCCCACCCCCAATGCCGACGAGCGAGTGCATTTCGGCACCCACCTCGATAGAGGTTTGAGCTTTCCTCCCTCATATTTCTTCTCTGAGATCATAGATCATTACGGACTACAACTCCACCATCTCCCCCTAAACTCTATTTTAGATATGAGCGCTTATGCCTCTTTGTGTGAGGGGTATCTCGGTATCAGGCCGAGTCTCATTCTTTTTTGGTATTACTTTCATACCCAGAGAAACTCTATCACCGCCGGTAATCTTTATATTATCAGCACTCTTAACTTTTCTGTTAGGAGAGAGCGAGTCTATCCTAGGATTAAGGCTAGCGAGTTAGTGAAACAATGGCTGTCCATGTTCTTTCACCATAAGGATAGACCGGCTCCCCGCAAAGCAACTTCTTTGACGGTTTTTGTTGATGGCGCCGCCACACCCCAAGAGTCCTAGGACGCGGATCCTCCGTCTCTCACTGATGATCTGCTTCTTGCTAAGAGGCAGATTGAATATCTGATGAAGCACAAGGGTATGAAAGGATCCGATTAGGTCCATTGCTGGCTGGCGTGTCGGATTCAGCCTCTCCAACATCATGGTGACTGGTGTATGCACTATGTCACCAAAAGTAGGATGGACTCTCTCCGGATCTGCTCCAGACCTTACTCGGAAAAGGACTATGAGTCCCAAATCAAGTGGTTGATAAGGGAGCGGATCGAGAGGAAGATCCCAGAGCTGTCCTTGGACATGCATACGGCTGACGATCCCGTGACACCAATAAGTTTTCCAGCTATAACTCGAATTATGTGTTCATCTATACATTATTTTGTCTTTTTGCAATACTAGGATATTTCTTCTTTTCAGCTTGCTGACCTCCCCGAGTCGGAACTTGCTCCTCTCGAGGGATATCCTCCTGAGCTCTCTCAGGATGATGGACACATGGTTCCATTGCTAGAGAATCTTACCCGAAAGCGTAAGACTCCGATAGTTTCCATTGGCACAAAGGAAGTGCCCGTTGTGAAGAGGTAACTTTCCTCACAAGGTCTCTATATTTTATTTCTCGTTCTTTCTAAAGTGTAACGATCTTTGTTCTATTACGTCCTCAGAGCTAAACAACTTTCCAAGGGCAACGGGAAAGGAGGCTCGTCAAAACCGCTACACTAGTCATAGTTAAATTTGACTTCTCCTACCATAGTGCCTCCGACTCCTGCCCCGTAGCCTTCCACAACACTAGAGATTACTCCATGTCCAGCTGTTGTGGAAGATCCAGCTCAACAATCTGAGCCAGCGATCCTCGACTCGCAGACCAACGTCACCACGAGTGACTCGGTACTTGATAAGGGTGAACCCGTACAGGGTAATGATCGCTCGGCAGAGGTTTTCGCTGATAACCTTCTCAGCAATCCGGGTATTGCCAAACTTGGCATTACTCGGAAAACTGCAGAAGAAATACAAAGGCTAGCTCAGAAGTGCCTGGCGAGCCGAAACATCACCACCGAGAAGAGGCACAAGAAGCCGAGGACGTCAAGTACTCCGAGCTTCTTGACCAAATTCGTCTTCGCGACAAGAAGCTGAAGGCTGGTGTGGCTCCGCCACCACCAGTAATCCTGCTGACCCTCACCGAGAAGGTTACCACCAAGGTGAACATGAGCCTAAGCAAGCTTACTCATGAACAACATGTAAGTTGGAATTCCAAGCATGAAGTTGGATAGACAATCCGGATTTATGCTTTCATAAGATGCCAAAGAACGAACTAGTATAGCCCCCAAGGCTCATGCTAATATTAGTTAAAATATTAGCCCAAGTCTTTAGTAGACTTTTGACTCTGGGTATTATTCTGGCTTACAGAAACTTAATGCTTATAATCAGGAATTATTGAAGAATATTTGCAATGAGCAGAGAGAGATCAGAGCTCTCCAACTTGAAAATGCTCAATTAAAGGTATCAAAGGGTGAGGATGAAGGTAATCATTTCAGTCCTTAGCTTGCTCTTTGCTTTCATAGTCGAATTTCCTATTCAACTGTTGTCTTTTGCTTATAGCACTGGTCAAACAATCATGTGCAATGATTCAAGAGGCCAAGAATTTTAAGACCCTGGAGGTGGAGAACGCCGACTTATGGCGGGAGATGAATAAGCTTAAGGAGGATCATGAGCACAACATTGCTAGCATTCTCAAATCCTCCTCCATGGCCACCGAAGAACATGATCAAAGGATCACTGCCCAGGATCAGAAAATCTCGGATATCAATGACGAGCTATTCAAAGAAAAGGACATCACCGAAGCACTCTGGGCTGAACTCCAGAGCCTTAGGGCGGAGAAGACCAAAGTTGACGATGTCATCTTCGGTATGTTTCTTGTCTTCTGACTTTCTGTTTTTTCGACTCTATGAGTTCGGATATATTTTTTGACCTTTGCTTTATATGCGCAGGTCTTCTGAACTTACTGGATTCTTCCTCCACCAAGTCTCGCACCAGTCGGCTTTCATAAGTCGGTGATTTTCTTCACAATTTCCGCCAATCATTGGAGGATATTGGCAAAGTTCTCAAAGTCTCGGACATGAACAAAATGTCCGCCTTTGAGGTGCAAGAGAAGGCGAAGGAGATGCCCCGGCTCATCCAGGATTGGAACATGTCCTATGCGTGGACCGTAGCACAGAATGCCCTCACCATGGTTATGAGCCACCATGGAAGCATGGAGATCTAGCAATTAACCAGAGGTTATTCGATTGTGGACGAAGACGGCAAGGAGCAAGATATCAAGGACATCATGGACTCCTACGCTAGATATAGATGTCACGTGGCTGATCTGACCAGCTATGACACTCCATTCTTCACTCGCGTGAAGACGCCTCCTGAAGGAACAACTGAAGTTTCCGACGATGAGCAAACTGAATCTGATTTTCACGTCTTGGAAAGATATCAAGTTGAAGGAGATGTCTCTAGTGAGCCGGCAGCTCCTACCTCTCCTCATGCATCATAGGGCATCAGAAAAAACAATGTGTTATTTTGAAACAATCGGGTTGTAAATAAGTAGTGTAATACTTTTGCTAGTGCTAGGATTTGCTGCTTCTATTTAGCAATTTTTGGCTTTATTTTGATGTGCCTGAAATTTTTACATAAGCACTTTTTGTTTTTCCTATACTTATCACTTATCTGGATTTTTGCCTTGTCCCTTTCGTGAGTCGGCCAACTTTCAACATAGAAACTTTGTCGAGCAACGGAGCTCAATTGCTAAACTACTCGGAAAATGCCCACATCCGGCAATCAGATAAAGAACCCAAGTATAGACTAGAAAATTTAGATTTATACCCTGAAGGTAACATTTTTAGAATTGGAAATCTTAACCAGAACAAACATGAGCATAAAGTACTTTCAAGCATTGTAGGATTTTTGATTGTGACATGATCATTCGGAAATAAGATGGTAATATAAAACTTCTCAGAAAAAATTGAGGCAACCAATACTTTATTTCTCATTAAACATGTACACATATATGATTACAAAGAATTAATTAAGAATAAAAGGGACGTAGCTAAGCCATATTCCACGGTCTGTCTAATTCTTCTAGGTCTGTACTGCCTCCAGCTGTCTTTCTCTTCTTAGTAGTAGGTCTTTCTTTGACTGGCCGCATATCAGTTAGATAGTAAGAACCATTGTGCAATACTCGACTAACTAAAAAGGGCCCTTCCCATACTGGGGAAAGTTTGTGCTTTCTTTTCTACACAAGCCGGAGAACCAAATCGCCCTTATTGAAAGACCGGTTTCTGACTCTCTAGCTATGATACTTGCGTATCTTCTGCTGATAGGTTGTTGATCTCATCTCAGCAACGACATTAACTTCTTCGATTAAATCGAGATCATTTTGTTGAGAAATTTTGGCAACCTCTTCTATATACGCAGCAACTCGGGGAGAAGTATGAATCAAATCACTAGGAAGAACAGCTTATGCGCCATAGACAAAGAAGAAAGGTGTGTATCCGGTTGACCTATTTGGAGTTGTTCGCAAGCTCCATATTACAGATGGTAATTCTTCTACCCAAGCCCCCGCAGCACGACGAAGTGGTGCTTCGAGTCTTGGTTTAAGGCCTTGTAGGATTAAACCATTTGCTCTTTCAACTTGTCCATTAGCTTGTGGATGTGCGACTGATGCAAATTCAACCCGGATATTTTGTTCATCGAAAAACTCGGGAAGTTCTCCCATAGAAAAATTGATCCCGTTGTCCATGATAATGCTATGCGGATGGCCGTATTGGATTATAACATCCTCGACAAATCTTCTGGCTATTGCTCCATCACAACTTGTGATGGGTTTAGCCTCAATCCATTTTGTGAATTTATCCACCATCACTAAGAGGTTCATAAATCTACTTGGAGCCCATTTAAACAGTCCTACCATGTCAAGCCCCCAGACCGCGAAAGGCCATGTTATAGGTATTGTTCGTTGCTGATCAGCCAGAAAATGAGCTTGTTTGGTGTATTTTTTGCAGCCTTTGCACGTCTTGACCAGCCGTTCGGCATCTGCCTTGGCTGTAAGCCAAAAAAATCCGTGTTTGAAAGCTTTTGCCACTAAAGATTTGGTTGCAGCATGATGGCCGCATTTGCCTTCGTGGATCTCTTGCAAGATTTCCACTCCTTGCGGAGATACGCAGTGCTGAAAGACCCTAGATACACTCCATTTATAGAGCTCACCATTTATTATTGTATAGGTTTTTGCTCATCGGATGATCTGTCGGCTCAGAACCTCATCTTCGGGTAATTTTCCATCTACCCAGAAATCAAGGTAGGGTTGAGTCTAGCTAAGAATTACGGTCAGAACTGCCACTAGAGGTGAGTCAGACTTGGTCGGATATTCCTTATCTACTCCTTTTATAGAGGGAACTTTGAGGTGCTCTAGAAAAGTGCCATCCGAGACCTTTTTCCGTGTAGAGCCTATACGAGATAATGGATCTGCTTCCTCATTTTCTATTCTACAGATATGTTGAACCTCAAACCCTTCGAATGATTTAGCTAGTTCATCCACGATAGCCCTATATGCTGCCATTGTTTATTTGCATTACAGATATCCGACACTTTTTGAGCAACAAGATCCAAATCTCCATAACACATTAATCATCAGATGCCGATATCCTTAGCAATCCGGATTCCATGCAACAGTGCTTCATATTCGGCAATGTTGTTTGTTGTCGTGAAGTGGATCTGCAATACATAGAAGAACTTATCTCCTTGGGGTGATTTGAGCACCACGCCAGCCCCTGAGCCCCCGAGCGATTTAGACCCATGAAAATACTAGGTCCGGTATTCCGACTCTAGGAGGGTCATATTTTATGTTGTCTCTATCCAATCAGTGACAATGTCAGTGAGGATTTGGGTTTTGATTGTTGTACGAGGTTTGTACTCAATGTCGAAAGCTAAAAGCTCTATGCCCCATTTTGCGACATGTCGTGTAGCATCGATGTTGTTGATTATATCTCTTGTAGGAGTTGTGCTCACCATAGTAATTAGATGTTCCTGAAAATAATGTTGTAACTTCTGGGATGCGAAGAACACATCGTAAGCCATCTTTTGATAGTGCGGATAACGCTGCTTTGATTCAGTTAGGACTTCGCTGAGGTAGTAAGTCAGACGCTGCACTAGGTGTTCCTGTTTTTCCTCTGGTCTCTCCACCACCATGACGACACTGACGACTTTGTTTGTTGCAGGGAGATAGAGCAACATCGGTTCACGAGGTTCTGGTGCTGCAGGGATAGGAGCAAATGAGAGCACTGCTTTTAGGTCTTGTAGTGCAGCTTCAGCTTCGTTAGTCCAAACGAACTTTTTGGTCTTTTTTAGGAGCTTGTAGAGTGGTGTAGCTCCTTCACTGAGCCGGCTTACAAACCGACTGACTGCAGCAATGCAACCAGTTAGTCTTTGTACATCATTCAGGCGAGTCGGCCTAGAAATATTGAGTTTAGCCTTAATTTTCTCCCGGTTCACCTCTATGCCTCTTTGAGACACGATGAAACCTAACAATTTTCTGGCTAGTGTTCCAAAGAAACATTTCTTTGGGTTAATAATTATGTTGTATTTTCGTAGGTTAGCAAATGTTTCCTCCAAGTCGGAAATTAAGGTTTCCTTCTTTTTGGACATCACCGCTATGTCATCCACATATGCATGTACATTGCATCCGATTTGATCATGGAGCCAACGCTGCATAGTGTGCTGGTATGTAGCTCCTGCATTCTTGTGCCCAAAGGGCATCGTAACTAAATAGAAGGTTCCGAAGAGGGTTATGAATGAAGTTTTGACTTTGTCTGATTTCTTCATTCGAATTTGGTGATACCTGGAATATGCGTCGTTAAACATAGGAGTTCTGATCCTGCCGTAGAATCAATAACTTGATCAATCCTAGGCAAAGTGAACGGATCTTTGGGACAATCCTTGTTCAAGGTAGTATAATCAACACACATCCTTAAATCAGTGGTGTCCTTTTTATAGACCATTACAGGATTGGCCGACCACTCAGTGTGGATGACCTCTTCTATGAATCCAGCTAACTCGAACCGAGCTTGTTCCTTAGCTATTGCTTTTCACTTTTCATCGCTGAAACGTCATAAGGACTGTTTGACGGGTTTAGTGTTTGGGTGTACATTTAGAGAGTTCTTGGCAAGTTCCCTAGGTACTCCAGTCATGTCAGATGGCTGCCATGTGAAGATATCTTGATTTTCTTGGAGGAACTTGATGATCGCGCTTCCCTATGCGCTATCTAAACCTACATCTATCTGGGCCACCTTGGAGAGGTCATCATCCTTCAACGGCATCGTCTTCGTCTCTTCCGATGCCTTGATCTCCGGAGTCGGCTTTGTCACCTCCTTATTTGTGGCGGGCATCTTGGATGGGTCGATGGTCTTCTTGATCTCCTGGTACTCCTGGGTATGCAGTACGGCTTCAGCAAAGGCGGCATTTCCATCCTCGCACTCTCGCCCTTTCTTTGGGTCTCCCCTGATGGTGATCACGCCCTTTGGACCTAGAATTTTCATCATATTATAAATGTAACACGGGTGACCATGAAAGCCCAGTAGGCCGGACGTCCGAATATAGCGTGCTATGCGGTCTTGAACGGGACCACTTCGAAGGAAAGTGCTTCTGTCCGGCAATTCTTTGGAGTTCCAAAAGTAACAACCAAAGTGATCTCTCCTAGGGAATTTGCTTGTCTTCCTGGGCCAACTCCGTGAAAGATCACAAACCTATCATTCAACTGAGTTTCCGAGATCCTCATCCGACGCAGTGTTTCGATGTAGAGGATGTTAATGCTGCTGACACCGTCCATGAGGGTCTTGGAGAAACCATAGCCGTCAATGAGTGGATTGACAACTAACGCGTACTTTCCTTGCCGATGCAACTTAGGTGGATGATCAGCACGGTTAAAGGTGATTGTCACTTCCGACTAGTCCAAGAATTGAGGGACAACTGAAACAATTGCGTTGAGCTCATGCAAGACTGCTTTCTTGACCTTAGCTGGTTGAGACCCAAGGAAAGTGACATAAGTGTCTTTCTTCGTTGGGAAGTTCTTCTTTCCATCCGACTTGGGGTTTGAAGGCTCTACTTCCTCCATGTCGGAACGTTCCTTGGTTTCTTTTTCTTTTTCGGAATTCTTCTTTCCCTTCTTCTTCCTAGCCCTGTAGCCAGCAGAATTATCTTTCTTGATGTCGTCATTGAAACGACACTCGACATTTGTGTGGGACGAGCCCCCGTTGGCATCTAAGTGATGCACACACGGATTATTGGCAATGTCGGCCCAGGAGTAGGTTTTGCCAGGTTGCTGGCCTCCTCTACCCTAGACTCTTGACATCCCACGACCACGTCCACGGCCGCCTCCGTGCCCTCCTCATCCTCCAGACCCAAAAGTAGTAGTGACAACTGCGGTTTTTGTGTTGGGTTTTTCCTCCGAGGTGCTCTTGTGCTTCTGAGCTTGTTGCTTCGGCTGTTTTGCTGACTGTGGTACAACTAGGACGTCCAGTAGTCCCTTGCGTCATCATCGGCATCTGCATACTTGCTTGCCGTTTCTATCATCTCTCCTAGATCAGTGACCTTGTCACACTTCAAACGGTGACGTAGTAAACCAATTGGGAGTCCTGCAATGAAAGCTTCAATCGTAGTTTGATCATTTACCCCTTCGTTGGAGTTTTTGGTGTCGATCCATCATCTGAGATGAGTTTCTTCGGCTTTCTGGGTGCAATGTTGCAGGTCTCTTACCGTACAGGGCCTCCGATATGTGCCTTCGAAATTCCGAAAGAATGCACTTTGCATGTCATACCCGTTGTGAATGGTGTTCTCCGGAAGTTCATTAAGCCATGATCATGCCGTCTTCCTCAGCATAAGTGGGAGATACCGGGTCGCGACCAAGATATTTCTGCCTTTGGCGATGCAGCAAGCCTAGAAAAATTCCTGGAGCTAAGTATCTAGCTGGGCCACACCGTCGTAGGCTTGGATGTGTCTTGAGATAGCAAATCCTTCCGAGAAATCTGGTTAATGAATCTGTGGTCTGAACCATTTTGGACCCACGTAGATATCATCGTTCTCGTAGCGCCGCACCTCTATGTTAGAGTTGATCCGGTCTCTCGTGCGACTTGGTGACAGGGAACGTCGTCTTGGTTGTTCACTATGGATGTCGTGCCTTGGAGTCGGACTTCTACTTCTGCCATCACCTCCTCCACCACGATGCCCTCCTTGGCATCCTCTAGAGCCGGTATGATGGCTACTTGGTGGAGAGGGTGGTGCAGGTGGATTGTTTTTTACTAAATGTCAGCCTCCATCTGGAGCATCATTATTCTGGTTCTAGGGAGGTTCTTCATTACGACGAGCCCCCTGCGGCTTGACTCAGCATGGTGTCCATATTTCCTTCGTCTGTCGTTTCCGCCATTGCGGTGAGTGATATGTTGCTAACGTATCTATAATTTTTGATGTTCCATGCTTGGTTTTATCTACTTTCTCATGTTTTGTTCCAACTTTGGAGTACTTTTCATAGACTTTCTTGGACTAACCTATTAACAAGATGCCACAGTGCCAGCTGCCTGTTATCTGCTGTTTTTGGTTCCAGGAAAGTCAGAAAATGAATATTCTCGGAATTCGACGGGACAAAAGACAAAGTTAATATTTTACCGGAAGACTATCGGAGCTAGAAGATGAGACGGAGAGGGGCCACAGGGCGGCCACACCATGTGGTGGCGCGGCGCCACCTGGTGGTGTGGGCCCCCTGGCCGCCCACCTACCTTGCCTCTTCGCCTATAAGAAGCCTCCCGATGCATAAACCCTAAATAGTCAATCAGAAATCCACGAAAAGTTCCGCAGTGCCGCCGCCACCGAAGGGGATATTCGGGGGACAGAAAGTATCTGTTCCGGCACCCTGCCAGGACAGGGAAGTGCCCCCGGTGCCATCTCCATCGATCTCCACCACCATCTCCATCGTCATTGCTGATTCCAATGATGAGGTGGGAGTAGTTCTCTCTCAAGGCTAAGGATTCTACCGGTAGCTATGTGTGCATCTCTCTCTACGCATGACCTTATTGAGATCATGAGTTGTAATCTATAGATCTACCTTGCTACTCAAGTGCTTTAATAGATTTCTGCTCTTCCCATGTGTGTGAAAGTGACAGCGTGCACACCATGGTGGCACTTAGGCTAGAGATTACAAATACTTGTTATGAGTTATATTTGGAGTTGGATGTCTTTATGAAATTGTGGAATTTGTTGGAACCATCTAGTGCTCAAGGTGACAGTGTGGGGTTTTCTAGATGGGAAAGATGAACTTTAAGGTGTGTTGTTATAGCCCTACCATCGATTAGAGTGTCCAACCGGAGAGTAGTTAAGAGTAGTATCATAAAGTTAATATATTTATATCAGAGTGTTCACTAGTGAAAGTATGATCCCTAGGCCTTGTTTCTAAGCACTGGAACACCGTTTGCTATTAGATATGTTACATGTTTGCTTGCTTCCTTCTTTATTTCAGTTTGCCTTTAGTCTCTTCCACGCCATCAAGCTATTTTCTATCATCGTTACCACTTATAATTATCTATACCACTTGTATTTCACTATATCTTTGCCGAACTAGTGCACCTATACACCTGACAAGTGTATTGGGTGTGTTGGGGACACTAGAGACTTCTTGTATCTTGATTGCATGATTGCTAGAGAGGGAATACCTTTGACCACTTCCTCCCTGAGTTCAATAACCTTGCGTGATCCACTTAAGGGAAAACTTGCTGCTGTTCTACAAACCTCTGCACTTCGAGGCCCAACAACTGTCTACAAGAATAGAAGTGCGTAGACATCAAGCTATTTTCTGGCGCCGTTGCTGGGGAGGTAAGGTAAAAGGTACTCACATCCTCCGGTGTGAGTGCTCGAAGTTATTTCCTTTAGATTCTGCAATTTTGTCTTTTTGTTTGTTGTTTTCACTAGTTAGGCTTAATGGAAAACAACAACAAAATTAGAGAGCTTTATAGTATTTATCTTGAGTTAGGACATGAAATGTTTGAAGAGAAAATTAAAAAACCTATGGAACTTTATTTGCATGCTAATAGCATTGTTGTTAGTATGAATTCTTTGGACACCATTATTGCTAATGCTATGGAAAAGTCTAAGCTTGGGGAAGCTAGTTTTTATGAAAATGATCTTTTTAGTTCCCCAGCTTTGGAAGGTAGCTATTCTATTGCTTATGATGATACCAAACCTCCAATATATGATGATTACAATGATGAATATGATATTTTCAGTCCACCTACTATTGAGGAGAAAATTCATTATGATTACAATATGCCTCCTATATTTGATGATTATGGTGATGAGAATAATAATGATAGCTATTTTGTTGAATTTTCTCCCACTACAATTAATAAGAATTACTATGCTTATATGGAGAGTAATAATTATTTTATGCATGTGGCTCATGATAAGAATGTTTTATGTGATAGTTATATTGTTAATTTTATTGATGATGCTACTGAAAGTTATTATGAGAGAGGGAAACATGGTTTTATGTGTCTCAACAATATTAAGTTTCCCCTCTTTATGTTGAAAGTCTTGAAGTTGCACTTGTTTTGCTTTCCTATGCTTATTGCTTTGTGCTTTCATGACTTGTTTATTTACAAGATTCCTATGCATAGGAAGTGGGTTAGACTTAAATGTGTTTTGAATTTGCTTCTTGATGCTCTCTTTCACTTCAATTCATATTTCTTATGTGAGCATCTTCTCATACTATCATGCCTAACTTAAAGGCGTTAAAGAAAAGTATTTATTGGGAGATAACCCAAAACTTTTAGATGAGTCTTGGAAGTTATTACTTCTATAATAACCGCTCCTTATCCTTTTTATTTGCTTTTTGTGCCAAGAGTAACCTCTAATGAGAGAGAAGTAATGTTTGTAAAAGGTGCTGTCCTGAAACAGATTTCTTTGCTTCACCATAAACATTCGTGTAAAATCTCTGTACGTCCTTTTGAGTCGTGAATTTTTGTGATTCTGCCCCAGGTTGTTATCTAACTTTCGTTTGTTTAACACTTTTTGATTTGAGCAACAGAAGGTCTTCGAAAAAAATCATCTTTACCTGCTGGTCTGTTTTGACAGATTTTTGCCATTTTCTGCATTTGTTTCTTGTTGGTTCCTTTTTGAGTTTTTTTTGGGGAATTGTGCTTTTTGAGGGAAGTGCTACAGTAGCTTGTGTTTTAATGGAAGTTTTATTGGTGTTGAAGCTGAAACTCAAGACCTATTATCTTGAGTGCACTAATGTTGCTAATAAATATTGTGTGAAGTTTTGTATGAAGGAAATATTTCAGGTGTATGAAAGGAATGAGTGATGAGATGAAGGATGGACTAAAGCTTAAGCTTGGGGATGCCACGCATGTCACCCCAAGAAATATCCAAGAAGTACTGATGGCTCAATGCACGGCTCCCAGAAAAGTGCTGGTGCGTGGTTGATGTAGAGCTCGTTGGAAACCCCAAGAGGAAGGTATGATGAGCAGAGCAGCAAGTTTCCCTCAGTTATGAAACCAAGGTTTAATCGAACCAGTAGGAGCAAGGAAACACCACAAAGGTGTTACTAGCTGAGCTTTGGCAGGGCGCACTACTGGTGCTAGTAGCAACGTGGAGACCTGCACAACACAACCACATAACTTTGTCCCCAACTTGCGATGAGGTTGTCAATCTCATCGTGTTTTGCGGAAAACAAAGGATTAAACATATCGAATGGAAAGAAGTAAAAGTTTGCAGAAAGTAAACACAAAGCAGTAAAAGATTGTATCTTGTATGTAAAAGACAAGGACCGGGATCCATAGTTCACTAGAGGTGGCTCTCCTTAAAATAGATAACATGCTGGGTGAACAAATTACAGCGGGGAAATTGACAAACATCCAGAAAGCAATACATGCATATACTAATCATCTTGACTCCTTTGAGACTTGATTGGGCATTACAATATTATACATAGACCTCCATCCAACTGCATCTATGACTAATAATCCACCTTCAGGTTATCATCTGAACCCCCTCCAGTATTAAGTTGCAAGCAACAGATTATTGCTTTACGAACTGCGTGTAACGTAAACAATACGATTGTTCTATGAACAAAGGATTGTTGTTTTCTCCCTAGTAGCAACAACACATCTAGTACCTTAGAGATTTCTGTCACTTCCCCAGATTACCAGAGGCATGAACCCACTATCGAGCATAAATACTAACTCTTGGAGTTGCTAGCATCTACTTGGCCAAGATAGCTACTAACAACGGAAAGCATGCAAGATCTCAAATAACAAAGACATGATAGAATCAATAATCAATCTGAAATAGCATCTCAATATCCACCGGATCGCCGCAAACACATGTATGAATTACAAATAGATGATCTTGATCATGAACAGAGCTCACAAGATCTAAACATGAAAGCACAAAGGAGGAGAACCAGCCATCTAGCTACTACATGGATCCGTAGTCCAAGGATGAACTACTCACGCATCACACCGGAGGCTTGCATGGTGATGAAGAAGGCCTCCAGGGTGAATTCCCCTATCCGGCAAGGTGCCGAAAAGAGCTTCAGATCCCTCCCGATCTAGGGATGGAGATGACGGCGGCTACAGACTCTTTCGTGGAGTTTTGATTGGGCACTTAGGGTTTTTGTCCCAAGGGCAATATATAGGCGGAAGGAGAGGCCGAGGGGGTGCCGGGAGCGGCCATACCACCCCCTGGCATGGGCCAGGCCTGGCCGCCCGACCAGGTGGTGTGTTGGCCCCTGGCCCCTCTCTGTCTCGTATTCTGGCACTTGATGACTTCTGGAAAAATATGCACTTTGGCTTTTGTCCCGTCCAATTCCGAGAATATTCATTTTCTGACTTTCCTAGAACCAAAAACAGCAGAAAACAGGCAGCTGGCATTGTGGCTCTTGTTAATAGGTTAGTCCAAGAAATCATATGAAAAGTACTCCAAAGTGTGGACAAAACACAAGAAAGTTGATAAATCTAAGCATGGAACATCAAAAATTATAGATACATTTGCAATGTATCAAGTACAAGCGTCAAAGCTTGGGGATGCCCAAGGGATCCCCTTCTTCATCAATAAAAATCCCACGTTTCTTCCAAACACTTCATTTTTATTGTTTCATGCACAGTTGTGTTGTTCTTGGAGCGTCTTATTTTTTCGTTTTCGTTTTGGTTTTTAGTTTGCTTGGTTTTCTTAGTTTTCTGAATAAATTGGTTGGACCCCCTCTTTCATACATTGGTTTTCAAATAGTTTGGTTTGGTTTGGAAAAGAGTAGGGAAAGTTCATGCTTAAGTGTTAAAGAGAGCTTGTTTTTGACTGTGGCCTATGCTTTGTCATGCCATGCTTGATATTGTTTTGGCTTTATGCTTAGTATTCTTTGCTATAGCATGAATTGTTATAAACAATTGAGATTGCTTAATGTGTCTTGGATGAATCATGCGTTGTTTTAGCATATTAAAGCATAGTATAGTGGTATTCTCCTTTGATGCTATATTTGGGTTGACTTGGCGCATGCTCACACCATGTTATGACTATCCAAAGTCACCATAGCCTCTATGATCCTTTAGTTTTCAACTTGTAGTATCAATTTATGCTTTGATCAATGATGTTTTGTCGCTCTGCATGATTATGGCCATTATTGCTCTCTTAGTTTGTCGCTCCCATTCTTTTGCTAGCCTCCACAACCAAGTATGAGTTCCACTCATGCATCCAACTCCCTAAACCAAGTTATTCCAAAGAGTCCACCATACCTACCTACTAGCTTATGCTATTCCAAGTATATTCATGCTTTTGTTTGCCTTCCAAATTAAATTTGTTATGAGAAAACTAGTGATTAAAGCTCTCACGAACTTGATGGCACACTTTACTTTTTTGCATCTAATAAACTTGAACCATTGGGTCCTTCTTTGTTGCGTATATGCTTGCGCTTTATAAGTTGAAATTAGCAGAACCATGTATCATGGGGAACGCTTTCAACATTGCACTTGTACTTTGTACCCCGTTGATATCATGTTCTTTTGCTTATGGATCCCGGCGTGTGAAATAAAAGTGGAACTTGTAAGATCATGGAGTTTGTATGTGTGTTAGAGAAACGCCTGGGCCACTAACCTAAGACATGCCTAATCATGGTGGAAACTTGCAGCATCACCATAATGAGCACTCTATGAAGCATCCTCAATAAAAACCTATGCATATAGCAAATAAAAAGATCGATGAGATGCTCATTGTCTGCTTGCCCTGTCATTTTGATTATGGGATAGCTCATGTATCATGTGCAAGGGGTACCCCGTTGGTGGTTCTTTATGATCCATATGTACTTACAATGACAAGAGCTTACTCATGACTAAAGTTGAGTAGCATGAGGTTCGGTCTTCGTAAGTAAGGGGCATGAGATTTCGGCTTATAACTTGTCAAGCATATCCTCTTAGTTGTGTCACTTTAACCTTAATCACTTCAAGATGCTTATGATAGGGGCAATGAGAGCTGAAACCTAACAAGTACCATAATTTTTGGAAGTTCTTTATGAGACTTGAATCCTTACTTCCTTCTATGAAGGCCTTTCTTTTACTTTTATGTTGAGTCTCCACCTTCTATCTTTATGCACCTACTTTGAGAGCATAGTGGCCATTCTTAGTTCTATGTACATTGTCCCAAGACTTGTTGATTGATGCATAACTTGATATTTCTTGTTTTAAACTACTTGTATCTAGTCACTCTTATGAACTTTTAAGGTGTCCTATGCATTTATGTTTTGCTACTCTATGAGGGACAAGCTGAATGCCACTATGCTATGTTTTCTTTATGTGAAACAAACAAACGTCTTGCAAAGCATTGTTATTCATGAATCTTTTGTTTGTGCCATTTCATGTTGCAACATAGTTGCTTTGTCTTATTGTTAGAAGTTTATCTTTCATGCTATGATTGAAGTACTATGATCCCAGCTATCAATGTTTTACAAATACTTTGATCAAGTTTATGATGGTGCATGTCACCTAAAAAATTATTCTTTATTTTTATCACTTACCTACTCAAGGACGAGCAAGAGTTAAGCTTGGGTATGTTGATATGTTGCTAACGTATCTATAATTTTTATGTTTCATGCATGGTTTTATCTACTTTCTTATGTTTTGTTCCAACTTTGGAGTACTTTTCATAGACTTTCTTGGACTAACCTATTAACAAGATGCCACAGTGCCAGCTGCCTATTTTCTGCTGTTTTTGGTTCCAGGAAAGTCAGTAAATGAATATTCTCGGAATTGGACAGGACAAAAGCCAAAGTTGATATTTTACCGGAAGACTCACGGAGCCAGAAGACGAGACGGAGAGTGGCCATAGGGCAGCCACACCATGTGCTGGTGCGGCGCCACTAGGTCGTGTGGGCCCCCTGGCCGCCCACCGACCTTGCCTCTTCGCCTATAAGAAGCCTCCCGATGCATAAACCCTAAATAGTCAATCAGAAATCCACGAAAAGTTCCGCAGCACCGCCACCACCGAAGGGGAGATTCGGGGGACAAAAATTCTCTGTTCCGGCACCCTGCCGGGACAGGGAAGTGCCCCTGGAGCCAGCTCCATCGATCTCCACCACCATCTCCATCGCCGTTGCTGATTCCCATGATGAGGAGGGAGTAGTTCTCTCTCAAGGCTAAGGGTTCTACCGGTAGCTATGTGTTCATCTCTCTCTCTCTATGCATGATCTTATTGAGATCATGAGCTTGTAATCTATAGATCTACCTTGCTACTCAAGTGCTTTAATAGATCTCTAGTCTCCCCATGTGTGTGAAAGTGACAACGTGCACACCATGGTGGCACTTAGGCTAGAGATTACAAATACTTGTTATGAGTTATATTTGGAGTTGGATGTCTTTATGAAATTGTGGTGTTTGTTGGAACCATCTAGTGCTCAAGGTGACAGTGTGGGGTTTTCTAGATGGGAAAGATGAACTTTGAGGTGTGCTATTATAGCCCTACCATCGATTAGAGTGTCCAACCGGAGAGTAGTTAAGAGTAGTATCATAAAGATAATATATTTATATGAGAGTGTTCACTAGTGAAAGTATGATCCCTAGGCCTTGTTTCTAAGCACTGAAACACCGTTTGCTATTAGATCTGTTACATGTTTGCTTTCTTCCTTCTTTATTTCAGTTTTCCATTAGTCTCTTCCACGCCATCAAGCTATTTTCTATCACCGTTACCACTTATAATTATCTATACCACTTGTATTTAACTATCTCTTTGCTGAACTAGTGCACCTATACACCTGACAAGTGTATTGGGTGTGTTGGGGACACAAGAGACTTCTTGTATCTTGATTGCAGGATTGCTTGAGAGGGAATACCTTTGACCACTTCCTCCCTGAGTTCGATAAACATTGGGTGATCCACTTAAGGGAAAACTTGTTGCTGTTCTAAAAACCTTTGCACTTGGAGGCCCAACAACTGTCTACAAGAATAGAAGTGCGTAGACATCAGTGAGGTTCAGCCGGACGGCTCGTATTTCTAGGAGGTGGCATCCTTTGTCGGTCCTCCTCCCGATGTTGCTCTTTGTCGTCTTCCCTACGATTCTTTGACTCTCGCCGGGGAGGGTGTCTTGGAAACAGTGTCGCAACTGCGTGTCGCTCTATGGCTAGAGCAACATTGCTCCAGTCACGTGTGGTTCTGTGTCGTTGCCCAGAAGAACCAGTTCTCGAATAGTTGTCCTCCTGACCGTCAGGACAGTGATGCTATGATGGGTCCTGTCGGGGCCTAATATCATCCCAAGACGGATCCGTGTGACATTGGTCGGATTTGGAGACCAGTTTTCTACTTCCGGATTTTGCGGCCTTTTGTTGCTCCAGACCCTTGGTAAGTAGTTTTACGCCCAACCGAACTTGATCTAGGTTTGGGTTGTTTGCCAGGATATCTCGAGTTGCAGCAGTGTTTTCCACTAGCGTTCCATACACCAGATCTCCCTTGCTATCCAGCCGAGGTTCTCCTTTGATGGCGTCATCTCCCTCAGAGGGTCTTATGGACTTCCAGATTTTTGTTTGACCGCAAGGGGCCGTTTCGGGTCTTCTGATGCTGCAGGGATTTGAACTGCCCCGCAAATGCAATGTGCTTCTTCTCTTCCATAAGGTTATTAGCCTCATCCAGGAGTACTTGACGACGCGCTTCTAGGGCTTGGGCCCTTTCTTCCAATTCTATAGGTGTAAGCTCTACAGCTGTAGAGATAGGCGTAGTTAACGCAGCATCAATGAGTTTACGGGCACCAGTGGTAACCACGTATCCATTCACCGGAGTTTCCTTTGGCTCGTCTAGGATTAGGGATCCATCCGTGTCTTCTTCGTATTCTTTGGCAACCACTCCCTCTGGTGGAAGGTCTTTTCCCGGAGTCTTGTTCTTCTTCTTCTTCTTTGCCTTCTTGGTAGTGCCGGTATCAAAGACGGCTTTGGGTCCGTTTCCCAGAGTCAAGCTCTGATCGGTACTTTCGGACATCTGGACGTCGGGATTGTCTCCAAGATCCAAGTCATCCTGCGCTTTGGGAGATTTTTCTCCGGATCCTTCGTCCATGGCTTCTCCTTCTTCTGTAGCTTTGGAGTTGAACTCCTCTTCATATTCCGTAGAGAACTTTCAAAAATCTGCCGACGTCATTGAATCATCCAAAGATGCCGATAAGTCGGTGTTTGTTCCGATCGCCTCCAGCACCGAGTCTTCATTGTCTCCAGCATTGGCACAGCCAGATCCGGATCCAACATATCGGACAAAGTGCGACGCGTGCGTCCTAAAGTAGTTGCGGCTTTCCTCGTGGGCTTCCTCGAAACATATGATGGTCTCGAGAACCTCATCCACGCTTGCGCCTTGCAGCATTATGCGCCTCAATGTATGCCTCAAGAAAGGTTGATCTGTTCTGGCGTTGGCAGAGCCAGAACCAAAGGTGTTGTCTTGCTCCTCCTGGATTTCGACCTCGATGGGCAGATCGATCTAGGATTCGGCCTCGCTAGGGAGATCCACCATAGATTCGACTTGCACCACAAGATCTGCTTCAGGCTTAGCTTTCTCCACTATCTCCATGAAAGGTGCGGTCTAGGTGGGATTAGGATTTTCCGAGATCCGGAACTCTACCGCCTCCGCGGACAAAGTGGACCCAGAAAATTTTTCTGCCTCTATCATCCCTGCTGGGGTGGGTGGGGCAGGTTTAGCAAAACCAATATAGACATCGATCTCACCAAAAGACATGATGGTGTAGGCAGTCACGACCTCACTAGCCGGAATCCAGGTCTCATCGAGAACGATGAGAGGGACATCGCTGGCGTAGAGGACGCGACCGACAACGATGGTTTTGCCGATTCTGATTCTTGCATATTCCGCTCGTAACATAGATCCGAAGCTCACTTGCCCCACGGTGGGTGCCAACTATCATCGAATTGATGACAAGTACGCCATGAGGGGGTCCTCGAGGCGTGCGGAAGAGAGGGGTGTGAGATGTACGGTATTCCAGGACGGTGAGCACACAAGTTTACCCAGGTACGAATCCGCCGGCTTTGGACGGATCCTACCCCTTCTAGCAATCCATTAATACGGTAGAGTCAGAATATGGGTTACAAGGGTTTCACCTGTGCGAGTTGAGATTGTAGACTATTGTGGGGTTCCCTAAAGGCTTGTCCTAGGATGACTTATATAGATATCCGGCCTAGGGTTTACAGGAGAGACCTATCCGGCTACGACTAAGAGTCGGTTATAGAGTACATCTTGAAATACAAGTAACACTGCAGACCTATGTTGGTAAGTCTTCTCGGCCTTCCCGTAACCGGACTGGACTCTGTCTCTTCTCCCTGGCTGGGCCGCCCGTGAAGAAAAGATCTAACCCGAAGTGGGCCACCCTAGTCAGTGAGGCACAGTGAGGATACCCAGAAAGTATATCCCCAACAACATGCTCTTTCTGTCAGTTTCCTCCATGGTAAATACATAGTAGCTCTAATGGTGTTCTCGTTATTCATTTCTCCCACCATTTCTAGGGTACCTTTGGTTCTGCTAGTGTTGATTATCCCCCTGATGCACTGCATCCCTGCCCACATTGTTCTCATACCTCGGCGGAGGTGGTGGTAACATCATCTGCTATACATTTGCCCCAGAGAGCTGCTGCTACCGAGGTGCATCGTGCCGAGGTGCCTGAGCATTCCACAAGCCACTTTGCTCTATTTTCCTCATCCACTCACATTGCCGAGTTGTATGATTCGCCGGGTTACTCGGGTTTGGCGTGTGAAATTTGCATGGCTGATCCAGCATAAACTCATAGGTATACCTCGGCCTATTCTTCTTTTCCTGCCACTATTTCTTCTGCTCTAGCGTCCAAGTTTTCTTGCCATCATTTCTCAGAGTCCACTGTTTCCCTCCAGTTTTATGACACTAACTTGCACTGGCATTCGGCTGATCCTGATCAGCTACCGCAACTTGCTGCGAACTATATCTGTAGTACGGCCACTCATCTCTCCTTTTACCTCGGAAGTCATTCCGCCGGGATGACCCGGTTCCATCTCGGTTGTAGTATTCTTCATTTGACTCATTTGATACAAGCCGAGGTTTGGTCGGATCACCCAATGCATACGAGTCAGCAATTCAGATTGTTTCAGCCAACATAGTTGGCATATCCCTTTGCAGTCTCTGCCACAACATACTCGCATACCTACATCCTTGCATGGACCAAGCAATAGCTTGTGACTCAATCACCCCCTCACAGGAGTTACGCACATTGCACCAGTGAGTTAAAAACTCCCGGTTAATCTCATTTGGCCTTTGCTTGCACATTTCCAATGTATGTGGCCTATTCGGCCTCTTATACGTGCTCGTGAAGTTGCTGATGAACATTTCCTCAAAATCTATCCAACAGTTGATACTTCCTGCCGACAAATTGTTTAACCAGACTCTTGCTAGCCCATCCAACATCTGAGGTACATATCTCACTACCCATCTCAAGTTTCCATGGGCAATGTTCACATTAGTTGCATAGTCAATGAGCCAATCCTCCGGCTTGGTGTTGCCGTCATACGTCTTCGTTCCTCTGGCCAACTGAAAATTCGGCACATGTGGGTCTCTCATAATCCGAGGTCCAAAGCATGTTGTACCTAGAGGACCTTGTCCCTCAATCATCTCCGACCTTGTCCCACGGTGGGCGCCAACTATCGTGGCGGTGGCACGGCAGATGCCATGGATAGGCTAAAGATGGGGCCAAAGTGCGCTAGAGGTATCTAGGGAGGGATGGTGTGGTGATTCCACACATATAAGCTTTTATTCTCTCTATCAATGGTGGATTACAAGTGCTCCTTGAGTTGTTCATGGGGAGCAGGAGAAGACCCTCTCTACTGCCCACACCTCTCTCTAGGGTTTTCCCTTAGTAAAAATGGCCGACCCTCTCTATGGAGATCCTGGCCCTCCTTATATAGGGGAGCCCAGGTTACAAGTGAGGGCATACGTGGAAGGCATATTCTCCGAATATGCCTCTCCCAAAATAGAAAAGCGGTGCTCCTCTTTTCCCTCCCTACACTGGTCAGGACTCATGGCGTAAGACTCTCTGAGCCCCTCTGCGGCGCGGTATCACTCGACAAAGCCAATGCCACCTTTGTCGGCTCGTACTCAATGGTCCTCCTCTATGTCCTCTTCGCTCACGCTACAATGGAGAGAGAAAAGCTTTGACCATGTAGATTCCTTCCTTCTCTTGTAAGCCAAGTTGTAACCCGGCTGATGCCTGGCTAACTTGGCCATGAGGGTACCTGCAAACAAGTTACAATGAGCATTCCGACATACTCTTTATGTCGTCCGAGGTAACATTGGGTGAACACCATCCAGGCCGGGTCTACCGTAACTCGGGTTGCCTTGAGGTAACTCGGCCAACACTTGCTTTGACCTCGCCATGCCTCGGCTTAACTGACGTTATACCCCGGCTTGACCCTACCCGAGGTTATTCCCCCAACATTTGAGAATCAGATAATAGAAGTATGACATATCATTTTTTATATAAAATTAGAATAGGTGAATCCCATAAACTAATTATAATTTTGAGCCACGTCCATAAAATATCGGGTGTATATTTGGTTCTTGTACTTTGTATCATGTAGAAATCAATCTATTAGCTACCTAATACTCGAAACGCTCTAGAAAATAGGTGAAGAAGATTCTAGAATTATTGAGAAGTTTGTTTTGAGGTTTGTGCATAACGTTCATAAATCTAAAGACTATCAGTAAAGTATTCTATATGCATGCTAGAGTGGATACAAGATCCACGATTTGCATCTTCGGGATTTTCTAGTCTTGATCCAAAGGTCAAAGTTCAAAGTTATCCGTACACTATATAGTACAAGTAAGAGTATATAATAGGTAAATCTCAAAACAAAATTATTGACATCCATAAAGTATGGGTGTATATTTGGTTCTTGTACTTTGTATCTTGTAGAAGTCAACAATTATTAGCTATCTGACACTTGAAAATTTTGGTAACATGGTCTAGAAAAACGAGGGAGAAGATTCTAGAATGATGGAGAAGTGTGTTTTGAGGTTTGTGCATAGCATTCATTGTGTTGAAGACTAACAATAGAATATTCTAGATGCTAGAATGGAAATGAAGATCCAATAGCTGGAAATGTTGGGATTCACTAGTCTTGATCCAGCGGTCAATATTCAAAATTATTTGTCCATTATATATAGTGGTAAGATAAGATAAGAAATAATACCAATAGTATCTTCAAGATGCTAGAATGGAAAATAAGGTCCAATGGTTGTTAATATTGGGATTCAAGAATCTTGATTGATCCAACGGTCAATATTCAAAGTTATTCATAAACTATATAGTGGTAAGATAAGGTAAGAAAGACTAACAATAATAGATGCTAGAATGGAAGACAATATCCAATGGCTAGCAATGTTGGGATTCATCAGTCTTGATCCAACGATCGATATTCAAAGTTATTCGTACATTATATATTTCTAAGATCTAAGATAAGATAACAAGGACTATCAATAGTATCTTCTAGATGATGGAATGGAAAAGATGATCCAACTGCTAGTAGCAATGTTGGGATCCACGGGTCATGATTCAACGGTCAATATTCAAATTACTCTGTACAATATATATACTAGTAAGTTGCACATTCCTTACACGTGAGACTCAGATAATAGACGGCTGACATATCCTCACTATATAAAATTATAATAGGTAAAGCATAAAAAATTATAAATTTGATCAACATCTATAAAGTATGGTTGTATATTTAGTTCTTGTACTTTATATATCGTGTAGAAGTCAACAATCATTAGATATCTAAAACTTGAAAATTTTGGTAACATGGTCTAGAGAAACGAGGGAGAAGATTCTAGAATGATGGAGAAGTGTGTTTTGAGGTTTCTGCATAGCATTCATTGTGATGAAGAGTATTAATAGAATCTTCTAGATGCTAGAATGGAAAAGAAGAGCCAACAGCTAGAAATGTTGGGATTCGCGAGTCTTGATCCAATAGTCAATATTCAAAGTTATTTGTACAATATATAGTGGTAAGAAAATAAAAATATAATAGTGGTAAGATAAGAAAAGAAAGACTATCAATAGTATAACTTCTCGATGCTAAAATGGAAAAGAAGATGCAACGACTGGCAATGGTGGGATTCACGAGTCTTGATACAATGGTCACTATTCAAAGTTATTCGTACACTATATAGTGGTAAGATAAGATAACAAAGACTATAAATAGTATATTCTAGATGATGGAATGGAAAAGAGGATCCAACAGCTAGAAGCAATTTAGGAATTCATGGGTCATGATTCAACGACCAATATTCAAAGTTATCCCTATACTATATATAATAGTGGTAAGATAAGAAAATAAAGACTAACAATAGTATATCTTCTCGATGCTAAAATGGAAAAGAAGATCCAACGGCTGGTAATGTTAGGATTCGCGTGTCTTGATCCACCAGTGAATATTCAAAGTTATTGTACACTATATAGTGGTAAGATAAGATAACAAAGACTATCAATAGTATCTTCTAGATGATGGAATGGAAAAGAGGATCCAATAGCTAGCATCAATTTTGGGATTCGCGGGTCATGATTCAATGGCCAACATTCAAAGTTATCCCAACCTATACTATATATATATTAGTGGTAAGATAAGAAAAGAAAGACTATCAATAGTATCTTCTAGGCGATGGAATGGAAAAGAGGATCCAACAGCTAACAGCAATGTTGGGATTCGCGGGACATGATTCAATGGTAAATATTCAAAGTTATATGTAAACTATATACAATAGTGGTAAGATAAGAGAAAAGAAAGACTATCAATAGCAACTTCTCGATGCTATAAAATGGAAAGAAGATCCAACGGCTGGCAATGTTGGGGTTCACGACTCTTGATCTAATGGTCAATATTCAAAGTTATTTGTAGACTATATAGTGTTAAGATAAGACAAGATAAGAAACACTATCAATTAATACTATCGATCTTCTAGATGCTGGAATTGAGAAGAAGATCTAACGGCTGGCAATGTTGGGATTCGCGAGTCTTGATCCAACGCTCAACGAATAACTTCGAGTATTGAGCATTGGATCAAGACTTTGTGAATCCCAACATTGCCAGCCATTGGATCTTATTTTCCATTCTAGCATCTAAAAGATACTATTGATAGACTTTAGCACAATGGACACTATGCACAAACCTCAAAACGCACGTCTCCATCATTCTAGAATCTTGTCCCTCGTTTCTCTAGACCATGTTACCCAAAATTTCAAGTATATTAGGTATAGCTAATCAACATTGAGTTATACATGATACAAATACAAGAACCTAATATACCCATACTTTATAGATGTTGATCAAATTTATAATTTTTTGAGCTTTACGTATTATATAATCTTACCACTATATAGTGTACGAATAACTTTGAACTTTGACCGTTGCATCAAGACTCGCGGACCCAAACATTACAAACCGTTGGATTTTCTTTTCCATCATAGCATCTAGAAGATTCTTTTTTTAGAGCAGCATCTAGAAGATTCTATTGATAGTCTTTAGGGCAAGTCCAGCAACACCCGTACATTTTCTCACTTATGTGTGTATGTAGGGGCCTTCCCTAAAAATATCTTCTCCTAAATTTTGCTTATCTCTAGGAGCAACCCTAAATTAGTTCCCCTATATCATAACCACAATATTTTAATAGGAAAGAGCTCACTTTAATAGGAAAGAGCTCACGGTCTCCTTGGACGCACCACAAAATTATGAATGAGCCATCGAGTGCGGGAAGCAGAGGCAGCGTTCCATCCAATCACAAACCCTAGTCATCGTCATCGATATTTTCCACATGCATCGGCTTCATCAGGAACATTGATTGTCCCTCGCTTCGGTAACCTGCCACATTAATCTCGAATAACCTCCTTCCTATTTATTCTCTCCCCTTCCCCGCACCAAACCATCTCTAATCCCCCGCGTCCAGCAACCATCTCCGTCCCCGTCTCCCATGTAGGGGTTCGCACATGAAAACAATAAATTTTTCCCTACGCCAAGAACCTGAATGCCAGGACCTATACATTAGTAATGTAGTAATGGGTGGGGCTTTTCACGAACTTACCCTTGAAGACCGAAAAGCATTGCCAACGCTCGGGAGAGGGCGGTTGATGTGGACGAACCGAAGTCGACCTCGAGGTCATGTTTAAGACCGGACAGCTCTTGTGGCTCCAATCTTGATGATTACTCTCGCTCCACTGATCCAGTAGCAGTTACAGAAGTAGAGCTTTTGGCTCCGAATCCTACAACGCGATGGCGCTCCGCGGTGAAGAAGGCTCCTGCTTGTGCGATCCGGACTTGGGACTACCGTCACGGGAGAGAGAGGGAATCAAATAGAGGTCTTCCCAAAAGAGACGGAACCTTTTATGATTATTGTGTATTTAATTTATCAAAATACCTTTCTTTATATAGGGGAACCCCCACACCCCCCCCCACATAGGCAATTGCCTTAGCCATGTGGGACTAAACAAGGGAGAGGGGAGAGGGGAGGCTTGGCCGGCTGGCCAAGAACGTAGTGGGCCCCGTGCGGGGTGCCCAAGGCCTGGCTAGCCACTCCTCCTCCTTCCTCCCTTTGGTATTTCCCTCATGGGCCCTTTTCCCTCCGGATTTTTGCCCAATTAGGTATTTCACCATTTTTAATTCCTTTTCTTTAATTGAATAAATATAAATGAATAATTAAATCAATATTCAACATTCATTTACATATTATTCATATCCTCGTTGATGTGGAACTCCTTCCATCTCATTCCGGACATCCTCCAGTCTTACTGAAACCCTTCCAGTTTTCTCTCTCTCTTTTCTTCGGTGATTATGCCGATACCAAAACACTCTCTGAGCATCATCACTAGATGACCTTTGATGCTATCATAATATCCTCGGGTAACAGTGATTAATATGGCCTCACAGTCTAAGAAATAGGACACTGGGTCTTTTCTAATCATCATAACTTGAACTTCGTGACATGATCGGGTCACGATGCTTAGGTTGGGTATTGCTCATCATCTCATTCTCCCAATGAGGTGACTCCATTGTCAACTGGCATAAATGCCACATGATCAAGAAACCTTGATCATTTGTTGACCAATGAACCAGTGACTATAGTTTCACCGAGAACTCCTGGTTGTTTATATATCACACGTGTATTGATGTTTCCTATCAATATTTTTTTTCAAACAGCGGAGCGCCCCAGAAGGGGCTCGAACCTTTCATTAAAAATAGCAGTGGAGGTACACGTTTATTACAAAGGACCCCATGAAATAGGAGTATAACACATAGATCCCTAGCATTTGTAGAGTGGACCTTGCTAAAATATTGAAATTACAAACTAGACTACTCTCTTCTCCACTAAGGAGCGAAGAGCTCAGCGCGGTGCAGCCATGGACGAAGATGGGGACGACACCACTTGCCTCCGCCTAAGCGAAGCACCCAGCACCTGGGCTCGAGCAGGGCCTCCCAATTGAGGTTGAATACTTGTCGGAGCTCACCGGCTTGAAGAAGGCCTTCTTGGCCATAGATTCCATCGTCCAATTAAAGGACTCAGGAGAGATGCTCCAGGAAAAACAGGATCTTAAACTCCACAGCCACCCCAGCTGAGCATCAGCTCTGAGTAAAACTTCCCCCATCACCACCATGGAGCCCGAGGAGAAGAAGAACAACAGAGCTAACAGAACAGCAGGAGCAGCAATAGCACGCCAACACCACAGCAGGGGAAACGATTCACCATCGGACCCAAAGTTCCTGCCACAGACTCGGGGAGGCGAGTACAGAAGATAGCAGTGGTGGCGAGCCAACAAACGGATCTTATTCCAAGGGCGGGTGGTGGTCTTCTCCGACGCCAGCTCTCTCCATGAGAGTGTCTTCACCGGAAGAAGAGGGACCACCTTGAGGTCGGTGAGATCCATCACCAAAAGCTCGAAGCACCCGAAGGAGACCTTATTTGGAGGGATGCTCCGCTGCAGCCTACTTTTCAGCGCCACCGCTTGCCACCGGCGGGGTGCATCAAGGCAGGAGAAGCGCGAGGCGAGATCGATCTAGTCACCGGAGATCATCTGCCTACCCTCAGACGCCACGGGGGGGCAAAGGCCACAAGGGGCAAACTACTCCTACAGCTGTACAAGGGGGAGGGGTCCTCACTGCACCACGACGCCGGCGACCACCGGAGAAGGGAGGGGAGAGCCTAGACGGCCCTGGATCTGAGGGGACGGAAGAAGGAGGTTGGGGGTGGGTGGGGAGTCGAGGTCCGGTTGGTGCGTGCGAGTGTGTTCTGTTCGCGACCTGCGTGGAGTTTCTGAGGTGTTTCCTATCAATAGAGTTATAGCATGATATAAAACTTAGTAATAAACTTTATGAAATATGATAATAATCCATTATTATTATTTATCTCTAGGGCATATTTCCAACAGTCTCCCACTTGCACTAGAGTACAAATAAACTATCTGGATTCTTTACTAATCATTGGTACCATATATCCTGGCACCTTTGATCATGCTTGCTCATGGAAAAGGTTGAGTCTTGGGTATGGACTTTTACAGCCCCAAATCCTTTGCAACTTACTAATGTCACCTTGATTGACATTAATACTTTATCATCACATGATAACATCTTTGTGTATGCATTATAGTCATGGAAGTAGAATGAGGTTAGTTTCTAGGAGCCAACAGTGACGTTAGATCAACTACAACGAGCTTTCTCATGGGCACTATGCCCTAGGACACACCTTCTATGTAAAGACAAACTAGTCCCGCCATAACAATATACATTATGTTAGATGGTACCCTTATATTTTTATTATAAATGTAATCATCAAAACAATAGTGCACTATGTGCAAATTTCGATGTTTTACCACCTCGCTACTTGACTTCAGTCAGTATTATCGATACAGGAATTTCCAATCTTCTAAGGTTAACACATGCCCTTATAACATAACCCTTTATGTATTAAGATATGTCATCCTTCATAGATTTGAAAACATGTCAAAAGTTCTTATCAGACACCATGGACAAACTTAGCTCAATGTTCCGTGATTCATACTTAATCACTTTTCAAGCGTTCCTTTCTGGATCATATATTATGTTAAGTTGTCATCATGGTTTCCAAAGCAGAAACTATGTCTCAACATAGTGGATGACGGTCATCCTTTTATTTCTTTCAACCATTGATGTTTGACTTAATGCTAGTCCTAATTTGAGTGACTAAGGACCATTACTTAATCAATTCCTATTCCAAAACTATTTTTCAGAATATCTTTTAGGAATACGACATAATATTGTAATATACTTACTTTCAACTTATAATCCCTATAAATTATTATTTATCGGTACTTGCAATTTTATTCTTAATGTGTCGTACACACTTAAGAATCAATCATTAATCTCCCACTCAAAAATATGTTCCTAACATATTTGAGTCTAAGACTTATATTGCTCCCACTCAAAAATATGTTCCCAACATATTGCTTCAGGAAGACTTTTACAGATCCCACTCAATTTTATGCGAATTGCATATCCTCTCATAATTTTGAATACTTCAAAATTCTTTGATCAATTATCAAACCGGGAGTTTTATTATGAGACGCTAGTACCTTACTAGTATTAAATCCACTAGACTTTTCAGCACTTCTGAATCAAATTCTTCCGAATTTGTCCAATACATTATTCATGACAAATCATGCCTTTGTCATTCACCTTTTCCATCATGACTTTGTAGTCGTTTGCAAAATTCAGGTAACCCTTTACTTGATAAGAATCAGCAGTGAATTGCTTTCTAATCTTAAGTGAATTTTGCCTCTAGGATTTCTCATAATTTTAATTTACCATTATTTCCTTTGTAGTTCGTAGGTATGCCATATTCTGGTAACATGACAAGTGATTCACAAATGTCTCCATACAAGATGTGGGGTACATTTTTTGAATGCTACTTCATGTAGTGAAAACACTAGTGGGGAAAACACAATGATCATTATCACTGATTCTTTCCTTTATGAAGAGAATCGTTCAGGAATTTTTTCTGTTGTGCTTCTCAATGATTGGATGCAGGGTTTTGAATCCGGATCATGTTTTTACTATCTTCTCATAAGCTTCACAGTCGAGAACACAAACTTTCTCGAGAATGCACCAAAATTTAAGCAACATTAGTTTTCCTTTCTTCTGGTTCTAGCTATGGATTTCATATTCAAAGTTTCCAATGAACACTCTATAAGGACTTATTCGCTATTTTTTTGGTGATATTAAGTAACTCCAAAACTTCTATGATGATCCATACAAGATATGGCGCCTATCTCACGAATTCAGATGGTTCACTATATATTATAATTGAGTGTTTACTATTTCTAACTATTGGTCTTAACATTTACACTACAACGATTTACTTGGTGCCATCTAATCACTCACTTGATAACTAATAACACATTGTGATGCTTTGCATTTTGACGTATCGCATGCATTGCATTTCACAATTTCGTATGCCAATCTCATAATGTCGAATTTCATTACTATTGATCAAATCGTAGTAATTAGATTCTCTTTTATTTTTAATACCCTTGGATGATGAAATATTTTTATCATGAATTATAATCACCACATCATTGAAATATGATACATCAAATATGTCTTATCTTTCAACAATTCATTAAACACTTTGCATTCATGCAATACACGGTGTTTAAGTTATTTTGCCGAACTTGGGCATGATTCATATGCGACAAGAAATCAAATTTCTTTCACATATTATCAACATAACTTTGAATTTAAACAATGGTTTCATTCAAAATGAATATATCAAGGCATTTTCAATATTTTACAAATGTTCATGCATTATCAGTTAGTTTCATAACCAGGATAATTCACACATAATCGAACAACATATGAACACAATAGAAATCATTCAGAAAAGTAGAACAACTGTTTGTTACAAACTCATATGAATAACCATCTCACGAAGTGTGAGACACACTAAAGAAGTTCACAATCCATTGATTACAATAACCATCCAAAAATAATAAACTAAATGATAAATGTCGAGGGAGAGTGTCATTGGCCATCATCATCACGCTCTCCATCAACAAGAAACGTCACCTCCTCTCTAGCAAGCAGCTCTCATGCAGAAGGACCTGTTTTCACCAAAACAAAATAAGTATCAAATACTTTAACACTGTAATAAGTGTTTGCAAGATTATAACATTTATCAAACCGTATATCAAATATATATACCTTTGTCATCGATGACCTCTCCGGCAATAGGTTCAACCTTCACATTCCTGAAATGTGTTATGAACTCGTGGAAATCATGTGTTTCCCCATCACTTCTCATGATGCAAGTCCTGGTGTGTGCATGGTAGCTTGGTGGCAGGGACCGCGGCACCACACCTATTGCAAAAGAACCCGTCAACCAGTTGTCCATGAAGTAAGAAAGCCTAATATACACATCATGTATGTGCTCCAAGTGGCTCTCTAGTCAAGTATTCTCATCCATCTTAATGGAGAGAAAATCTCCCATCAGCTCATGTTCCCATATGCGCACTTGTTCCACGAAGTGGGATCTAAGTTGTACCATTATCGTACGAGGGTCAAGATTACCCACAATTGGCCATAGCTCATCAACCATTCTAAAGCGCATCGTCACTAATATGAAGGTGGACATCTCACGGCGGTAATAGAAGTCTTCCTGCTGCTCTCGGGTCTCATATAAATAGGGATGCTCCAAATCCATCTCGTAGAGTATATAGTTGACCACATTATTCTCACTAAGGAGAACATGGAGACACGCAACCACATAGAAAAGTTTGATCCATCTAGTTTGAGCTTCTCTCCATCAAACCAATCGTCAACAGGGAAGGTAGCATCAGGGAGAACCATGTTCTACATTTATAATTGCCAAAAGGAATTTAGACTAACTTTATAATTATATGAGTTAAAAAAATAACTCCACTAAAAACTCATATCCCCAGAAGGGTTTTAGCGATTACACGATCCCTATTCACCACATCGCCCCCGATCATCACGGTTGATGATATAGTTGCAAAGGTGGATGCCAAAATGTCGATCACATCATTCATGTGACTCGTGCTCAATCTTTCGACCATCCGTGTTCCGAGGCCATGTCTACACATGCTAGGCTTGCCAACTCAACCTTAGTGTATTCACTATGCAACATGGCTTACACCCATTGTATGTGAACGTAGATATGTCTAACACCCGATCGTCACGGCTTGCCTCATATCGAAGAACTTTCTTGGTGGTTCACACTAAGGGAGAACACTTATATTGGTATTTTAATTAGGGATCATCTTATTAAGCTACCGTTGAGTGTCTAATACTAACACACAATAAGATGCACAAACAATAAACATTGGATGTAAGTGTGATGAGATATGGTCCTTCACGCTGTGATCTTCGTCTCGCTCCTTCGGATTACGGTGCCAGGGTTCCGGCACCGTAGGCACCATGGTACCGGTGCCTCTAGCGTGGTAGTCCATAATCTCCATGAAAATCTACTACTACTTAGCAACATAAAGTAAACTATTTTACCTTTGACACAACCATATCACATCACAACGCCCCCTGCAAAACAAAGTTAGATGTCTCTACTTTATATTTGCATGTTTTACGTGGATGATAGGGCTTTCGCACAAGAACCGTTCTTATCTACGAACTTCCGCCATAATGCTAATCAAGTAGTTGTCTATACTACACCCCTTTCGGGGCCCTCCGTTGCAAATGGCATACAAACTAATGCGAGAGAGACAGACACCCCCCCAAAGCCACTTTATACGGTACAAGCCATATGTCTAGCATGGACCAGTCTCACGAATGAACGCGTAAAGTCGGTTGGGGGCCGCTTCATCAAGCATTACTACGGTATACACAAGTACACATGGGATGGTAACAACTAAAAGATCAACGCCCACATGCTACAACGCGTGTGTTCTAGCCGTACTAGCAATACTACACATAGATCTAGCTCTGATACCACTGTAGGGGTTCGCGCATGAAAGCAACAATTTTTTTCCTATGCCAAGAACCCTAATGCCAGGAAATCTATTAGTAATGCAGTAATGGGAGGGGCATTTCGCGAACTTACCCTTCAAGACCGAAAACTGTTGTCAATGCTCGGGAGAGTGTGGTTGACGTAGACGAACCGAAGATGACCTCGAGGTCATGTTGAAGTCCTGACAGCTCCTGTGGCTCCAACAACTCCTAGTGCCCAAAGTGTTGCACCTCGCAAGGAGTTAAACACGTCCGGTGTCTGACAATGAATCCCGCTCCTCGATTTAGTAGTATTTGTGAAAGTACATCTTCAAGATCCGAATCCCACAGCGCGACGTTGCTCCATGATGAAGAAGGCTCCTGCTCGCGTGATCTAGACTTGGGACAACGGTCACGGGAGAGAGAGAAAATCAACTGGAGGTCTCCCCAGAAGAGAGGGAACCTTTTATTGATTATTGTGTATTTAATTTGTCAAAATACCTCTCTTTATATACGGAAAAAAAACCCCACATAGGCAATAGCCTTAGCCATGTGGGACTAAACAAGGGAAAGGGGAGAGGGGAGGCTTGGCCGGCTAGCCAAGGCCCTGGTTGGCCCCGCGAGGGTGCCCAAGGCCCAGCCGTCCACCCCTTCCTCCTTCCTCCCTTTGGTCTTTCCCTCATGGCCCCTTTTCCCTCTGGATTTTGGCCCAATTAGGTATTTAACCCTTTTTAATTCTTTTTCTTTAATAGAATAAATATAAATGAATGATTAAATAAATATTCAACATTCATTTACATATTATGAAATCCCCGTTGATGTGGAACTCCTTCCATCTCATTCCGGACATCCTCCAGTCTTATTGAAACCCTTCCAGTTTTCTCTCTCTCTTTTCTTCGGTGATTCTGCCGATACCAAAACACTCTCTGAGCCTCATCAAGCCCTTAAACATGATACCCCACAGTTCAGGAACACTCTAGACATGCTCGAGACCCTCCTGTACCAATTATCATCAGAGGGACCTCGATGGCCATGTTGATCCCTATGCATTCCACGAAATGTTTCGTTGTTGAACCATGAACATCGTGTCATATTCCTTTTATCTCTCAATTGCATTCTACGAGATCTGATCAATGACATCATCATGTCATGTTCAATCTTGTTATCAACAAATGTTATTTGACTCATTCCTACAAGTGATATCCCCGTGATCAAATCACACGTTGTGCAGCTATGGGATATAACTTCTCTGAGTGGGCCCTCGGGTATCTTTTCCGTCATGCGGATGGACAAGTCCCCCTCTTGACGCATATTGCCTCAACTGTTCCTCCAAATACTAGAACACACCTTTATAATCACCATGTCACCAGATTGTGTTTGATGCTGTCATAATATCCTCGGCTAACAGTGATTGATATGGCCTCACGGTCTAAGAAATATGACACTAGGTCTTTTCGAATCATCGTAACTTGAACTTCGTGACATGATCGGGTCACAGTGCTTATGTTGGGTATTGCTCATCATCTCATTCTCGCAATGAGGTGACTCCATTGTCAACTGGCATAAATGCCACATGATTAGGAAACCTTGATCATTTATTGACCAATGAACCAGTGACTAGAGTTTCACTGGGAACTCCTGGTTGTTTATATATCACATGTGTATTGATGTTTCCTATCAATGAAGTTATAGCATGATATAAAACTTAATCATAAAATTTATGAAATATTATAATAATCCATTTTTATTATGTGTATCTAGGGCATATTTCCAACATGTCATCTATGGACACCTTCCGCCTGCCGCCCGCTGTACCAAAGTGCAAAGACCCCGACATTGCTGCATTGGAGGACAATGCCCTGCACATTTGGGCCTTCCTCGATGCCGGGTATGGTCGCTGCAAGTACCATATGTACGGCCTCCACGACAATCCGGATGGGACATGGAAGGTCAAGTTCCTCAACTTTAGGGACGCCCGTCTCCTCTACGGCCAGGCCTTCCAGTGCGGCTATAAGACAGTGGTGTTCACCGGTGCCAACATTTTCACCAACTACTGGGACCCGTTCCCCAACAACGGTAACTTCATCTACAGTGTCCTCATGGATCTGCCAATGGTTCTGGAGGTGCCGCCTCCTTATCTGGAGGTGCCGCCGATGGCTTAGGAGGTGTCGCCGCCTTATCTAGAGGTGCCGATGAGTCAGGAGCCGGTTGTGTCGCTAGAGCTAGCGTTGGTGCCGATGTCTAATGAGCTGCTGCTGACGACACAGACTAGGTGCTAGGAGGTGCCAGATGTGTTCTAGTTTAGAAGCGAGTCCTAATATGTAAACTCGGGCTATTATGTTAATGGTTGAATGAAGTTTATTTTGGTACTATCGTCAAAAAAGTTTCTTTTGGTACTACTCACTGTACCCTGTAGTACTAGTAGTACTGTGAATATCGATCTTTTGAATATCCTTCCTCCCGGATAATTGTGAAGGAAGTGAAAATTTTGAAACCGGGAAAGTTTGAATTGCTACTCTATTGTAGTAGTAATACTTTTTTCCTCCAAGGACCAAAATAGTTCCCACCAACATAGCTAACGAACACGCTAGACACAGAAACGGAGCCACTGACACAAGGCAGGTCGTCGGTCGACGCGCGTGCGCAGCGCCACATTATGGACGAGGGAGAGATCAGTTGGCCGGTGTGTGGGTGGTATGAGGGAGTGAAGGAGAGAGAAAACACAATTTGTTTTGCGTGCATATATATTGTAAGGGTCCTAAAATTTACTCTACTCATTGTACCTTGTACCTCGTGTTAGGAACCCATCTCAGCTTTGCTCCGACATCGCACCGATTTCAAATCCTCCTCTTTGCAGCTCTCTCACTGCCTCCTCTATGCTCATAGTCTCTTCTCACTCTTTATTTTTTAACAGAAAAAAGGAAATAAATTATGTATCTTGCTTTTCAAAAAATAAATTCCCGTCGCTTGGAAAATTGAAATTAATTCTTTTTTGTTTTTAATATCTTCAATTGTTTTCAAAATATGGCCAAATCTGTCGGCATGCAAATTTTTGGATATGGGATCATCAGCATAAAGTATGATATAGAGATATGGCCTTGACCTTGTGGTCATTCAGCTTGAAATCCAAGAATGTTCATACTCATTGAAAACTAAGATTAAATTCGTTTAAATTTCAGCACATACTTTTAGGTTAGCATTTTACATGGTTGGTGGGAGTACATTTTACATCAAGGACCTAAAAAATACAAAATTACATCGAGTTCCATACATTTAGCACAAAGGACCCCTAAAATTGAGCAAAGAAAATAGTTGGTTTCGGCTCCTTCTCGAGAGAGCAGGTGATCAAGCCATACGTTTCATACTACTTCCTCTTTGTTTGTTTTCAAAATATGGCCAAATCTGTTGCCATGCAAATTCTTGGATATGGGATCATCATCATAAAGTATAATGTAGAGATATGGCCTTGACCTTGTGGTCGTTCGGCTTGAAATCTAAGAATGTTCATAATCATTGACAACTAAGCTTAAATTCATTTAAATTTCACCACTTACTTTTAGGTTAGCATTTTACACGGTCGGTGGAAGTTTTACATCAAGGACCTAAAAAGGGGGAAATTACATCGAGGTCCATACATTTAGCACAAAGGACCCTAAAACTAAGCAAGAAAGACAGTTAGGTTTGGCTCCTTCTTGAGAGAGCAGCTGGTCGAGCCATACTCTTCATACTACTTCCTCTTCCATTGTTTGCAAAATATGGCCAAATCTGTCGCCATGGAAATTCTTGAATATGGGATCATCAGAATAAAGTATGATATAGACATATGGCCTTGACCTTGTGGTTGTTCAGCTTGAAATCCAAGAATGTTCATACTCATTGACAACTAAGCTAAAATTTGTTTAAATTTCACCACTTACTTTTAGGTTAGAATTTTACATGGTCGGTAGGAGTACATTTTATAACAAGGACCAAAAAGGGGGGAAATTACATCGAGGTCCATACATTTATCACAAAGGACCCTAAAATTAAGTCAGGAAAAAATTTGGGTTTGGGTCCTTCTCGAGAGAGCATCTGATCGAGCCATACTATTCATACTACTCCAACTTTGATTGTTTTCAAAATATGGCCAAATTTGTCGGCATGCAAATTCTTGGATATGGGATCATCAGCATAAAGTATGATGTAGATATGGCCTTGACCTTGGTCCTTCGTCTTGAAATCCAAGAATGGTTCATACTTGTTGACAACTAAGCTTAAATTCGTTAAAATTTCACCACTCACTTTTAGGATAGAATTTTACACGGTCGATCGGAGTACATTTTACATCAGGGACCTCAAAAAATGAAAAATTACATCTAGGTTCATACATTTAGCATAAAGGACCCTAAAAGGAAATTTTTCTGGTTTGGCACCTTCTCGAGAGATCAGCTGATCTGAGCCAAACTCTTCATACTACTTCCTCTTCAATTATTTTCAAAATATGGCGAAATCTACCACCATGCTAATTCTCTCATATGATATCATTAGAATAAAGTAGGATGTTGATATGGCCTTAATCTTGGTCATTCGGCTTGAAATCCAAGAATGTTCATACTCGTTGACAAGTAAGCTTAAAATCGTCTAAATTTCACCACTTACACTTTTAGGTTAGAATTTTACACGGTCAGTGGGAGTACATTTTACATCAAGGACCTAAAAGGGGAAAATAACATCGAGGTCCATAGATTCAACACAAAGGACCCTAAAAGGAAATCTTTCTGGTTCAGCTCCTTCTTGAGAGATCAGTTGATCTCAGCCAAACTCTTCGTACTACTTCCTCTCTGATTGTTTTCAAAATATGGCCAAATTGGTTGCCATGCAAATTCTCTGATATGGGATCATCAACATAAAGTATGATGTTGATATGGACTTGACCTTTGGTTGTTCGGCTTAAAATCCAAGAATGTTCAAACTCATTGACAAGTAAGCTTAAATTCATTTAAATTTCACCATACACTTTTTGGTTAGAATTTTACATGGATGGTGGGAGTACATTTTACATCAAGGACCTAAAAATGAAAATTACAATGAGGTCCATACATTTAGCACAAAGGACCCTGAAACCAAGCAAGGAAAATAGTTGGGTATGGCTCCTTCTCGAGAGAGTAGTTGATCGAGCCATACTCTTCATACTACTTCCTCTTTCCCAAATTTGGACGCATATTAGGTTTGGTCAAAGTTAATCTTTTATAAAGTTCGACCAACTATATGTAATAATATACTGACTTTTCTAATGACAAATGCATATAATATGAAAATATAGTTCATGATGATTCTAATAACATTGAGTTGATTTCGTATACTTAGTCAAATTTTATTAAATTTGACTTTGACCAGAATTAATACATGTCCTAATTTGGGAAGGAGGGAGTACTACTTGCTTCATGGGGAAAAAAGGAGCGCTCCTCACTTTTGAACCAGCTTGCTACGGGTGTGCTTGGTACTTCCTCTTCCTAGGGTATGGAGGTGTAGTAGTGCAGAGTAGGAAGGCTGGCCAGATCATAATGGTGCGCATCCAATGTGATGGGATGTTTTTTTTGGGTGGCCAGATCAACCAATCCCTTGTCCAGCACTTAAGTAGTACTCATACTAGTAGTACTGTGAATGGCGATCTTTTGAATATCCTTTCCCTCGGATGTTTGTGAAGGAAGTGAAATTTCGAAACCAGGAAAGTTTGAATTGCTACTCTATTATAGTAGTAATAGTTTTTGCCGCCAAGGACCAAAACGGTTCCCACCAACGCAACTGATGAACATGCTAGACACAGACACGGATCCGCCGACACAAGGAAGGTTGTCGGTCGATGCGTGTGCGCAATGACACGTTGTGGATGAGGGAGAGATCAGTCGGCCGAGGTGTGGGTGGTGATGAGAGAGTGAAGGAGAGATAAAACACAATTTGTTTTGTGTGGATATATATTGTAAAGGTCCTGAAATTTACTCAACTCACTATACCCTGTACCTCGTGTCAACAACCCATCCCAGCTTTGCTCTGACATCGCACCGCCTTCAAATCCTCCTCTTCGCAGCTCTGTTGTTGCCTCCCCTGTGCTCATAGTCTTTTCTTGCTCTTTATTATTTAACATAAAAAAGGAAATAAATTCTTCTTTACTTGCTTTTCAGAAAATAAATTCCTGTCACTTGGAAAATTGAAATTGATTCTTTTTTGTTTTTAATATCTTTGATTGTTTTCAAAAGATGGCCAAATTTGTGGGCATGCAAATTCTTGGATATGGGATCATAAGCATAAAGTATGATGTAGATATGGCCTTGACCTTGGTCGTTCATTTTCAAATCCAAGAATATTTCATAATCGTTGACAACTATGCTTAAATTTGTTTAAATTTCACCGCTTACTTTTAGGTTAGAATTTTACGCGGGCGGTGGGAGTACATTTTACATCAAGGACCTAAAAAGGGGGAAATCACATTGAGTTCCATACATTTAGCACAAAGGACCCTAAATATGAGCAAAGAAAATAGTTGGGTCTGGCTCCTTCTCGAGAGAGCAGCTGATCGAGCCATACATTTCATACTACTTCCTCTTTGATTGTTTTCAAAATATGGTCGAATTTGTCACCAGACAATTCTTGGTTATGGGATCATCAACATCAAGTATGATGTAGAGATATTACCTTGACCTTGTGGTCGTTCCGCTTGAAATCCAAGAATGTTCATACTCGTTAACAACTAAGCTTAAATTCATTTAAATTTCACCACTTACTTTTAGCTTAGAATTTTACATGGGTGGTGAGAGTACATTTTATAACAAGGACCAAAAAAGGGGAAAATTACATTAAGGTCCATACATTTAGCACAAGGAACCCAAAAATTAAGCAAGGAAAATAGTCGGGTCCGACACGTTCTCGAGAGAGTAGTTGAACGAGACATACTACTTCATCTTTGATTGTTTTAAAAATATGGCCAAATTTGTCGGAATGCAAATTCTTGGATATGGGATCATTAGCATAAAGTATGATGTAGATATGGCCTTGACCTTGGTCATTCATCTTGAAATCCCAGAATGGTTCATACTCGTTGACAACTAAGCTTAAATTCATTTAAATTTCACCACTTAATTTTAGGTAAGAATTTTACACGGTCGATCACAGTACATTTTACATCAGGGATCTCAAAAAAAGCAAAAAATTACATCGAGGTCCATACATTTATCATAAAGGACCCTAAAAGGAAAAATTTCTGGTTTGGCTCCTTCTTGAGAGAGCAGTTGATCTGAGCCAAACTCTTCGTACCACTTCCTCTTGAGCAGGGCTTTGCCTAAGCACCTTGCTCGTATCATTTGACAAGGCTAGAAGGGGAGGAAGATATCAACCAAAGGTCATATGAGAGGAGAGGTGAGTGTGTGTGAGAGAGAGGAGAGGAGGGGGCCTTTTATAGGTGAGGGAGCAGACCAAGGGGGCTAGGCACATAGCCATATGGTTGCCCCACCTATTTCCCAATTATGTGGGTGGACTCTCCACTCACATAAAAACACTCTCCACTTTCTCCCATTTATTCTCCACTCAAAAATCAAGAGTCTCTTCATTAAAACCACTTTTAATTCACTTGATTTAATGTCACTCATTTAATGAACACTTCATTTAATGAGTACTTTATTTAATGAACACATTAACAATTCAATCCATGATCCTATTCTGATACACCAAAACCATTCCGGCAGATTTATCAGAACAAATTCTTGTGATATCCATTATCTTCTCATGCATTCCCTATCCAATCAATTGCGTCGACTACCCTTAAGTGTGTCTTCCTACGGGTCATGAACTATGTGGACTTGATCGAGACATTCTTCGATCAATAATCATTAGTCGGGCCTAGAGATCCGTAATGACTCCCCCCAGTTCATGTGTTGAATTAGTGATCACGTGACCTTTTCGTAGTAACCAATTCCATTTGTCTCGTGATATTTTACTTGTCAAGGATCCGATCATTCGGTATCATTCATACCTAGTTCGATCCCATTACTGACAAGTACTCTTTTCTCGTTCCCATGATATAACACTCTTAGTGATCATTATCACTTGATTGCAAGCTATGTCAATGTGATATCACCAAGAGGGCCCTGAGTATGTCTCTCCGTCATCAGGATGGAAAAATCCCACTCTTGATCCACGAGCCTCAACTAACACTTTCCAAGTACCTGACGACATCTTTATAATCACCTTGTTACAGTGTGATATTTGATGCAATCAAAATACTCTTCCGGAATCAGTGATTGACGTGATCTCATGGTCTAAGGATTAGGGTTACTTTGAATGACGTTATAATAGTGTAAACATAATGGCATGATCATGTTACTATACTTTGGGAGTATGTTCATCACATCATTCAATCAATGTTGGGACCTTGTTATTAACAACATCCAATGTCATGATTAGGAAACCTTGATCATCTATTAATCAACAAGCTAGTGTAATGAGAGGCATCACTAGGAACCTTTTATTTGTTTACTAAACACACATGTATTAACATTTCTGGTTAACACAATTATAGAATGAGAAATAAACATTTATCATAAACATGGAATAAGATATAATAACCAGTTTATTATAGAATGAGTCAATAATCTATGTTTGATGAACTTTCTCATTCAACACCTAAGGCTTTCTGGTGTTGTATATACATGTTTGCTCGTGGCTGTAACATCCCAAAACTTAAATCCAACTTATCAAGATCAAATCAATCAAAAATGGGGTTAACAAAAACTTTTCCAAATTTAAAATGAAAGCATTCATATATGTGTGCATTTAAAATAGGAGTTGTGTGAATTTCCATGATTGAGTGATCCAATGCTTGTAAAAAGTTTCTTGGGTGATTTAAACATCATCTACATCTTTCCCAAACTTTTCCTAAAGAAAATCAAATCAAAAAGAATTAAAAAGGAGGAATGGTCATTTTGGCCATTTTAATCCACTACACTACTTTGAGTGTTCCTAGCACTCATCTCTTAACAGAAATAATTCTTGATCTTTGTACCCCTTGCTAGTACACCTAATGAGGTACCAAGGCCCACCTTTGGATCTGATAAAACACTCTTTTAATAATTTAAAATGACAGTTTAAAATTGAATCTAATGCATATGCATAGATCACCCCAATTTCAAAACCCATCTATTTGAGCTCCACTTTCAAAACCCTTGCAACCAGAGACTACCTAGCACTAGTGGAGATCACTAAAAAAATTTGAAACCAAAATTCAAAACTTTCTTTCTTGCGGCCGTTTCCATAAACACTAGGCAGGCAAGAATCTAACTCTAATCCTAGCTCACTGTTTACTACAGATTTTGGCCCCCATATGATCCTCATTTACTCCCTCTGTCTCCAAATGATCTAACCAAAGCCTAAACACCCATCCCCTACACCCCTAGAAACAATGCCATGCCAACCCGAGCACCTAGTCGCCGGCCCAACTTGCAACCACCGCAGCAGACCGCCCTCTCTCTCCCTCCATGTCTAGGAGGTAGCTCACACCTCACCGCCACCCCTGTCCCCTGCGCGAGCGTAGCCCTGCAGTTGACCACCGAGGATAGCCCGCGCCCAGTGCCACCGCACCATGCCGGTGCCATCCCAGAACGCGCTCTGTCCCCGCTCGCCCAGACCGCCCCTTGGCCGCATCCCGCGCCCGCCGCTCCGCCTCGACCAAGAGAAAACCCCAGACATCCCCGCTGGCCGCCCAACGCCTCACAGCCACTGCTCGCCGTGGACACCGCCGCCTCTACCGCGTAGAGCGCCACCTCGCCCAGACCGCATGCCACCGCCCCTACGGCTGCATTCAATGCCTAGAGCACCGCCAGGGAACCGCACGTCGATCGCCACCCACAGCCATGCATCTACCCCGTCGTAGCCATATCGCCACCGTCGCCTGCCCATCCCGCTCGGTTTCACCGTCGGGCCTATTAAAGGAGCCCTTCCCAGCCTCTTCTCTCCACACCACTCCACTCCCCTCACCTCTCTGAACCTCACCCACCTCTAGCCGGAGCAAGGCGAGCTCTGTCTCGCCGGAATTGGAGCCGGAGCAGCCGCGGCAGGAGGAGAAGGGCGCTGCTGGTTGCGAACACCCCAAGCTCCGCCGCCACCGCGCCTCGCCTCGCCGTCATCTTCCACTTTGTTTGCCCGCCTCGACGACCCCGCTGGAACCCTGGTACGTCCCCAGCAGACCCCCACCGAGCCGCTAGGGTTCGAGCTCGCCGGCGACCTATTCGTCGTCGACAACGACCCTCAGCCGTAGATCTGCCTTCTAATCCTATGGCCCACAGCGCGCGTACCGTTTCGTGTGTTAAGTGACGCTGACAAGCGGGACCCCCCTGTCAGCTGAGCCCCACGCCGCGGAGCGCCACTGGGCCGGCCCAAGTCTTTTCTCGCGCTAGCCCACCCATTCAAATCTCGATTTTTCTTTTTAGTTAAATCTAGTTTCTGTCCACTATTTCAAAATTCAATTCTGAGAGTTTGACAAATCCAAATTGCATGAAACTAATTTTTCCTGAAAGGTATTAAGATGATCTATCCAAGCACGTTGGATTTAATTCAATTAGAGTTACAGATCTCTCCTAATAAAAATAAGAACATAGAAGCATTTGCAACTTGCAACATTTTTATAAAATCAACCAAGTTAGCTTTTGAGTTGATTCCAACTCTCAAAAATCACATTTCATCATATCTATCTAAATATGTAATAATATTAAGGTTTACATGCAGTGACTTTGGACTAGTACCAAAATAATGCTATATAGACATTTCTAGTCACTTTAAATCATTAAATAATGAACTTAAACCAAAGTAATGTTGATCCAACCTTTAAATCTCATTCCCACATGTGAGAATATGTGGTGAGGACATGTGTCCACATGATCCCATATTTTAGGTGGTGAATATTAAATCTTAGTTAATTTTTCAATGAGTAGAAATTACTTTTCTAAAATAAAAAGAATGAAACTATGGAATTAAACTTGTGATGCTTGTGATGATAATAGATCATCAAATGTGTGTCTTAGAATGCTACTTAGCTTAGTTAAGTATTGTTTGGTGATTGTGCACTCCCTATGTATTTATAGACGATAGTACCGACCAAGCTTTCGAGGAGGAGGAGTTCTACCCAGAAGAAGAAGAAGAAAACTTCAACCACTGCACCAACCAAGGCAAGCTACTATTAGCAAGCTAGCACTATTTAAGTGCAAGCCACCATTAACAGTGCAAGCTAACACTTGCAAGTTTAGTGCCTAGAAAGATAGGACCAAAGTAGATGGTTTAGCAAAGATGCCTTAAGCATGCCTTGATCACACTCCCTTTTTGACCATTAGTACCCCAAGTCTTAGTTACAAGTTTTACTCCCTTATCTTACACCAAGTTCTTTACTTGTTTTGAAGGTAGCATAAAAAGTATAAAACTTGACCTATTTTAGAACCCTTTAGATGTCATTCTATGGCATGAGATTGAACCCATCTTTTCCACCTTAGTGAACACTCTTAACTTAGTAGTTTAGAGTAGATCAAAAACTTGAGTCACTTTAGATGGGAACACTTGGTGCAAATGAATTATGAAAACCTTGGAATGATGAGTCATTCTATTGAGATGTTTTGACATGTGTTGTGAAACACAAATGGTTGATGATGATGAAAATGTTGAGGCATGAGCCTTAACCCTTTTTATAAAACTGATGGTTGGATTCGGATGCGATACCATTCCAAATTTACCATACAACCACATTACTTGAATTGGGTAATGCTTAGATAGAAATTTATATGCATTAGTATTAGTTCCCTCACGGGAGAGGTCTGAGCTGAGGCTACCTCTCAATGTTGTCCACCTATGCAGTGCCCAAGATGACTGATGGTCATGGTTGGGAGGCCATGCTCATAGGAGAGGTGCTTATACTAGGGTGTGTAAAGGGAAGCTTATGTTTGATTATCTGCATACTAAGTATGATGATTCAGGGTTATCCCTGACAGATGTATCGAATCTTGTGGTGAAAGTGTACCACCTCTGCAGAGTGTCGAACTATTCGAATAGCCGCGTCCGCGGTTATGGACAGTTGGATGCCATACTGTTTTGTTGTCAGATGTTTTCTAAATACTTTGAAATGAATAATGAATCTTGAATTGACCACAACAGGGTTGTGTTTAGGACAATAGTTTCCCCAACTTAAGTGATTCTAGAGTTTTACCTTATCTTTCTTTGCTTCAGAACTCAGCTTAGGTTTCAAACTTAACTTTATAGTTAAACTTAGAGTTAGTACTTTAACTTAGAAGTTAATACTTGTTAGTGGTAGTTCACGAGTACTTAAAGAGTACTCATGGCTTTTGTCCCTGGCTATTATCATGGCCAAACTATGAAGGGGACTATCAAGATGATGGCCAACAGGACAGCTATGATAACTAGGACCATCTGCCTTCGTCAGCATTGCTTATGCCCCTGAAGATGGACCCCGCCGCTATGCTATCTTTTATTTCCGCTGCTTGTTGTAAAGACTGGATCATGAGATCCTTATTTGTGTAAGACCTTATGTATGGTTTGTAATGGATGATGTACTGTGATATCCAATCCGTTATGTCTCGCAAAAATGGTAATCCTGGGATTGCGAGGTATGGCATAACGGGCATCTGGGATTAAGAATCCGGGTGTTGACAGTGGCAAACATAATCTTTGGATCTGACGCTTTCAGGTCCATGTGTATTTGCATGTGTTTGAATCTCTACACATCACTCATTCTCAAATGAGATGGCATTGTATAAAATTTGGTACTTTGGTGAGACCTTAGTTCCTTGAGGTTTAAAACATCTTGATGCTATTATCGTGCAATAGATATTCATCATATTATTCCACTTGGAACTACACCTAGTTTGATTACCAAACTTCTTAACACAAATGCCTTCTTATGCTGCTACTAGAGGATTCTTATACTTAGCCTTTCATTATAGTATCCGTCACAATGTCCTTAACCTTTTGGAACTTATCCAAATCAATCATGGAACTTCCTACCATTACATTGTGCCACCTTAACCTATAGCCTAATTTGAGATAAACTTAGTTTGTATTTGGTGACAAAACTAGTATCAATGTAACACTTACAATGAATTATTTGTATAGTGCCAATGTAACATTTTACAATGAACTAATCTTTCTAGCATCAATGTAACACTTTACAATGAACTATTTGTCACTTCTTCATAAAGAATATATTCTTAGTTCTTCCAAAGATCATAAGAAAATCCTTACTATCGTCCAATGATCATCTTATGAGTCACCATGGTATATGCTCGTAACATTTAGAGCATAGGACATATCTGGATATGTATATATCACGGTATGATTTATTAAGATATTCATGTGATTTTACTCACAAAGTGTCAAAACACTTGAATCTTGTTTATCAAGATATTCATGTGATTTTACTCACAAAGTGTCAAAACACTTGAATCTCGTTTATCAAGATATTCATGTGATTTTACTCACCAAGTGTCAATACACTTGAATCTTGATTCAACCTTTTCCATGTGGCAAGAACCTTTTCCATGAGATCCTTATTTGTGTAAGACCTTATGTATGGTTTTTAATGGATGATGTACTGTGATATCCAACCCGTTGCGTCTCGCAAAAATGGTAATCCTGGGATTGCGAGGTATGGCATAACGGGCATCTGGGATTAAAAATCCGGGTGTTGACAAGTTGTTATCAGAGCCATCCTGACCATAGGAGACCCTAGTTAGAATGGACGTCAAACAAAAACTTAGTTTCAAAACCGAAGTGAGTATTTCCGAAAAACTATCTCCTCTCTTACCCTTGTGGATTCTTTCTCAAAAAAATTCATGTGCCTCAGAACTCTGACACTACTACTTAAAAAATTGACACACTTGATCACTTCACTAACTTCCTCATCCTAAATTCTTGTAGATGGAGACTCAGTTCAGCAAGTTTTACCAGTTGGGAAACGGAGGTTAGCTGATCTTCGAGAGGGATCTAGATTCACTGTCGGAGTTACTGGGACGCCCGCACCCGGAGTTTCTTGGAGCTCAACTTCTAGGACCCCTAGGAGGAGACCTATAGTGGCTAGTCACCGCAGACCTTAGAGGAAGCATTGAAGCACCAACTTCTGGAAGAATTCAGTTCTCCGTAAGAGAGAACAACTGGCTAGATGGATTAGCCAGGGCAATGCATGAAGCTCTCACACGTCTATGTGCCCTCAGTGTCAACAAGACCCAAGGAACCCGTTTTGCCCACTATGCAAGACGTGATTTCATGGGAATGCCAATGGAGATGCCGGGCCACCCCGAGTTGAGGCGTCAAGTGGAGAACCTTAACTTCTTGCTGCATGACAGACAGTAGGAACTGGACAATGCCAGAGAGTTAGCCAACCATTATCGTGCCATTGCCGACCAGAAGGCCCAGACTTTCGCACTGCTTGTCCAAGACCGTCAGTATCTTTGCCGCCAGCGTGCCAAGAAGGATAGCACCATCGCCCGTCTTTGCAAGAAGGTGGCCGACCTCGAGAAGACCGTCAAGGAGCAGGAAGCTCAGCTTGCAGCAAAGGAAGAAGAAGGTGAGGGTGAAGACATCTAGGGAAACATGGACTCTTACCTCAGCAACGGTGATGATTTTTTGGTGGAGGATGTCGTGGACTTCTACACTGACGATGAGGACTCCGACTTCATCGACGATGAGTAGATGCACTAGAGCACTGTCGTAGCATGAGATGTATCGATCCCAGTGTATCTTAGCTTGCAGAATGGTTCTTCAAACCATCTGTTTTCCCTTTGATTGTTGTGGTGTGTTTTGTATCGTGTGCTTGCTTGCATGAATGAAAATGAAGTTAGTTGAAAAACCTGAGTCTAACTCAAAGTTTTAGCTTTGAAAACCCAAAACCATGAACCTTAGAATTTCCCTCTTACCCCTATATCTCAATCTTGAGATGACTCGTGGAAACCAAGGAGGGAGCAGCTCGTCGCAAGACCCAATGCTGGAGATCTTGCAGAATCTCATAGCGGACCGTGAAGCAAGTAGGGCAGAACGCCAAGCCAACTTAGCAACACTTCAACAGATCGCCCAGATGGCTCTCAACAACCAAGGGCATGGAAATCAGGATCACCAGGGATCCAAACTCAAAAACTTTCAGAACACTAATCCCCCAATCTTCAATCAATCTGAGAACCCATTAGACGCTGATGACTGGTTACAGACCATGGAGAACAACTTAGAAGTTGCCCGAGTTGATGAAAATGAGAAAGTTCTCTTCGCCACCCACTATCTGGCAGGAGATGCAAGAGCTTGGTGGAATAGTACCCGCAATATGAACCATGGTCAAGTGATGATATGGGAAGCATTCAAGGTCAAGTTCAGCCGCACCCACGTGCCGCTAGGTCTAGTCAACAGAATGAGAGATGAGTTCCACGAATTGAAGCAAGGAAGAATGACTGTGGTGGAGTACCGTGACAGATTCTTGTCACTTGCTAGATATGCACCTGATGAGATCAACACAGAGGCCAAGAATAAGGAGAGATTCTTGAATGGACTGCATGATGAGATGCAGACTGTCCTCGTCAACATCCGTTTCCAGGATCTCGAAGAGCTAGTCGACTCTGCCATACAGATGGAAGGGAAGATTAACCAGGCAAACGACAACCACAAGCGTCATATGATGCAGCAGTCTAGATCCAACAGTCACCAGAAGTACCGTCCCAACCCTTCACCAGGATATCCACCAAGGAACAACCGACCCCCAAATTCTCGCCCAAGCTACCCCAATCGTAGCGGAGGCAATGTGAAGTCCGGAGGAAACCATAACAACTCCGGTAATGCCAACAATTTCAACCGTGCACCTCCCAAGAACCACAACAACAACAACAACAGCAACACTGCACCCAGAACTGGCAGCAATGTTGTACCTGTTGCATTCAAGGACAAGTCCCAGATCACTTGTTTCGAGTGTGGAGTGAAAGGTCACTACTCCAATAAGTGTCCCAAGAAGACTGCAGCCAATGCCAATGTGAATGTCCCAGCTCAGCAGCAGCTGTAGCATCCCATCTGTCTAACATATGTAATGCTACATGGTCTAGTAATATAATTACTACTTCCTACATATAATTGTTGCATCATAACTATATCATGCTCATGTCATCATGCCACCTTGCATTTGAGCATCATATAAAACCCTTTGCATTTGGTTCTTCTCTCATATGCATTAGTAATTGTATTTGGCTCTTGATATATTGTATTTGGTTCTTGATAAATGCTTGATGCCCAAGTTGAGTTGGGGGCATATCTTTTATTCAACTCCATCACCTTTCGTTGTCACCACCTTATAATTCCACCATCCTAATTACCCATGAGTTTTTACTTTCTTTTGGCTTTTAATCTAGCTCATGTGGGTTGGGATGAATCCAGTTATATTTTCCTTTAGCTTGGCCTTACTCCATATTTTGGAACACATGTGTATAAATGCCAGGATCATTATTTTGTTTTCACAAGATAAAACCTAGCATTTAATGCTTTTGCATGGGCCATGCAGTTCTCATCATCATTCCCTCCTGTTGGTTTTCCTTGTATTTTTGAAAGTGGAACATGGTTCTTTGTGAATTCATTCATGTTGGCTCTATCCTTTTGCTCTTACCATAAAACCCACCACTTGATCTCTTTTCCTTGCCATGTGCATCAAAACCTCACCTCTCACCACCTCCACCCTCATCACCCCTCAAATGTGTATGTGTCATGCATGATCATGTGAGATCCTTCCATATCCATCTTTCCCTTATACTTGATCATGTCATGCTCATACACCATCTAAAACCCTAACCCTCATCATCCATGCCATCACACATACTCAATGGATTTTGATAGATCATATCCTCAAAACCCTAAAAACCTAACCCCACCTCTTCTCCATGCCACCCCATGTCACCCCCCTCAAACTAACCGAGACCTTCCCTCTCTCTCTCTTCCCCTGCCAAAGAGGCCTCACCAGGCCGAATCACCCCATCTACCCCAACCCTGGTATAAACCTAACCCGAGCCCAACCCTAGTCATGCCATCTACCCCTCACCTCGGCCTCTCTCTTACTCTCTCTCTCCCTGCCAAGCTACCCCACACCTGAGCCCTCTCCTCTCTCTGGCCCACCTGCAGCCACACCCTGCCCCTGCCCCTGCCCTGATCTGCCACGCCGAGCACGTGAAGGAGAGGGAGGAAAAGGTGACCGAGGCCACCTTTTTCTCTACTCTGCTCCCCCATGGCACCTCTCCTCTCTCCCTTGCTTTATCTACTCCCCCTCCATCTTGGCATCGGCCAGATCCATCCCCAGGGCCTTGCCCTTCCCCTCTCCTTCTCCATCGATGCCACCCTCCCTCTTCCATCGACGGCGCCCACCGTCGGTGTCGTTCTCGCCATCCTAGCTAGGAGGAGGCGGGCGTGGTGTGTGGTCGTCGAGGAAGGCTGGAGGAGCACCCTGCGTCGCCCCGTACTCAGAGCCGAGGAGGAGCCGACCCTGTACCGCGACACACCGACGTGCTGCCAAAACCCTAGCTCCGGCCGGCCACCTGCTATGTCGCCAATCGGCCGCCCCCTGCCCGATCCACCACCGCCAAACATCTCATGGTGAGCCACCCTCTCTCCCAGACACCCTCGCTCTCGCCATTGTTCCCTGGCCTCGCCGGACCATGGAACGAACGCCCTCTGAGCGAGTTTGCGTTTGCCGTCGTCGCGCCATAAAAGTTCTCCTAGCCGCGCTTGCGTTTCCGAACAGCAACCACCAGCCGCCGCAGCGGCTCCGCCCCTCTGCGCACGCGCCCCGAGCGGGTTTTATCCCCCGCGCGCCGCTCCCTGTCGAACACCGATCGGTCGCCGTCAGTTTCGTCAGTTAAACGAGAAGAAAACAGTGCGCGTGGTCCTTTTTCCCGATACCCCCTTGCCGTTTTGTTTCATCAACCTGCGGCCCCGAGTGGCCCACCAGTCATCGCCTGTGCGCATTTTGCAGAAAGGCTCCTGCGTTTCCTAAACCCCCAACCGCAGTCCCTGGATCCGCCGCGTGTCACCTGTTCGCCCAAGCCACTGACGCGTGCGTCCGCTGGAGTGCCGGTCCCACTTGTCAGTTGCTGCGGGTAACTTCCCCGCGGTTAGAAAAACCCGCAGCGTGCAGTGTCGCCAGCTCAGCGCGGTCCCACTTGTCTGCGTCTGTAGCTAGGCGATGCCGAGTATTAAAAGTCTGTCTGTTTATCTGTTTTAATAAAACAAATTCAGAAATGTTTAAATATAAATTTAAATTTGGTTTTAATAACTTTTGATTTATAAATCCAAATAATACAAATGATATATGTATTTGAATCAGAAAAATGTGAGGAATTCAAATATGCTATTGAAAATAATGTTTGAATACGTTAAAATTTCGAGATGATTAAAATTACAATAAAATGCCCTTTTCTTAATTAATTAATAACTTTAAATCTATAACTCCAAATTCAACAAATAATATGTCTAAATCGATCAGCGCGACGAGCCCGTTCCAACTATGCATTCCATGTTCTGAACTGAAGCATGCATCATGTCATTATTAAAAATCAGAACTGTTTATGGTAATAAAACTTGACTAAATAATAATAAAGTGAATTATTCTTGTCCCCACACCTCAGCCTTGCCATGCTACATTATTGCCATGAAAATTGTGCATCATTAAGCATGGCATGCTTGTTTGCTTGTCGCATTTATTCATATGCTTGTTCACTTTATTTATGTTGGCCCTTGTTTGTTTGGTTCTTCTTCGAATAGACGCCCAGCAGGAGAATTATCAGGAATCACAAGAGTTCTACCCAGATCCATCTCTCGCTTCAATTGAGCTGCCAGGAAAGCACTACCACATGCTTGCATACATATAGTACTTATTGCCTCTATCTTATTCTTGCATCATTGAGTCGCGATTGCATTATATTGAATCCCAAGTACTGCATAGCCTTTACTTTTAAACCCCACCGAAGCTTGTTCATCCATCCCATGAGCCATTACTACAGGAGTTGTTTGAGCCATGCGAGTCGTAGAAAAGCATGTGTAGGGTATGTGAGTGTCTGATGGATAACGAGGTACCTAAACAACTTAACCTGAGTAGTAATGGGATAACTAATGAAAGAGGCATCAGTGGGAAATATCTTCTATTTGTTTTTTCCTGCTCACTTGTGTCCCGTAGGACCCCGAGTACTTGATTTCTGTTCCTTGACTATTTGCACTATCCACATCCGGGAGGCCTTATGGACCCCCCTGAGCCAGAGCTTGATTCATTTCTATTTCTTGGGGGCACAAACTAGTTTGGGGATTTGTTACTATCTTGTACTTATGCCATGCTTTACTGTTTTATTTAAGATTGTGCGAGGAGCACCTGTACTGTTTAAGAATTGCGGAGTGTTTTCGCGGTATCGAAAATCCCAGTCACATTTTCGGGTTCCCAGTCATTTACAGCCATTGACGCAAACCTTGAGTCTGTCTCGGAGTCAGCTAGCTTTGTTGCAGGTAGCTTAATGGGGTGGCCCCCTGAAATATTTCTGAATCGTGTGATCGCTTTGTCGTGAATGCCTCGTTGGGTTTTGAGTTGGTTTTTCCGAGGTTGATCGAGTGTGTGTTGCTATTTGTGCACGCCTGCAGGGTAAATCTTTCTGAAAGCCGTGTCCGCGGTTATGGACGACTTGGAGCATAGTTTCTCGATCATAGACAAATATAACTAAAGTACCGCTTTTAATTTGACTAAGTACCTGACTAGTAAGTAGTGTAATACTCATGGAATGGTTAATAAAACTGCCAACGGATGGGTTGTTCATCCGCTTTCTCGTTGGTAAGCGAGAAGGAGGATGGATCTGTTAATTATACTATTATAACTGTTGTTTCTAATTAACGGACATCCGTCTATCATTGGTTAGGCGCATGGTTAGCGAATATCTCTAGGCTTGTTAGTTATTATCTTTTGCTGCAATTGCGTCACCCCAGGTATATGTCCCCTTTAGAGGCATAAAGACTTGCTGAGTACCCCTAGGGTCTCACACGATAAATTGTTTGATTCAGATGAACAGGTGTACTCGCAAGATGGATACTGGGTGGAGGAGACAGATGATGTTGGCAACGATCACTCAGTATAGAGATTCCTGGAACGGGGATCCGTGAGATCTATGGGCGGGATGTGTTTATTTATGTGGCATCAATTTGCTTCTTATCCGTACTCGGATCTTGTTTTCCGCTTCCGCCTGATACTCTGATGTTTGATGTATGAGGACCTATCCTAAACTATTATCTCTATCTAGGATATTTGGATCTTGCCGTATGGCGTTGCAATATTTCTATTTCTTTTAGATGGAATGGCTCTGTGAACAGTTGTATGGTGGCTTGCATACATACTCACTTGTGTATGTAGTTGATCCCTTCGCCTGCCGATTACGCCGCTCATTCTTGTCCCGATGTTCTGAAAGTGGTTAGGATGGCCGAAAGTTCTACCTGTGAGTGGCCCCTGAGCCCCACCGTACTATTTTAACCACTCTCGCTCATCTAGGTATGCAACTAAGAGCGTAATTCACCGAGGTTGTTACAATTGGTATCAGAGCCATCCCGCCCTTCAGGGTCTCAGCCAAATGGTCGTTGTCAGTCTAGCAAATATTTTTGGTACCTATGTATACTAGGGAAAAACAAAACATGAGAGTAGGATTGCTTCCATTTTTCTTCTTACCCCACCCTTTTTTTGGTAAGGAAGTGTAACGTTTTCAATCCTCTTCTAAAAATTCAAACTAGGATTCACATGTTCTGGGTTCCGTAGTACCATAGGTTGTGTGTGTGTGTGTGTGAATTCCTTGTCTATCTGTTGCATCCAAATGTTACCACTATCTGCCTTTTGGTTATCAACTGTTGGTACATTCCATACCGACAGGACTTTGCAAACCGGCGATCTATCTGATTTGTTGTATACCAGTGCGATCTGTCTTACTCTTTGTTATCCGACGTTATCTTGTTTGGGGTGTTCGTTTCCGTAGTTACTAATCTTTAGGTTCATCTTAAGAAGAAGGTGTTGGGATATGTGTTTTACTGATTCATGTGCGGAGTAATGATTTGAGTGCGGGATGGAGTCGCGACCATACCACTACTTTTGTCATTAGCTCTTGTATATTGAATTGGTAGAGTTACTAATCTTGATTCGTTAAGTGGTTTTGCGCATATAGTGGTATTTTAATGCCGAAATTTGCGGAAAATTTTTCTTTGTTAGCTTGTGTACCACACTCCTTGTTCAGTCATGTGCGATATGCTTAATATCTTCGAGGTGCTTTGAACTTTGTTGATATTTTAATATCATCTCAGTGAATTGTATCCTTTAATCTTGGTTAATTCCATTTTGGTACTATTTTGGATTATTATTATTCTCCATTATATTACTGACGTGTGTTTTATATCAATCACAGGATGGCACCACCACGTCGTTCTGAGGAGGACATACCACCTGAACTGGGGGCTGCTTTGGCAAGTATTGCAAATGCCTTGGGAACAATGCAGCAGAACCAGCAGCGATTCGAAGAAAGTGTCAGGAGGAATGAGTTTGTTCCGCTACCTCCACCTCCCAAGCGAGGAGACATCAAGATTTTTCTGAAGTTCAACCCACGCCAATTTGAGGTGTCTGATCAGCCACTTGATGCTGATGATTGGCTGCGTGAAATGTCAAGGTTGCTAATGACTGCGGATGTTCCTGAGCAAGAATGGGTAAAATGTGCCACGCACCTTCTAAAGGGAGATGCAGCTCTGTGGTGGGGAAATTACCTCAAGGCAGACCACTCTGGTTTTTAGCCTACTTGGGAGCAATTCATTGCGGCTTTCAAAGAGCAATATCTGTCAGAAATTGTCATAGAAAGGATGAAGGAAGTGTTTCTCAACCTCAAGCAGGGCAATGACAATGTCAATACCTATATCAGAAACTTCATGAACCTTTCTCGGTATGGTGGCGATGAGATCTCTGGTGACAAGAAGAAGCAAAAGAGGTTCAGGCAAGGACTCAATGCATCCATCAAATATGCAATCACTCATGCAAGGCCGGGGTCTTTTCTGGAACTCCAACATACAGCTCTGCAGGAAGAAGCAAGTAGGCAAGTGTTTGAGGAGTCAAAGAAACACAGCCGCGATGCAGCAAGCTCTTCAGCTATGACAGCTCCTTCTAAGCGCCGCGTGTGGGTTCCTAACACTCCACCATCGCTCCCGGCTCCACCAAGACCGTCAAGCTACGCGGAAAGGCCACCAAACTCCTTCATTGCGGCTCCTAGGGGCTACAACCACAACTACCCTAGAGCGCCTAGCGGAGTCCCTGGCTACGCTGCTCCACGTCGACTTGGTGCTTGCTACACTTGTGGAAACGCTGGGCATCAGCACTGGAATTGTCCAATGAACAACAAAGCTCTTCCACCACCACCTCCAAGGCCTGCGGCAAGTTCTTCTATGGTTCGTGCACCTCCACCTTGGGCTATCAACATCAACACCAAGCCCGGGTCTACGGTTACTCGTGCCAACTGTGTCAACGTCGCTCAAGCTGAGCATGCACCTGGAGTTGTGATGGGTACGCTTCCCGTTAACTCAGTCCCTGCTCGAGTTTTGTTTGATTCTGGCACATCGCATTCTTTTGTTTCTCACAAGTTTGCAAATGAGAATGAGTTAGCAATGGATCCTCTCCCCAAGCGTTTAATGGTCCTTTCTCCGGGAGCAACAATGGCATCTTCTAAAATCAGCCATAACAATCAAATTGAGATTCGTGGTTCTTCGTTTCTGGCTTCCTTAATTATTCTGGGTAATTCTGACATTGATGTTATCTTGGGCATGGATTGGTTAACAACAAATGCAGCTGTGATTGATTGTGTTGAACGTTCGGTTGCTCTGAAAATTCCTGAAGGTCATATAGTCTATTCTCCAAGTCTGACTCCTGCAATTCAGCTTTTCTCTTTGGCGGCTCTGAATGATGATGCTATGGAAGCTATTCAGAGTGTTCCGGTGGTCTGTGAGTTCCCAGATGTCTTTCCTGAAGAGTTGCCAGGTATGCCTCCGGATCGTGAGGTCGAGTTTGTGATTGAACTTGAACCTGGTACCGCTCCTATCTCCAAGCGGCCTTATAAAATGGGTCCTGCTGAGTTGGCTGAACTCAAATGTCAGCTTGATGAACAAGAGAAGTTGGGTTTCATTCAGCACAGTACTTCTTCTTGGGGTAGCCTAACCATCTTTGTGAAGAAGCGAGACAAGACTGATAGACTTTGTGTCGACTATCGGGCTCTCAATGCTAAAACCATCAAGACTAAATATCCCCTTCCGTGGATTAATGATCTCTTCGATCGGCTAGCTGGAGCTATGGTATTCTCTAAGCTTGATTTGAGAAGTGGGTATCATCAAATCAAGATTCGCAAGGAAGATATTCCCAAAACAGCTTTCACCACCCGCTATGGCCTGTATGAGTACACGGTCACGTCCTTCGGTCTCACCAATGCACCTGCCACCTTCTCAAGGCTTATGAACTCGGTTTTCATGGAGTATCTTGATAAGTTCGTTGTGGTCTATCTAGATGACATTCTAGTCTATTCTAAGTCAAAGGAAGAACATGAAGAACATCTTCGGTGTGTCCTAAACAAGCTTCGTGAGAACCGCATGTATGCAAAGTTCTCCAAGTGTGAGTTCTGGCTGCCTCAAGTCACCTATCTTGGTCACGTCATCTCTGCCAAGGGCATTGCCGTCAACCCAGAAACTATTAAGACAATTGTTGACTGGCTTCCGCCCATAAATGTCAAAGAAGTCCGGAGTTTCCTTGGTTTGGCTAGTTACTGTCGTCGCTTCGTTTAGAACTTCTTGAAGATTGCGAAGCCTCTTACCAATCTCCTCAAGAAAGGCAAGAAATACCTTTGGACTCCTGCATGTCAAGCAAGCTTTGAAACACTCAAAGAGAAGCTCACTTCCACACCAGTCTTGATTCCTCCAGATACATCAAAGCCTTTCCAGATATTCTGTGATGCCTCCTTGCAAAGATTGGGTGCGGTCCTTATGCAAGAAAAACAAGTTGTTGCTTATGCCTCTCGATAGTTGAAGACGCATGAGATCAAGTATCCTACACATGACCTTGAACTCGCAGCAGTTGTCTTTGCTTTGAAAGTATGGAGGCATTACTTGCTTGGCAACTGTTGTGAAATCTTTTCTAATCACAAGAGTCTAAAGTATATCTTCACACAGCCTGATCTCAACCTTCGTCAGAGGAGGTGGATTGAAGCAATTAATGATTTCGATTTGACCATCAACTACACTCCGGGCAAAGCTAATGTGATGGCTGATGATCTCAGCCGAAAAGCTTATGTCAACAACCTCATGGTGGAAGAACAACAGCCTCTCTTGTGTGAGGAATTCCGCAAGCTCAACCTTGAAATTGTGGATCAAGGGTATCTTCTGAACCTTCTGGCAACACCTCTCTTGGAAGAAAAAGTTTGCTCCATTCAACTTGGTGATCCTTACACTAAAAAGATCATCTCCAACATTCAGCTTCCGAAGTATGAGTCTTTCCACGTCGACGACCAAGGCACTCTTTTCTTTGAACACGAGATGTTTGTTCCGAACTACCCGGGCTTAAGAGAGCAAGTTCTCAAGGAGGCGCATGATTCTGTTCTTTCTATCCACCCTGGCAGCACTAAGATGTACATGGATCTGAAAACACAATATTGGTGGCCTGGGTTGAAACGATATTGTGCCAAGTACGTCTCGGAGTGTGATGTCTGCCGCAGAGTTAAAGCTGTCCATCAGAAACCTTCCGGTCTTCTACAACCATTGAAGCCTCCGGAATGGAAATGGGAGAAAGTAGAGATGGACTTCATAACTGGTTTTCCAAGGTCGCAGAAGGGCAACAATGCAATCTTTGTTGTCATCGACAGGATTTCTAAAGTGGCTCACTCTTTCCCGTCAAGGAAACAATTTCTGCAATTCAGTTGGCTGAGCTCTATATCAACAGAATTGTCTCTCTGTATGGGGTTCCTCTTGAGATCAGCTCAGACCGTGGAAGCAGCTTTACTGCTAAGTTTTGGGGAAGTTTCCAAAATGCTTTGGGAACAAAATTGAACTTCAGCACAGCTTACCATCCTCAGTCGCAAGGACAAGTTGAAAGGATCAATCAGATTCTGGAAGATATGCTCCGTGCTTGTGTTATCTCTTTCGGCATGAAGTGGGAAGAATGCCTTCCTTATGCTGAATTCTCTTACAACAACAGCTTCCAGAAAAGTCTAAAGATGGTACCATTTGAGGTTCTCTATGGTCGCAAATGCAGAACTTCGATTGGTTGGTCGGGCGCAGGCGAAAGAACATTGTTTGGCCCCGACATTGTAACTCAAGCAGAGGAGAAGGTTCACATCATTCTTGAAAACCTGAAGATTGCTCAAAGTCGCCAGAAGAGCAATTATGATAGAAAGCACACGGACATGGAGTATGTCCCTGGTGATCTCGTTTACCTTTGTGTCACTCCCATGAGAGGCACGCACCGCTTATCAAAGGAAAGCTGGCTCCTAGATACATCGGTCCTTTCAAAATTCGTGGAAGAAGAGGAGAAGTTGCTTATGCTCTTGAGCTCCCTGAAAAACTCAAGGTCCATGATGTTTTCCATATCTCTCAACTCAAGAAGTGCTTCAAGGATCCCGGCAGGACCGTGGACCATGAACTCATCAATCTCCAAGAAGATATGTCTTATCAAGAACACCCCATAAAAATTCTAGAAGTCGCAGAAAGAAGGACTCGCAACAAGTCCATCAAGTTCTGCAAGGTGCAGTGGTCGCACCATTCCGTTGATGAAGCCACTTGGGAACGCGAGGATGAGCTCCGTGCCAAGTATCCTACCCTCTTCGTGTCTTCTTCTTCTTCCTAGAATCTCGGGGCGAGATTCCTGTTTAGTGGGGGAGAGTTGTAGCATCCCATCTGTCTAACATATGTAATGCTACATGGTCTAGTAATATAATTACTACTTCCTACATATAATTGTTGCATCATAACTATATCATGCTCATGTCATCATGCCACCTTGCATTTGAGCATCATATAAAACCCTTTCCATTTGGTTCTTCTCTCATATGCATTAGTAATTGTATTTGGCTCTTGATATATTGTATTTGGTTCTTGATAAATGCTTGATGCCCAAGTTGAGTTGGGGGCATATCTTTTATTCAACTCCATCACCTTTCGTTGTCACCACCTTATAATTCCACCATCCTAATTACCCATGAGTTTTTACTTTCTTTTGGCTTTTAATCTAGCTCATGTGGGTTGGGATGAATCCAGTTATATTTTCCTTTAGCTTGGCCTTACTCCATATTTTGGAACACATGTGTATAAATGCCAGGATCATTATTTTGTTTTCACAAGATAAAACCTAGCATTTAATGCTTTTGCATGGGCCATGCAGTTCTCATCATCATTCCCTCCTGTTGGTTTTCCTTGTATTTTTGAAAGTGGAACATGGTTCTTTGTGAATTCATTCATGTTGGCTCTATCCTTTTGCTCTTACCATAAAACCCACCACTTGATCTCTTTTCCTTGCCATGTGCATCAAAACCTCACCTCTCACCACCTCCACCCTCATCACCCCTCAAATGTGTATGTGTCATGCATGATCATGTGAGATCCTTCCATATCCATCTTTCCCTTATACTTGATCATGTCATGCTCATACACCATCTAAAACCCTAACCCTCATCATCCATGCCATCACACATACTCAATGGATTTTGATAGATCATATCCTCAAAACCCTAAAAACCTAACCCCACCTCTTCTCCATGCCACCCCATGTCACCCCCCTCAAACTAACCGAGACCTTCCCTCTCTCTCTTCCCCCTGCCAAAGAGGCCCCACCAGGCCGAACCACCCCATCTACCCCAACCCTGGTCTAAACCTAACCCGAGCCCAACCCTAGCCATGCCATCTACCCCTCACCTCGGCCTCTCTCTTACTCTCTCTCTCTCCCTGCCAAGCTACCCCACACCCGAGCCCTCTCCTCTCTCTGGCCCACCTGCAGCCACACCCTGCCCCTGCCCTGATCTGCCACGCCGAACACGTGAAGGAGAGGGAGGAAAAGATGACCGAGGCCACCTTTTTCTCTACCCCGCTCCCCCACGGCACCTCTCCTCTCTCCCTCGCTTTATCTACTCCCCCTCCGTCCTAGCATCGGCCAGATCCATCCCAAGGGCCTAGCCCTTCCCCTCTCCTTCTCCACCGACGCCACCCTCCTTCTTCCATCGCCGGCGCCCACCGTCGGTGTCGTTCTCGCCACCCTAGCTAGGAGGAGGCGGGCGTGGTGTGTGGTCATCGAGGAAGGCTGGAGGAGCACCCTGCGTCGCCCCGTACTCGGAGCCGAGGAGGAGCCGACCCTGTACCGCGGCACACCGACGCGCCGCCGAAACCCTAGCTTCGGTCGGCCGCCTGCTATGTCGCCGATCGGCCGCCCCCTGCCCGATCCACCACCACCAAACATCTCGCGGTGAGCCACCCTCTCTCCCAGACACCCTCGCTCTCGTTGTCGTTCCCTGGCCTCGTGGACCACGGTACGAACACCCTCTGTGCGCGTTTGTGTTTGCCGTTGTCGCGCCGTAGAAGTTCTCCTAGCCGCGCCCGCGTTTCCGAACAGCAACCACCAGCCGCCACAGCGGCTCCGCCCCTCTGCGCGCGCCTCGCGTCGCGGGTTAGATCCCCTACGCGCTGCTCCCTGTCGAACACCGATCGGTCACCGTCAGTTTCGTCAGTTAAACGAGAAGAAAATAGTGCGCGTGGTCCTTTTCCCGATAGCCCCTTGTCGTTTTGTTTCAACAACCCGCGGCCCCGAGTGGTCCACCTGTCATCGCCTATGCGCATTTTCTAGAAAGGCTCCCGCATTTCCTGAACCCCCAACCGCAGTCCCTGGATCTTCCACGTGTCACCTGTTCGCCCAAGCCACTGACGTGTGGGTCCGCTGGAGTGTCGGTCCCACTTGTCAGTTGTCGCGGGTAACTTCCCCGCGGTGAGAAAAACCCGCAGCACGCAGTGTCGCCAGCTCAGCACGGTCCCACTTGTCTGCGTCTGTGGCTAGGCGATGCTGAGTATTAAAACTCTGCCTGTTTATTTGTTTTAATAAAACAAATTCAGAAATGTTTAAATACAAATTTAAATCTGGTTTTAATAACTTTTGATTTATAAATCCAAATAATACAAATGATATATGTATTTGAATCAGAAAAATGTGAGGAATTCAAATATGCTATTCAAAATAATGTTTGAACACTTTAAAATTTCGAGATGATTAAAATTACAATAAAATGCCCTTTTCTTAATTAATTAATAACTTTAAATCTATGACTCCAAATTCAACAAATAATATGTCTAAATCGATCAGCGCGACGAGCCCATTCCAACTATGCATTCCATGTTCTGAAATGAAGCATGCATCATGTCATTATTAAAAATCAGAACTGTTTATGGCAATAAAACTTGAGCAAATAAATAATAAAGTGAATTATTCTTGTCCCCACACCTCACCCTTGCCATGCTACATTATTGCCATGAAAATAGTGCATCATTCATCATGGCATGCTTGTTTGCTTGTCGCATTTATTCATATGCTTGTGAACTTTATTTATGTTGGCCCTTGTTTGTTTGGTTCTTCTTCGAATAGACGCCCAGCAGGAGAATTATCAGGAATCACAGGAGTTCTACCCAGATCCATCTCTCGCTTCAACTGAGCTGCCAGGCAAGCACTACCACATGCTTGCATACATATAGTACCTATTGCCTCTTTCTTATTCTTGCATCATTGAGTCGCGATTGCATTATATTGAATCCCAAGTATTGCATAGCCTTTACTTTTAAACCCAACCGAAGCTTGTTCCTCCATCCCATGAGCCATTACTACAGGAGTTGTTTGAGCCATGCGAGTCGTAGAAAAGCATGTGTAGGGTATGTGAGTGTCTGATGGATAATGAGGTACCTAAACAACTTAACCTGAGTAGTAATGGGATAACTAGTGAAAGAGGCATCGGTGGGCAATATCTGCTATTTGGTTTTTCCTGCTCACTTGTGTCCCGTAGGACCCCGAGTACTTGATTTCTCTTCCTTGACTATTCGCACTATCCACATCCGAGAGGCCTTATGGACTCCCCTGATCTAGAGCTTGATTCATTTCTATTTCTTGGGGCCACAAAGTAGTTTGGGGATTTGTTACTATCTTGTACTTATGCCATGCTTTACTGTTTTATTTAAGATTGTGCGAGGAGCACCTGTACTGTTTAAGAATTGCGGAGTGTTTTCGCGGTATCGACAATCCCAGTCACATTTTCGGGTTCCCAGTCATTTACAGCCATTGACGCAAACCTTGAGTCTGTCTCGGAGTCAGCTAGCTTTGTTGCAGGTAGCTTAATGGGGTGGCCCCCTGAAATATTTCTGAATCGTGTGATCGCTTTGTCGTGAATGCCTCGTTGGGTTTTGAGTTGGTTTTTCCGAGGTTGATCGAGTGTGTGTTGCTATTTGTGCACGCCTGCAGGGTAAATCTTTCTGAAAGCCGTGTCCGCGGTTATGGACGACTTGGAGCATAGTTTCTCGATCATAGACAAATATAACTAAAGTACCGCTTTTAATTTGACTAAGTACCTGACTAGTAAGTAGTGCAATACTCATGGAATGGTTAATAAAACTGCCAACGGATGGGTTGTTCATCCGCTTTCTCGTTGGTAAGCGAGAAGGAGGATGGATCTGTTAATTATACTGTTATAACTGTTGTTTCTAATTAACGGACATCCGTCTATCATTGGTTAGGCGCATGGTTAGCGAATATCTCTAGGCTTGTTAGTTATTATCTTTTGCTGCAATTGCGTCACCCCAGGTATATGTCCCCTTTAGAGGCATAAAGACTTGCTGAGTACCCCTAGGGTCTCACACGATAAATTGTTTGATTCAGATGAACAGGTGTACTCGCAAGATGGATACTGGGTGGAGGAGACAGATGATGTTGGCAACGATCACTCAGTATAGATATTCCGGGAACGGGGATCCGTGAGATCTGTGGGCGAGATGTGTTTATTTATGTGGCATCTTATGCCAATTTGCTTCTTATCCGTACTCGGATCTTGTTTTCTGCTTCCGCCTGATACTCTGATGTTTGATCTATGAGGACCTATCCTAAACTATTATCTCTATCTAGGATATTTGGATCTTGCCGTATGGCATTGCAATATTTCTATTTCTTTTAGATGGAATGGCTCTGTGAACAGTTGTATGGTGGCTTGCATACATACTCACTTGTGTATGTAGTTGATCCCTTCGCCTGCCGATTACGCCGCTCGTTCTTGTCCCGATGTTCTGAAAGTGGTTAGGACGGCCGAAAGGTCTACCTGTGAGTGGCCCCTGAGCCCCACCGTACTATTTTAACCACTCTCGCTCATCCAGGCATGCAACTGAGAGCGTAATTCACCGAGGTAGTTACAGCAGTGTCGTGTTCAACAAGGATGGAGATTTGCCCCAGGGAACCCTCACAACCGCAATGGCTGTCTCTTCCACATGAATGCAGAAGAAGCCTAGGAAGCGCCAGATGTAGTGCTGGGTATGTTTTCTGTCAACTCAGTTTTAGCAAGAGTATTGTTTGATTCGGGAGCATCGCATTCATTTGTCACCGAAGAATTTGCATGCACTAGTAAGATTTGTCCAACCAACTTGAAGCATGTCATGATAGTTCAAATCCTCGGTTCAACAACCAAAGCTAGAAAAATTTGCAAAGTTGTACCTATCAGAATACATGGGATAGATTTTTATGCCAACCTAATTGTACTTGGAACCAAAGGATTGGAAGTAGTACTAGGTATGGACTGGATGTCCAGGCATAAAGGATTGATAGACTGTGCTAAGAAAGCCATCACCATGACCAGTAGTTCTGGAGTCACAGTAGAGCATATCTCTGAAACCTTACCCCGTCAATTCAAGTGCAACCAGAGTGTAGCCTTGCCCACCATAGACTAAGTCAAAGTAGTCTGTGAATACCCCGACGTATTCCGAGATGAATTGCCAGGTATGCCCCCGGATAGGGATATTGAGTTCATTATCGAACTAATCCCCGGAACCGGACCCATAGCCTAGAGACCCTATAGCATGAACCCCTCAGAGCTAGTGGAACTGAAGAAACAGTTGGATGCTATGCTAGCCAAAGGTTTAATTCAACCAAGTGCATCACCATGGAGATCACCAGTGTTATTCGTCGAAAAGAAAGATGGAGGCAACCGTCTGTGCACAGATTACAGAAAGTTGAATGATGTCACCATCAAGAACAAGTACCCCTTGCCAAAGATAGAGGATCTATTTGATCAGTTGACTGGAGCTCAGGTATTCTCAAAGATTGATCTTAGGACTGGTTATCACCAACTTAAGATCTGTGCAACGGATATTCCGAAGACCGCCTTTACTACTCGCTATGGTTTATACAAGTATACGGTTATGTCTTTTGGATTAACCAATGCCCCTGCTTATTTCATGAATCTCATGAATAAGATCTTTATGAATTTCCTAGATAAGTTTGTGGTTGTGTTTATCGACGACATCCTTATCTACTCCAAGTCAGAAGAAGAGCATGAGCAACATCTGAGAGTTATCCTAGAAACCTTGAGAGAGCATCAATTATATGCCAAGTTCAGCAAATGTGAGTTTTGGCTGAAAGAGGTAGGATTCCTAGGACATATTGTGTCTACTGGAGGAGTCTCTGTTGATCCCGCCAAGATCAAAGATGTCGAAGAATGGGAAGCCCCAACCACTCAAACCCAAGTCCATGCATTTCTCGGATTAGCGGGATATTACCGCAAGTTCGTAGAAGGATTCTCGAGCATAGCCCGACCAATGACCCAATTGTTGAAGAAGGACAAGAAGTTTGAATGGACAGACAAATGTGAAGCCAGTTTCCAGGAGCTGAAGAGGAGATTGATATCAGCCCCAATTTTGGTCATGCCGGACATCAAGAAGCCCTTTTGATGTGTATTGTGACGCATCCAAGATTGGTCTAGGATGTGTATTGATGCAAGAAGGCAAAGTCATCGCTTATCTGTCTCGACAACTGAAGCAGCATGAGAAGAACTATCCAACCCTAGAAGCTATGGTTCTAGCACTAAAGCCATGGCGTCATTATTTGATGGGTAATCGCTGTGAGATTTACTCAGATCATAAGAGCTTGAAGTATATCTTCACTCAGAAGGAGCTGAATATCAGGCAAAGAAGATGTATAGAGTTAATCAAGGATTATTACCTTGACATTCACTATCACCCCGGCAAGGCCAATGTGGTAGCAGATGCTCTTAGCAGATTGTCGTGTAGGCTTAACACCATGATCAAGGAGAGGCAACCCAGTTTGTATGAAGAGTTGGAGCAGTTCAGGACTGAATTAGCTAGCATTGAACTTCAACCCACTTTGATTAGCCAAATCAAGGAAGCCCAGAAGGGAAATGAAAGTATCGACGGAATCAAACATCGTATTGGTACAGGAAAGGTACCTGGATTCACTAAAGATGAAGAAGGTGTACTGTGGTATAAAGGCCGTATCTGTGTTCCAGCAGATTCGGAGCTGAAGGAAGTTATCATGAAGGAAGCTCATGATACTCTTTATTCTATCCACCCCGGAGGAACAAAGATGTATCAGGATTTGAAAGAGCAATTTTGGTGGCACAAGATGAAGAGAGAGAATTGGAAGCTACATCGCCAAATGTGATCTGTCAACAAGTCAAAGCAGAGCACCAGAGACCGGCAGGACTGTTGCAACCATTGCAGATTCCGGAATGGAAATGGGATTCCGTCGGAATGGACTTTATCACCCGCTTACTTACCTCTAGTAGGGGAAATGACTCAATCTGGGTCATAGTGGATAGACTGTCCAAGGTAGCCCACTTTATACCTGTCAAGACAACTTACCAGAGTGCAAAGTTAGCAGAGCTATACATTGCTAGGATTGTTAGTCTGCATGGAACCCCCAAGACCATAGTATCAGATCGAGGAACCCAGTTTACCTCAAGATTTTGGCAGAAAGTCCAAGAAGGATTAGGAACCAAGTTGAACTTCAGCACCGCATATCACCCGCAAACTAATGTACAGACTGAAAGAGTCAACCAGATCCTAGAGGATATGCTTAGAGCTTGTGTATTGGAATATGGATCAAAATGGGAAGATTGCCTGCCTTTCGCAGAATTCTCATATAACAACAGTTATCAAGCTAGTTTGCAAATGGCACCATTTGAATTCCTATACGGAAGAAAGTGCCGTACCCCTTTGAATTGGTCGCAAGTAGGAGAGAGTCAGATATTCGGACCCGACATTCTCCGAGAAGCAAAAGAGGAAGTTCACAAAATCCGTGAGCACCTCAAGACCGCCCAATCCAGACAAAAGAGTTATGCTGACAAGAGAATGAGAGATCTGACTTTCAATGTCGAGGATTTTGTATATCTCAAGGTTTCACCATTGAAGGGAACTCAATGCTTTAGTCTGAAAGGAAAGTTAGCCCCCAGATATATCGGGCCCTTCAAAATTCTGAACCGTCGAGGAGAAGTATTGTATCAGCTGGAACTACCTGTAGAGATGTCAGCCGTCCACAATGTGTTCCATATCTCGTTACTTCGCAAATGTCTGGAAGTGCCTGAGAAGACTGAAGTTTTCAAGAACATCGATCACAGAGCTATGGAAATCAACAAGTACTTGACCTACAGAGAAGTACCCATCCGTATCTTAGAAGAAGCCTACAGAACCACCAGGACCAGGAGTATCAAGTTTCTCAAGATTCAGTGGAGCAACCATACCAAAGAGGAAGCTACTGGGGAGCGAGAAGATTACATTAGGACAGGGTTCCCAGATCTCTTTAGTTCCTAGTTTTCTTTGTAAATCTCGGGACAAGATTTTGTTTAAGGGGGGAAGGTTTGTAACATCCCAAAACTTAAATCCAAGCTTATCAAGATCAAATCAATCAAAAATGGGGTTAACCAAAACATTTCCAAATTTAAAATGAAAGCATTCATATATGTGTGCATTTAAAATAGGAGTTGTGTGAATTGCCATGATTGAGTGATCCAATGCTTGTAAAATGTTTCTTGGGTGATTTAAACATCATCTACATCTTTCCCAAACTTTTCCTAAAGAAAATCAAATCAAAAAGAATTAAAAAGGAGGAATGGTCATTTTGGCCATTTTAATCCACTACACTACTCTGAGTGTTCCTAGCACTCATCTCTTAACAGAAATAATTCTTGATCTTTGTACCCCTTTCTAGTACACCTGATGAGGTACCAAGGCCCACCTTTGGATCTGATAAAAACACTCTTTTAATAATTTAAAATGATAGTTTAAAATTGAATCTAATGCATACGCATAGATCACCCCTATTTCAAAACCCATCTATTTGAGCTCCACTTTCAAAACCCTTGCAACCACAGACTACCTATCACTAGTGGAGATCACTCAAAAAATTTGAAACCAAAATTCAAAACTTTCTTTCTTGCGGCCATTTCCACAAACACTTGGCAGGCAAGAATCTAACTCTAATCCTAGCTCACTGTTTACTACAAAGTTTTTCCCCCATTTGATCCCCATTTACTCCCTCTGTCTCCAAATGATCTAACCAAAGCGTAAACACCCATCCCCTACACCCCTAGCAACAATGACATGCCAACCCGAGCACCTAGTCGCCGGCCCAACTTGCAACCACCGCAGCAGACCGCCCTCTCTCTCCCTCCATGTCTATGAGGTAGCTCACACCTCACCGCCACCCCCTATCCCCTGCTCGAGCCCAGCCCTGCAGTGGACCACCGAGGATAGCCCGCGCCCAATGCCACCGCACCATGCCGGTGCCGCCCCCAGAGCGCGCTTTGTCCCCACTCGCCCAGACCACCCCTTGGCCGCAGCCCGCGCCCGCCGCTCTGCCTCGACCTGGAGAACACCCTAGACATCCCCACTAGCCGCCCAACGCCTCACAGCCACCGCTCGCTGTGGACACAGCCGCCTCTGCCACGCAGAGCGCCACCTCGCCCAGACCGCATGCCACCGGCCCTACGGCTGCATTCAATGCCTAGAGCACCGCTAGGGAACCGCACGTCGATCGCCTCCCGCATCCATGCCTCTACCCCGCCGTAGCCATGTCGCCACCGTCGCCTGCGCATCCCGCTCGGTCTCACCGTCGGGCCTATTAAAGGAGCTCTTCTCAGCCTCTTCTCTCCACACCACTCCACTCCCGTCACCTCTCTGAACCTCACCCACCTCTAGCCGGATCAAGGCGAGCTCTGCCTCGCCAGAATTGGAGTCGGAGCAGCCGTGGCAGGAGGAGATGGGCACCGCTGATTGCGACCACCCCAAGCTCCGCCATCACCGCGCCTCGCCTCGCCGTCGTCTTCCACTTAGTTTGCCCGCCTCGCCGACCCCACTGGAGCCCTGGTACGTCCCCAGCAGACCCCCACCGAGCCGCTAGGGTTCGAGCTCGCCGGCGACCTGTTCGTCGTCAACGACGACCCTAAGCCGTAGATCTGCCTTCTAATCCTACAGCCCACAGCGCGCGTACTGTTTCGCGTGTTAAGTGACGCTGACAAGCGGGCCCCCTATCAGCTGAGCCCCGCGCCGTAGAGCGCCACTGGGCCGGCCCAAGTCTTTTCCCGCGCTAGCCCACCCATTCAAATCTGGATTTTTCTTTTTAGTTAAATCTAGTTCTGTCCACTATTTCAAAATTCAATTCTGAGAGTTTGATAAATCCAAATTGCATGAAACTAATTTTTCCTGAAAGGTATTAAGATGATCTATCCAAGCCCGTTGGATTTAATTCAATTAGAGTTATAGATCTCTCCTAATAAAAATAAGAAGACAGAAGCATTTGCAACTTGCAACATTTTTATAAAATCAACCAAGTTAGCTTTTGAGTTGATTCCAACTCTCAAAAATCACATTTCATCATATCTATCTAAATATGTAAGAATATTAAGGTTTACATGCAGTGACTTTGGACTAGTACCAAAATAATGCTATATAGGCATTTCTAGTCACTTTAAATCATTAAATAATGAACTTAAACCAAAGTAATGTTGATCAAACCTTTAAATCTCATTCCCACATGTTAGAATATGTGGTGAGGACATGTGTCCACATGATCCCATATTTTAGGTGGTGAATATTAAATCTTAGTTAATTTTTCAATGAGTAGATTTTACTTTTCTAAAATAAAAAGAATGAAACTATGGAATTAAACTTGTGATGCTTGTGATGATAATAGATCATCAAATGTGTGTCTTAGAATGCTACTTAGCTTAGTTAAGTATTGTTTGGTGATTGTGCACTCCCTATGTATTTATAGACGATAGTACCGACCAAGCTTTCGAGGAGGAGGAGTTCTACCCAGAAGAAGAAGAAGAAGAAAACTTCAACCACTGCACCAACCAAGGCAAGCTACTATTAGCAAGCTAGCACTATTTAAGTGCAAGCCACCATTAACAGTGCAAGCTAACACTTGCAAGTTTAGTGCTTAGAAAGATAGGACCAAAGTAGATGGTTTAGCAAAGATGCCTTAAGCATGCCTTGATCACACTCCCTTTTTGACCATTAGTACCCCAAGTCTTAGTTACAAGTTTTACTCCCTTAGCTTACACCAAGTTCTTTACTTGTTTTGAAGGTAGCATAAAAAGTATAAAACTTGACCTATTTTAGAACCCTTTAGATGTCATTATATGGCATGAGATTGAACCCATCTTTTCCACCTTAGTGAACACTCTTAACTTAGTAGTTTATAGTAGATCAAAAACTTGAGTCACTTTAGATGGGAACACTTGGTGAAAATGAATTATGAAAACCTTGGAATGATGAGTCATTCTATTGAGATGTTTTGACATGTGTTGTGAAACACAAATGGTTGATGATGATGAAAATGTTGAGGCATGAGCCTTAACCCTTTTTATAAAACTGATGGTTGGATTCGGATGCGATACCATTCCAAATTTACCGTACAACCACATTACCTGAATTGGGTAAGGCTTAGCTGGAACTTTATATGCATTAGTATTAGTTCCCTCACGGGAGAGGTCTAAGCTGAGACTACCTCTCAATGTTGTCGACCTATGCAGTGCCCAAGATGATTGATGGTCATGGTTGGGAGGCCATGCTCATAGGAGAGGTGCTTATACTAGGGTGTGTAAAGGGAAGGTTATTTTTTTATTATCTGCATACTAAGTATGATGATTCAGGGTTATCCCTGACAGATGTATCGAATCTTCTGGTGAAAGTGTACCACCTCTGCAGAGTGTCAAACTATTCGAATAGCCGCGTCTGCAGTTATGGATAGTTGGAATGGCCATACTATTTCGTTGTCAGATGTTTTCTAAATACTTTGAAATGAATAATGAATCTTGAATTGACCACAACAGGGTTGTGTTTAGGACAATAGTTTCCCCAACTTAAGTGATTCTAGAGTTTTACCTTATCTTTCTTTGCTTCAGAACTCAGCTTAGGTTTCAAACTTAACTTTATAGTTAAACTTAGAGTTAGTACTTTAACTTAGAAGTTAATACTTGTTAGTGGTAGTTCACGAGTACTTAAAGAGTACTCATGGCTTTTGTCCCTGGCTATTATCATGGCCAAACTATGAAGGGGACTATCAAGATGATGGCCAACAGGACGGCTATGATAACTAGGACCATCTGCCTTCGTCAGCATTGCTTATGCCCCTGAAGATGGACCCCACCGCTATGCTATCTTTTATTTCCGCTGCTTGTTGTAAAGACTGGATCATGAGATCCTTATTTGTGTAAGAACTTATGTATGGTTTGTAATGGATGATGTACTGTGATATCCAATCCGTTATGTCTCGCAAAAATGGTAATCCTGGGATTGCGAGGTATGGCATAACGGGCATCTGGGATTAAGAATCCGGGTGTTGACAGTGGCAAACATAATCTTTGGATCTGACGCTTTCAGGTCCATGTGTATTTGCATGTGTTTGAATCTCTACACATCACTCATTCTCAAATGAGATGGCATTGTATAAAATTTGGTACTTTGGTGAGACCTTAGTTCCTTGAGGTTTAAAACATCTTGATGCTATTATCGTGCAATAGATATTCATCATATTATTCCACTTGGAACTACACCTAGTTTGATTACCAAACTTCTTGACACAAATGCCTTCTTATGCTGCTACTAGAGAATTCTTATACTTAGCCTTTCATTATAGTATCCGTCACAATGTCCTTAACCTTTTTGAACTTATCCAAATCAATCATGGAACTTCCTACCATTACATTGTGCCACCTTAACCTATAGCCTAATTTGAGATAAACTTAGTTTGTATTTGGTGACAAAACTAGTATCAATGTAACACTTACAATGAATTATTTGTATAGTGCCAATGTAACATTTTACAATGAACTAATCTTTCTAGCATCAATGTAACACTTTACAATGAACTATTTGTCACTTCTTCATAAAGAATATATTCTTAGTTCTTCCAAAGATCATAAGAAAATCCTTACTATCGTCCAATGATCATCTTATGAGTCACCATGGTATATGCTCGTAACATTTAGAGCATAGGACATATCTGGATATGTATATATCACGGTATGATTTATTAAGATATTCATGTGATTTTACTCACAAAGTGTCAAAACACTTGAATCTCGTTTATCAAGATATTCATGTGATTTTACTCACTAAGTGCCATAACACTTGAATCTCGTTTATCAAGATATTCATGTGATTTTACTCACCAAGTGTCAATACACTTGAATCTTGATTCAACCTTTTCCATGTGGCAAGAACCTTTCTATTCATTTCCATATTGAACTCATTCAATATTTCATCTATGTACATATGGCATAACCATATTAGCATCTCAGTCTATCCAAATAGACTTTGATGCCAAATATTATGGTTTTTTCCAAATCTTTCATTTAAATCTAATTTTAATGAAATCCTTAACTTGTGTCAATAAAAGATACATCATTTCCAATCAACAGTATGTCTTATACACAATGTATAAGAAACATGTCTCAGCGCTCCCACTTAATTTCTTGCAAATGCGAGCATCTTCATTGTCTCTGATGAAATTAAACAATTTAACATTTTCATGACGGTGAAGATTCCAACTCCGCTATGATTACTTCAACCATTGAAGTTTGCATGCCTTTTTAGCATCCTTTGAATTTAACAAAAACCTTCGAACTGTATCACATACACATCCTAGGTAACCGCTCCATTAGAAGAACGTTGTTTTGTTTCTTCAACTAGCATATACAACAATTGACATATGTAGTGGTTGCTACACTAATCCGTCCAGACTAAATATCGCAACAAAAGACCGAATCTTGTTGTATTCAACTCCTTGAACATTGTCGTAAACTCTTTACCGACTTGTCGACTATTTCATAGATGTGAAACATCCATGTATGTTTCTTTATAGATCCAAATACGACTGATAGGCTTTATGCCTTTCAGAGGGTCTTGCAAGTTTAGTAACTTGGTTTCTCGTGTATGGAACTATCACAGATTTTATGGCTTCAGGCCATTTGATGGAGTCAGAACCCATCATTGATTCTTTTCATGTAGTCGGATCATCACTATCAAACAATAATGATTTAATCTCAAATCTTAGTATTTGATTTTTTACCTGACCTACGCGGTTCAATAGGAACTTAGATCTCCATGACCACAACCTTTGATGCACGGGAGCCATGAGCATTATGGCTGCCTCTGGGACACTTTCTGGTGCTACGCAACTCAACACATATAGCTAAAGTTCAATAACCTTATCAAAGTTCTATTGTCCTCCCACTTAGCTTTTCCAAAAAAATCCTTCTCAAGAAACTTGACGTTCTAAGTGACAAACACTTTTGTATTCGGTGTTATGGAGGAATACTCAACTGTTGCTTTGGGATAACCTACAAAGACGTGATTGTCTGACTTTGGTTGTGAACATTTTACTTATGTCTAGCATACCAAAATTTAAGAAAAGACAACTTGGCTTTTATCCCAATCCATAACTCATATGGTGTCATTTCAATGGATCATGATAGAGCTCTTTTCAGTGTAAAAGCGGTAGTCACTAAAGCTTAATCTTCAAAATATAATGCCAATTTTATAAATAACATCGTTGATCCTACCACGTAAACAAGGTTTGATTACATCTCTCGAATACCTCCATACTTCTATGGTTTATCAGGAAACATAAAAACATGGAACGATTCCTTGAATGATAGGTGTTTTTGCTAAACTTGTAACTCAACTATTTTCCTTTAAGATCCAATCATAAATTCTTTATTTTCTCATTACAATGATTTTACACGTCATCATGAAAGCATTCGAACATTTTAAAACATTTCATACTTCTTCTTGATTAAGTAAATATACATATATTCACTCAAATTCTTTGGTTAAAGTATATGAAGTTTGAATGATCCACCACGTACGGCTACACATAATGAACTGTATACATCAACATGCGTAATGTCTAATAATTTAGTGGTTCATTCCTCTTTGGCTTATGAACGAAATTTAAATCATTTCTAGGAAATTCTCACAAGCGTCAAGTGATTCAAAAATCAAAAGGAGTCCAAAATTCCATCAACATGGAGTTTCTTCATGTTTTCTTTCTAATATGATTTAAAATGCATTGTTACTCATAAGTGATCTTCTAATCAGTTGTATTACGACACTTTAGTATCAGTGTTTATGGACGTGATTTATCCAACTAGATTTGTAAGAGTTCATCCATCTTCAAAGGAATATGGTAATTATTCGAACAACCATCATTCTCATAAAACCGGAACAAAATAACAATTATTGAAATACAAATCTTGAAGGAAAGCTTTCATGTCAACGAGAAACACAATAACACTTTATTTGTTTTTGATGAACATCATCACATATTCTCTTACTAGTTGCTTAGGCCATTACAGTTCATGAATTGTGTTGTTCTGTATGACACTTCATACCAACAAATTCGGTATCCAATACCCATGAACCACATTGTTTAATAAGAAAAGAATACGCCCATAACGTGTATATCATCTATATACCTAAGCTAGACATTTCCAGTCTTTTTCCTTTCTGCCAAATATTTACCAGATTCTGTTTTAGCATTACCTTTTGCTTTTTAAAAGGATCTATCAACATCAATAGTGGTGCCAGTTCAAAGCGTGTATAGTCAAATACTAATACCTCTGGACTTGCACTTTGAAGTTGATCACCATCATCAAATGTTTGACGTTCTTTCAAATTTCATTCCTTTTAGTAATCCTTTTAATGTAGTAAACATTTTACCTACAACTTTTATCCATCCTTATCATGACAACTTTCATGATCAAGCTACTATAGCTTATAAAGGTGAATCACAAATATAATATTAGTACCCAAACCTTTTGGGTGATCTGGATGCCTAGCGTCTCCAACCTTTACAAATTCTCATACAATACGAGAATATGTATTTTATTAAATTATACTCCATCATATTGCAACCAAGGCATTGTTTTAGATATCATAATATGTAAGACACATGATAGTTTCTAAAACAATCTTCAGCTCCTAGATAACATTGATATTAAAGAAAATTTTCAATACCAAGAATCATGGAGGCAAGCATGATACTTTGATACTAACGCTGGAATTTGTTACTTTGATTCAATACAACTTATTGAATTTCATGGAGTAAGTGAGGTTTTGCTGAAAGTTTACATTAGTACTTTAAAGTTTAGATTGACACTCATAAAACAATATGATACTAGCTCGTAAAGTAAAATTCCAGAATTATATAGTTTGATTATTCCAATTATAGCTAAATACAAGGTAGTAAATGAATGCTAGTGACAACAACAAACTATGCAAATTCACTTAGATTTAGTTTATGATAAATTGAGTTCAAATTAATCCAAATTACTAAATTGAACTCCCACTCAAAACAACATCCATCCAGTTATTTTGGTGATTACATGAACATTACAAGCAATGTTGGCTTTTACAACGGACGATTTTTGTGGTTGAAGGCCTTTTTTTGTGGCTAAAATGTCTTCCTCAATGGATGCCCTTCGTGGTAAAAGCCCCGTCACAAATGAATCAACCACGTTTTTTTACGACCGTGGTGGATCGCACCCTTCGAGCATGAAAACTTGTTCCATCGTAGATCTGTTTGTTAGTTGTGATAACTGCTGACGTCATGCAATCTGCCACATGGTAGCCACCATTAACATTCGGTTACCACCGTTAACGATTGCAGAAACCTTGGTGGAAGCCAGGCCCAGCCAAGGCCTGCTAATAAATAAATTGGTCGGCCCATGTGGAGAGCCCAATAGGAACACGGTCCTTTACTGTTTAGTCCTGCACTGTCTAGAAAAGCCCAGTACTGCAGCCAGCAGCGACCCATACACTTTTGGGCCCGACACTGTTTCAGCCTATATAAGGCCCAGGTTAGCCCAACACTATGTTGTCACTTGAGGACTGCACCAAGACAGCCCAGCATTGTTCAAGCATGTTGCCAATCTAGCCTTTTACTATTCAGTCCTGTTACTGTTCCAGCCTTTTAGGAATTTTGCCCTGTTGCTGTTTAGGCCCTTTAGTGTTTGGGCTTTTGCCAATTCATAGCGGCATAGTTCAGTATGTTACTGTACTGGCCTGCCACCGTACTGGCCTTTTACAATTGATACCTTTCGTGGTTCCGGCCTTTCACTGTTCCGGCCTTTTCTCTGCTCTTGTCTTCTACTATTCTGGCCTTTTACTATTCTGGCCTTCTACTCTTTTGGTCTTTTACTATCCGAGACTTTTACTATTCTAGCCTCATATTGTTCTGGCCTTTTACTATTCTAGCATTTTACTGTTTTAGAATTTTACTGTTCTAGCCTTTTACTGTTATGGCCTTTTTCTGTTATGGCCTTTTATTGTACTGGCCTTTTACTATACTAGCCTTTTACTATACTGGCCTTCTACTGTACTAGCCTTCTATTGTCCTAGCCTTCTACTGTTCTGGTTGTTTTGGGCCATCCATGCGCACATTGTTTCAATGTTTGGCATGCTACTACTCTGGTCTGTTACTGTTTCGGCCTTTTTTTCTAGCGCCTACTTTTGGTAGAACAGGTGAATATCAAGACATCAATTAATAAACACGCACAAATAAAAACTACTTATTACACAACAATAAAAGTTTGTTACAATAGGTTATACAACAAGATCGTAATTCTGAAAGATTACAATGTGTCAGTACCATCAATAAGAGATCGGTACATGGAGATTCGCTTCAATGTATCGTATGTCCTCTTCTTCAACATTTCAGCTATAGATCTAAGAGCAGCTACACCCTTTCGTTCTGCATGTAATACAACCTTTATATATTTATCACCTGCAAGAGTTGTTCTAGGTGGACAATTAAGTAAGTTATTTTCTTCGGAAATGCAATGGGAGGATGAATGGGAAGAGGGATCACAACTTTCAATCCTACTTTCCAAGGACTCCTGCTGGGTTTTAACTGTTGTCTGCTAAAATATGGTGAAAGAGGTTAAAACAAAGAACATGGGAAACAAGTAGTATTACACAAAGTAGAGATCATTCAAAGTAAGTATGACTTACACTAGCACGTTAAGGCTGACAATAGCTCCTTCTCGAGTGGGTGCGACTCCTAGTTAATCTGCCAGAAGAATCTAAGCTGAGCAGTTGGAACTCTGGTCCTTGTACTCCATTGTCATTACTCTGCATGACATTTGAAACCAATTTAGCTGGTTTGGAAGGATGAAAACTCTTGAAAAACACCAAAAACATAGCATTAAAAATTACCAAATGTATGTTTCAAACTAGATAGCTGGTTTGGAAGGATGAAAGCAGGTGAAAATACCAACATATAGCATCAAAAAAATGACCAGATATATCATTCAAACTAGATAGACATTTTTCGACTTAAGTATTCGCAGATAGATTCACAATAGAAGATGAATGCAACTGGCATGACAAGGTCTTAGGTAGAATGACTTATTAACTTATTAGGCATGTAGGTTATACAACTAATTAACATGACAAGAAACTGGCCTAAGTAACACAAGGAAACCTCACGATTCAGCATTGATGGGAGTTAGATTTTCAGTGTTGGATCCTCTATGAGCTGTTTGCATGACCCGTGCGAGCACTCGGAAAGAATAGAATCTATGAGTTAGTGTTGGAGGATTAAAGCGGTAGCGTGAGAATGTAAGAAAGGGAATAAAAGCGAGAAGCTAATGATGTGGATAGGACCTATTAGATGAAGGGTGCAAATGAAATGGCAATAGCATCTAGGATATTGAGCAACATCCTAATGATTTCGTAGCTTACGAGTACCAAAAATATAGCAAACGGGCAAGAGAAATTACCATTGTGCGGCGAGGACGGGTGGAACCGATTGGACAGGAAAGAGGGCGGCGGGGGCGGCGACTCAGCATTTCAGGGTCAGCAACGAATGATTCAGTAAAGCAGCCCCGGTAGAGTAGACGACGGCATTGGCGAAGCAGATCCGATACAGCGAGGGAGTTGGTGAAATAGTTCCGGTGAAGAGCGCCTGAAGTGGAAGCGCTCCGGTGTGGAAGAGAGGGACGATGGTGAAGTAGCTGGAGGAAGGTCAAGGTTGGAAGGGTGTGGGCGGGGAAGAGACAATGGGGGAATATAGGTGGGATGACGCACATTTACCACCTATACCCCTCTATTATTGCAGTACTCCTAAGGTCCTTGTTTTTGAAGCAGGGATAGAAGAGGAATTTTGCATTTGCAAAAAGCAGGGCAGGATATTTGAATAGATGCGAGGGATATTTGAATATATGTGTGCGGGATGTTTCGGCGCCATGCAGAAATTTTGAGGTTCAAGCTTCCGACGTATGCTACTCCGACGCGGCCGCTCTCATGTGTTGGCCCCGTCTAGACCCACACGCCAGCGCAGTATGCTTACCAACATATAAATGAGTTTCCACACATTTACCAAAATTGATAAACAATATATTTTGAAGGCTTTCACACAAGATGACCAAGGTCATGGCCATATCTCTGTTATAGTTTATAATAGCGTGTCCATATCTGGTAGATCGATGCATCTTGGCATTTCAAAAGAGGATTCTAGATTTGATGGACAATGCCCAGATTTCATGAATTTCCAAACTTTCTAGCTAAATCTATGCAATAAAATGACTTTTGACAATCTGAAGTAAGTATGTCTAATTTCGAACTAGAAAGTGTGTGATATACCTTTCTCTTGACTTTTTAAAATAATTCAAAGATACCAAGTAGTCAACTATTGGAGAATCACCGAGAGTTTCGAAAGTTCATCTTTTTGATATGAATGGTAATGACACCTAATTTTGGCCACTTTAAAAAAATACAAAGAAATACATCCATTATTTTCTCTCTTTGTGTCTCCCTATGTGCACTAGCTAGTTTCCATGGAAAAATATAATCTTAAAATTGGATAACTTTTGAGAAAAAATTGTATCACAATATATGGAGTACCATGTAAGAATATGCATGGCTTTCAAACCAGATGACCAAGGCCATGGCCATATCTTTTCTATAGTTTATAATAACCTATCCATATTTGCTAGTTGGTGAATATTGGCATTTAAAATATTATTTACAAAGGAAGCATCTGAATTTGAAGTTATTTCAATTTTCTAAGGCACAACAATGGCTTTTTTCATGAAGCTACTACAAAATATGGCTTAAAATCCCACTACCCCAGTTTTCACTCAAAGTATATATAGCCTAGAGTTAAGTTTAGGGTTTGGGGTTTTATTTTGGGTTGAGGGTTTAAGGGTTCATGGTTTATGGTTTAGGATTTTAGGGTTTAAGCTTTTAGGGTTTAGGGGTTTAGGGTTCATGATTTAGGGTTTAGGGTTGTTTAGGGTTTATGATTGTTTAGTTTTAGGGTTAAGGGAATTTTCAATAATAATGTTCAAGCTTTATATATATATGGTTATATTCATGGAATAGAATGGTGTTATCGCAAATTAACAAAAGTATTTCAAATTTTGATCTATAGGTGCATTATACCTCCTTGGTAAGGGTTTAGGGTTCTAGGGTTAGGAAGTTCGGGTTCTAGGGTTAGGAGGTTATTAGGGTTTATGGTTAAGGGTTTTTGATTTTCAATAATGTTCAAGCTTTATGCTTATATTCATGGAACAGAATGGCATTACCGCAATTTAATGAAAGTATCTCAAATTTTGATCTATAAGTGCATCGTACCGGCTTGGTTTAGGGTTTATGGGCCAAGGATTTAGGGTTTTATGGTTTAGGTTTTATGGGTTGTTTAGGGTTTAGGGATTAGCGATTTTTCAATAATGCTCAAAGCTTTCTGCTTATATTCATCGAATAGAATGGTGTTACCTGCTTTAATGAAACTATCTCAAATGTTGATCTATAAGTGCATGATACCTACTTGGTTAGGGTTTATGGGTCATGGGTTTTGGGTTTTAGGGTTTTACAGTTTAGGTTTTATGTTTGTATAGGGTTTAGAGTTTAGCGAATTTAGAAGATGCTCAAGCTTTATGGTTATATTCGTCGAATAGAATGGCGTTACCTAATTTATTGAAAGTATCTCAAATTTTGATCTATAAAGTGCATGATACCTGCTTGGTTAGTCTTTATGGGTTGAGGGTTTGGAGTTTTAGGGTTCAGGTTTTAGGGTTTAGGGTTTAGGTAATTTTCGATAATGCTCAAGATTTATGCTTATATTCGTTGAATAAAATGGCGTTACCAAAATAAATGAAAGTATATCAAATTTTGATCTATAAGTGAATGCTACGTGCTTGGTAAGGATTTAGGGTTTCAGGTTTTAGGGGTTTTGGGTTTTAGGAATTTTCAATAATGTTCAATTTGCTTTATGCTTATATTCATGGAATAAAATGGCACTACATCAATTTATTGGAAGTATCTCAAATTTTGATGTATAAGTGCACGATACCTGTTTTTGATAGGGTTTATGGGTCGAGGATTTAGGGTTATACGTTTTTACTGTTTAGTTTTATGGGTTGTTTAGGGTTTAGGGTTTAGCGAATTTTCAATAATGCTCAAGATTTATGCTTATACTCATAGAATGGAATGGTGTTAGCTGATTTAATGAAAGTATCTCAAATTTTGATCAATGTGTGCATGACACCTGGTTGGTTAGGGTTTATGGCTAAGTGTTTAGGGCTTTAAGGTTTAGGTGTTAAGTTTTAGGGGTTGTTTAGAGTTTAGGGAATTTTTGATATTGCTCAGGATTTATGCTTATATTTGTCAAATAGAATGGTCTTACCCAATTTAATGAAATTATCTTAAATTTTGATCTATAAGTGCATGCTACGTGCTTGGTGAGGGTTTACGGTTTAGGTTTATAGGGTTTAGGATTTGGGTTTTAGGGGTTTAGGGTTTTGGGAATTTTCAATAATGTTCAAGTTGTATGCTTATATTCGTGGAATAGAATGGTGTCACCCAATTTAACAAAAGTATCTCAAATTTTGATCTATAGTTGCACGATACCTGCTTGGTCAGGGTTTAGGGGTTTAGATTTTATGGTTTAGGATTCCGTGAATTATCAATAATATTTTCAAACTTTATGGTTATATATATATATATTCGTGGAACAGAATGGTATTACTGCAATTTAATGAATGTATCTCAAAAATTGATCTACAAGTCAATGATACCCTACTTGGTCATATTTTTTGTTAAAGAAAATTGAAGGTACCCAAGTACTAAAACAAGGTAGGAACACCAAGAGTTCCTTGAGATTTAGGCACTGTTTGGTTGGGCTCTAATTTTGGCTTTTGATTTTTGGCTTATAAAGCTAGGAACGTGTTTTTCGCTTTGTTTTTTAGCTTTTACTCTGACATAGTGGAAGGATAATATAAGCCAGGTTGAATGTTTTAATGATTTTATCTTGGTTTAGCGAAAAATGTTCGAATTTTGAAGAACAAGCTTTGGGAATCTCTACTTCCCATAATTCTGGCTCACTGACATGTGGGTCACTTGCATAGTGGGTCCAAAAAGTCAGTGTAGGTCGGAGTGGGCGGGCAGGTAAATATTGAAGAAGGGCTAGGAAACATCGATGGGGTGATGCACTTGGGAGAATGCAAATTTACCACCTATATCCCTCTATTATTGTAGTGCTCCCTCGGATTCTTTTTTCCGGGGCAGGGATAGAAGATGAATTTTGCATTCTATAAAGAGGTGAAGCATGTTTTAATGGACGTGCGGGATATTTTAATGGATGGGTGCAATGTTTGGGCGCCGTACCAAATTTTGAGGTCGGAGCTTCTAGCATACGCTACTCCGGCGTGGGGCCTCTTAGACGCATTGCCACCATCTAGACCCACAGCTAGCGAGAGTTGCTTCCCATCATTTAAATGAGTTTCTAGGCATTTGCTAAATATTTAAGATGACCATCGTCCCAAAAAAAGGTGACCAAGGTCATGGAAATAGTTTATGATGGCGTGTCCATATTTGGTAGATCGGTGTATCTTTGCAAATCAACCAATATGTCTGGTTCCAAATTTGAAGTTTGTTTTCGAATTTCCAAATAACAACAATGTGTTTTGTTGTGAAGAAACTACAAAGATGATGTCTCAAAATGCCACCACCCCCTTTTTCACACAATGTATAACGCCCTTTCAAGCTTCCAGGCTAAATTTGTGCAATAAAATAATTTTTGGGGCTGGATGTTTGAATGGATGGGCGGGATGTTTGAATGGGTGGGCGGGATATTTCGGCGCTCTACCGAAATTTTGAAGTTGAAGCTTCTAAGGTACGCTACTCCCACTTGGGATGTTGTCCTCGTCAGATAGACCCACAGGCATGTATGCTTTCCAGTATTTAATGAGTTTATAAACATCTTCCGAAATTAATGAACATTAATTCAAGGGTTTCAAACAAGAGGAGCAAGGTCACAACCATAGTTTATGTACCTTTTTCATGTTTTGTACTACTCCGTACATTGAAGCATTTTCGCCAACCAAGCTTACAAACATGTTCATATTTGGTAGATCGATGCATCTTGGCATTTCAAGCAATTGTTTACAAAGGAGATTCCATATTTCATGGATAATGCCCTACTTTCATGAGTTTCCAAGCTTCCTAGCTGAAGATGCTAAAATTAAATAACTTTTTGACAATTGAAAGTAAGTATGTCTAATTATGAACTACAAAGTGTGTGATACAGCTTCCTCTTGACTTTTTAAAAATAGTTTAAAGGTACCGAATAGTCAAATATTGGAGAACCACCGAGAGTTTTGCAAGGTTTCAATTTTTTGATATGAATAGTAATGACACCAAATTTGGGCCATTTTTTTTAAAAAAATAAACAAAATATAAAGCAAAATACAACCATTCGTTTCTCCGTTGGTGTCTCACTATGTGCATTGGCTAATTTCCATGAAAATATATAAATTTTATAACTCTTGAAAAACTCATTTCACAATATGGCGTACCATGTTTGAACATTCATGGCTTTCAAAAACTAGATCACCAATGTCAAATCCATATGTGTTACCATACTTTATGATGATGTAACCATGTTTGGTAGATTGGTGCATATTGGTATTTCAACATTGTTTACAAAAACAACTTCCATATTTGGACTTATTTTAAAAGCCCCAATAGATAATAATGGCATTAATTTTTTAATACAATATATGGCATACCATTTATGAATATGCATGTCTTTCAAACTAGATGACAAAGGCCATCGCATATCTTTGCTATAGTTTATAACAACATGTTTGTATTTGGTAGATTGGTCCGTATTATTGGAATTTAAAATATTATTTACAAAGGAATCTTCTGAATTTGAAGTTATTTTCAATTTTTCAAGCGATGACAATGGCTTTTGTCGTGAAGAAACTACAATAAGTATGGCTCAAAATCCCACTGCCCTAGTTTCCACACAAGATATATACATAGCCTGGTGTGTTTTGGGGGTTGAGGGTTTAGGGGTTTAGGGTTTATGGTATATGATTTAGGATTTTAGGGTTTAGGTCTTAGGAGTTTAAGGTCGGTATTCAGGGTTTAGGGTTTTAGGGTTTAGGGTTTTCTAGGTTTTTTGGGAATTTTCGATAATGTTCAAGCTGCTTTATATATGCTTATATTCGTAGAATTGAATGGCGTTAGAACAATTTGAGGAAAGTTTATCTAAAATTTTCATCTAAAAGTGCATCTGATACCTAATTTTACAAGGTCGTATAGGCGGGTTGAGGGTTTAGGGTTTTAGGTTTTAGGGTTTAGGGCATTTTCAATAATGTTCAAACTTTATTATTATATTCATGGAATAGAATGGCATTACCGCAATTTAATGAAAGAATCTCAGATTTTGATCTATAAGTCCACGGTACCTGCTTAGTTAGGGTATATAAGGGTCGAGGGTTTAGAATTTTAGGGTTTTATGGTTTAGGTTTTATGGACTGAATAGGGTTTAGGGGGTTTAGCGAATTTTCAATAATACACAAGCTTTATGCTTATATTCCTCGAATAGAATATGGTGTTACCTAACTCATTGAAAGTATCTCAAAATTTGATCTATAAGCGCATGATACCTGCTTGGTTAAGGTTTATGGTTTGAGGGTTTGGGGTTTTAGGTTTAGGTTTTAGGGGTTGTTTAGGGTATTTTCAATAATGCTCAAGATTTATGCTTATATTCATCGAATAGAATGGCGTTACCAATTTAATTGAAATATATCAGATTTTGATCTATAAGTGGATGCTACGTGTTTGGTAAGGATTTAGGGTTTAGTGTTCGGGTTTTAGGCTTTCGGGAATTTTAAAAAATGTTCAAGCTTTATACGTATATTCGTGGAATAGAATTGCGTTACCGCAATTTAATGAAAGTATCTCAAATTTTGATATATATATAAGTGCACAGTACTTGCTTGGTTATGGTTTATGGGTCGAGGGTTTAGGGTTTTACAGTTTAGTTTTATGGGTTGTTTCTGGTTTAGGGTTTAGAGAATTTTTTGTAATGCTCAGAATTTATGCTTATATTCGTTTAATAGAATGGCATTACCTGATTTAATGAAAGTATCTCAAATTTTGATCTATCAGTGCATGACACCTGCTTGGTTAGGGTTTTTGGGCTGAGGGTTTTAGGGTTTAGGGAATTTTTGGTAATGCTCAGGATTTATGCTTATATTCGTCAAATAGAATGGTGTTATCCAATTTAACGAAAGTATCTCAAATTTTGATCTATAAGTGCATGCTACGTGCTTGGTTAGGTTTCTGGGTATAGAGGTTTAGGGTTTGGGTTTTAGGGGTTTAGCTAGGGATCAAGGTTACGGGAATTTTCAATAATGTTCAAGCTTTATGCTTATAATCATGGAATAGAATGGTGTTACCCAATTTAACGGAAGTATCTCAAATTTTGATCTGTAGTGGCATGATACCTACTTGGTCAGGGTTTAGGCGTGTAGATTTTATGGTTTAGGATTCCGTGAATTTTCAATAATATTTTCAAACTTTATGGTTATATATATTCATGGAACAGAACAGTGTTACCTCAATTTAATGAAAGTATCTCAAAAATTGATCCACAATTCGATGATACTTTGCTTTCTCATATTTTTTCTTAAATTAAATTAAAGGTACGCAAGTACTAAAACAAGGGAGAAACACCAAGAGTTCCTTGAGATTTAGGCGCTGTTTGGTTGGGCTCTAATTCTGGCTTTTGATTTTTGGCTTATAAAGCTAGGAACGTGTTTTTGGCTTTGTTTTTTTAGCTTTTACTCTAACATAGTGGAATGATAGTATAAGCCAGGTTGGATGATTTTAATGATTTTATCTCGGTTTAGCGAAAAATGTTTGAATTTTGAACAAGCGATGGGAATTTCTACTTCCCGTAATTCTGGATCACTAACATGTGGGTCACTTGCATAGTGGGTCCAAAAAGTCAGCGTAGGTCAGAGTGGGCGGGCAGGTAAATATTGAAGAAAGGCTAGGAAACATCGATAGGGTGATGCACTTGGGAGAACGCAAATTTACCACCTATATCCCTCTGTTATTGCAGTGCTCCCTCGGATTCTTGTTTCTGTAGTAGGGATAGAAGATGAATTTTGCATTCTAGAAAGAGGTGAAGCATGTTTGAATGGATGCGCATGATATTTTAATGGATGGATGCGATGTTTGGGCGTCGTACCAAATTTTGAGGTCGAAGCTTCTAGCATACGCTACTCCTGCATGGGGCCTCTCAGACGTGCTGTCACCGTCTAGACCCACCACTAGCGAGACTTGCTTCCCAGCATTTAAACGAGTTTCTAGGCATTTGCTGAAATTTTTGAACAATTTAAGGCTTTCAAGAAGATGAATATCGTCCAAAAAAAGGTGACCAAGGTCACAGAAATATTTTATGATGACGTGTCCATATTTGGTAGATCGGTGCATCTTTGCAAATCAACCAATATGTCTGGTTCCAAATTTGAAGTTTGTTTTTGAATTTCCAAGTAACAACAATGTGTTTTTTGTGAAGCAACTACAAAGATGATGGCTCAAAATGCCATTGCCCCCCTTTTTCATACACCGTATAACGCCCTTTCAAGCTTCCAGGCTAAATTTGTGCAATAAAAAAAATTTGGTGCTGGATGTTTGAATGGATGGGCGGGATGTTTGAATGGGTGGGCAGGATATTTCGACGCTCTGCCAAAATTTTGAAGTTGAAGCTTCTATGGTACTCTACTCTCACTTGGGTTGTTGTCCCCGTCAGATAGACCCACAGGCTTGTATGCTTTCCAGCATTTAATGAGTTTATAGACATCTGCCAAAATTAATGAACATTAATTCAAGGCTTTCAAACAAGAGGAGCAAGGTCACAACCATAGTTCCTGTACCTTTTTCATGTTTTGTACTACTCCGTTTATTGAAGCATCTTCGCCAACCAAGCTTACAAACGTGTCCATATTTGGTAGATCGGTGCATCTTGTCATTTCAAGCAATTGTTTACAAAGTAGATTCCAGATTTGATGGATAATGCCCTACTTTCATGAGTTTCCAAGCTTCCTAGCTGAAGATGCTGAAATTAAATATATGTTGAAATAAAGCCATTCGTTCGCAAAGTGCAATGCTATGTGCATTAGTTTCCATGGTAAAACATAAACTTGTATTTTGACAAGTTTTGGATCAATTTTGATCTATGGTGACTGGCAGGCGGGCCACGTATATGGCGGTGCCTAAAGCTATCCCTCTGCACCCCTTCCCGTTGGGCTAGTGGTCAGAATTTGTAAAGTTATCCCTCTGCACCCCTTCCCGTTGTAAATTAAGTTCCACCCTCCGCCTCCTAGGCCCTCACCCCCTTCCCCACAAAACAGACGTGCTTACGTCTGCTCCTCATCACCACCGTGCACGAAGAAGCTTTCCGTACCTATCGGTCTTCTTGAGACGCACCGGTGGGCACGTCGATCCCATGGTAGTCCTTCTATCTCTAGCTCGATCTGGTAGGCATTTTATTGCCTTTTCACCCGATCTGCCTCCTCAAATACGTAGTTTAATTTGTCCTCAATCTACATGGTCATAGTTTATTCTGTGCTGGATCTGTGTTCCTAAATACCTTCGGTGATTTTTGCTGTCAATATGTTTGCTGAAACGCATAGGCATATATAGTTTTTGTACTCCATCTATATGTTTTCTGCTTTTGTTTTAATAATAACCAACCTTGTATGTCATAATTAAACAGATGGGTAGATTTTAGATATATATTGCTCCATTAGGCAGCGCTAAACGTATCCTTGATGTTCTACGATTTATGGGATTTGTTAGATCTCATTGTGACAACTCAAAAGTACATTGCACCAGCCGTTTGTGTGCGAATCGTAGGGTGTTGCCTCAAAGTTTAGTGGAAGACCATATTGTTACATTTGGGATGCTAAGAACATATGTTAGATGGGTATTTCATGGTGAACCATATGATCCTCCATATGAACCAGGGGAAGCACATCTTTATCATCAAGATCAAGTAGGGGAAGCAGATGTTGATCAACTAGATCAACTAACAGAGGTAGCTCTTGAGCATCTAGATCAACTTGGAGAAGGGGGAGGAGAGAAAAAGCGCAAGCTGCATGAAACGGGTTTCATTTTTGGTACTACCTCTATGCCAGATGACAAGGTATATCTGTAGAACGACAAATGTTCAAGTTGTGTCTCTTTGATGTTTCTCTATAAATGTATCTGTTAATCTACTAATCACAGAAGAAGACAACCGAAGAGGACTTTGACGGTAATGATGATGACATGTTCACTGATGAGCCTGCACCTGAGGCTATGGATCGGGTACACTGCTTCTGGATGGATTTGATGCAGGGCTGCTGATCATCAGGTTTCTACTTTTGGTGTTGACTAGGTAGTCTCATGACCACTAGCCCAGCTACAAAACTCTTGGGTGTAGAGCTATCCCATAATTAGTTCGCTACTGTCATAGTTCTATAATATGGAGCTACCTTATTATAATTTCTAGGCCTTTGTTAGCATAACTGTAATTGGAAACTATTCCGTATATTAGTATATATATATATGTGTGTTTGTGTGTGATAGGGTTGGCTTTGCTCACTGCTGTGATAGGGTGCTCCTGGAAGTAGTGCATTGCTTCCATGAAGCAAGAAAAACTCCATAAGCTAGCTTCTGGTAGTGCGGGTAATGCTGCTTGGATTCCGTCAAGACCTCGCTTACATAGTAAACTAGGCACTGAACTCCGTGCTCGTGTGTTTCTTCGTTGCACTCCACCATGATGACGATGTTGATAACCCGGTTGGTTGGTGCTATGTATATTAACATTAGCTACATTGACTCAGGTGCAGCAAGTATTGGCGCGGAGGAGAGTATTCTCTTCAACTCCTGAAGTGTTGCATGTACCTCATCCATCCATATGAATTTGTCCGTAGATGGCTCCAAAATTTACCATCTTACACCGCGTTTAAACATTGTTTTCGGTCAATAAATTGACAAAAAACTCTCAATCATTGCCACTAATGACTAATAATTCCAAAGATATGCAAAACTTTCTTTGAATTGTGTTGTGTAGGAAATCATGGTTTTTACTGCGAAATTAGGAGTCATAATGAAGGTGTTTGAGGAACTCTACACGGCCAAGTAATTGGGAAGCCATTCCTAGGCGTCATCATGCTTAGCGACCACTGGTATGGGCAGGGCCCGCCCGTACCATCCGCCCATACTAGGTGGCGTTGGCTTCGTCTTGTCAAACCCTACAACTTTCATGAAGACACCTATATATTTTGAGGCTCCAGCCACCGGCGAGAGAGCCATCATTCTCAGATTACATCACAACACCACCAAAGGAGATCCATGCCATTATTCATCCATTGTTCATCACTTCCATCATCCATCCCATCCACTAGCCATAGCCATTGCTTTGTACTTTACATCTTGTGATTTGGCAACCATTGTAAGAATATTTGATTTCAATCTAAGTATTTGTACGATGTTTTCTATCTCTAATCTATTTGTTATGAGTGAGTAGTCCTCACGGGCTGCGGGTTGGGGATAAACCTCATAGCAATTATGTGCATCTAATTCATGGGAGTATTGTATTTTGTTTGCAATTTGAGATTTGTATATTTTGTTTCTTTGTCTCTTGTCTCGATCTGTGGACTTGTAGGTACCCAAGATCCCATAGATTTATAAAGGCTTGATGTGAGATACTTGGCTAGCGGCGATCTCGTTGGAACCCCGGTGATAGAAAGGGTAAAATGATTTTCGCTTAGCGACCCATTTGGGCTCACAACAACATCACCACTTAAAGCTTTGATCTATGTTTTACACTTAATAATTATTTGTAGCCCATTGCTTCCGTGTGCACTCGGTTGGATTAAAAGACTATTGTTATGCCCGCTGCATCATGGGGGCTCTAGAATATTAGGATGTGTTGCCCACAAGAGATTATCTCCATTCAAACGTTACACATGACTATGCTTATTATTATCTTTTGTCCCATATGATGTGCAGCTGCAGGTGGATCTTCAACCCCGGCCTATCTCCATCCATTGATTCAACCAATTATAAAAGTAAACTAGATTGGTTTGGTAAACTAAGGTAATACGAACAAACAAAGTCTTGTAGACGTGTCCTTTTTATTTCCTTTTAGCATTGCTTTCCAAGGTTCAATTAAACTTAGGTCCTCTAGGGAAAATGCTATTATACTACATCCGTGAATCCGGATCAAAGTTATCAACCCTTTTTCAGGCGCTGTTGCTAGGGAAGCAATTTCGCTATCCTGGTGAGGTCACTAGAGACCTTGTTTTTTTATTATTAGTTTGTAGTTTATTTCTTGTTATTATTTTACTTTCTTGTTATCTATTTAAAAACCCAAAAAATAGTTACTTGTTATTTGCTTTCATTACTTAAAAATTACCAAAAATATAAGAGCCATGGCTCAAAAGAGATTAGTGGAGTATGCTACTCCCACTGAGGATTTTATTCGTGCACCTATCACTCAGCACGATGTTGATGCGGAAACATATGAAATAAATCCTAACCTTTTAAGTTTGGTTCAATAAAACCAATTTGGGGGCTCATTTGCTGAAGATTCGGGTTTGCACTTAAACACTTTCACTGAAATTTGCGACATGATGTGTATTAAGGATGTAGATCCTAATGCTGTTAAATTAAGATTGTTTCTTTTCTCTCTTAGAGGAAAGGCTAAGGATTGGTTGCTAGCTCTACTAAAGGGCACTATTAAATCTTGGGAGGAATGCACTAATTTTGTTTATGACTAATTCTTTTTCCCCAGCTAAAACTATGCAGCTAAGATCCAACATTACAAACTTTAGACAAGAAGACCGTGAACCACTAGTGCTTGCCTGGGAAAGGATGAAAGAAGTCGTGATGACTATCCTAGTCATGGGAAGGAAGAATGGCTTATATTACATTTTTTTATAATGGTCTTAACCCAATGTCTATGTCTATGCTAGATACTACAACAGGAGGAACAATCATGGGAAAGCAACTGAGTGTTGCAAAGAAGTACTTGATGATATGCAAAACAACCATACCCAATGGCATGTGGAAAGAACCTCGAAGAGAGTAAGTTCAATTACCGAAGTAAATAATGAAGAGCTTACATCTAAGGTAGACGAGCTACTTAGCATAGTAAAAGGTAAAGAAGATACCCAAGTCAATGTTATCGCTACCGATATTAATGATGTTAATTTTATAGCTCGCACTCCTTTTAATCTTGCATGGAAAAATAATTATGCTTGTAATGTTCAAAAAAATTATCCTAATCCTACAGGAGATCCTTACAACAATTATGATAATACTAATGGAGAAAATCATGACACAAACTGTTAGAACCTTTATACAAGATCAAACCGAGCAAAATAACATGCTTATTAAAATCACGGAGAACCATGAAAGTAGTATAGGAAAATTATCTAACCAAGCCGTTGCAATTAGAAATGATGTGCAGGCTCTATAAGAAATGGCATAGACCGTGGAGGCTCAGCTAGGTAAAGTAGCTGAGAGCCAAGGTCTCATACTAGCAAAGTTTGCTGGAAAACCTGAGCCAAATCTGGTAGAAGACCTCGAGATGATGAGGGTGGTAACCAATGAAGAAAAAACTGAAGAGCTGGATTATAGCAATGCGCCGACACCAGAATATACCATGGAAGATCTACGAAAGATGATCATCTTGAAGAATCCCGGTATAGAACAAGGTAATGATGCTATGTACCAACAATTTATACAACAAGTAGCATCTAAAGTTCATGAGTTAGAGATGGAGTATAAAAGACTAGCTGATAAGCTTCTAGCTAAGCTAGATAATAGATTTGAGCCCACTATTATAATTAAGTTGGGACTCAATGAGATATCTGCACTTTATGACCTTGGTGCGAGTGTCTCAACGATTTCCAAAAGCTTATTTGACAAATTAAACTTGGGGACATTTGTTACTACTGAACTGAGACTCCATCTAGATGATTCAACCTATAAACAAGCTGTTGGGATAAAAGAAAATGTAGTTCTTCGAATTAAAGGTAGTCCCACTCTTATTGATCTTCTGATTGTGGACATGCCTAAAGATCCCATAGCACCTATATTTCTAGGTAGGCCATTCCTAAGAACCATTAAGGCTTTAATTAATTTACATGAGGGGAATGTGAGAATAGGGTTACCATCTAGAGATCCTTTTATAGTCCACTTACATAGGAAAAAGAAAGCCAAGACTAATGATGATGATAGTATAATTACTTTAAAAGCCAACTATTTTGGAGTGGGTATTCCACTTCTTAAACCTATGTGATTACCATTAGGGTCAAGTTAATTGACCTTAACTAGAAGCGCTTCATGGGAGGCAATCCATGTGAAATAAAGTTTTTATTTTTGTGTTAGTCTTGTTTTCTTTTGTTTTCGTTTTTAATAAAGAGTGTTCAACAAGACCTTTGGAGAGAGGAGAAGAAATAAGGTAATCCTCGATCTTTTATTTTACTAACACGTGGCCTAACAAGTATTGCTGAAATTTATGTAGTATAATTGATGTTATTTTGTCCTTTGCTAAGATGTTCAAAGGCACACGGGGCTTCTAATAAAAAAAATTGAGTTTTGTAGCTCATAGTGCTCTTAACGACCACTGGTACGGCCGGAAGGGACCGTACCGTGTGCTCGTACCATATCGAACCGTAGGAAGATATAAATTCTGATTTTTTTGCCACAAGGAATGGTTCTCTTAACAACCACTGGTATGGTCGGACGGGCCCGTACCGCGCGCACGTACCGTACCCTCGAGCAAACATCAGGTTTCAGGAAAATTTACATATTCGATAACGACCAGCAGTACAGGCGTGCGCGGCCGTACTGCGTGCCCGTACCGAGTGCATCGCCAGAAGGGAGTTATCGCCCACAAGGTATGTCACCCGGTATGAGCGGGCTCCGGCCATACCGCCCGCCTGTACCACGTACACGGCCGCCATATTCAGCCCGAGGAGGTAACCTAAAATCCCCCAAAACAAATCTTTCTCTTTCTTCTTCCTCAAAACTCCAAACCATCTCCATTGGATCTTCAAATTTACTTAATCATTCTTCGATTTCTCGCACTCAATCAATCTAAGGTATGATTCTCCACCGATCCCTAATATATTTGTACAAAAGTTTCACTCAATCTTAGACCATTGTCAATCTAGACTTAGGTCTTGTTCTTGATTCAATCTTGATATTGAGCATGCTTAGTGTTATTTTAGAGGAGTTTGTTTTGTAGTGTAGAGAATCATTTATGCTATGTTTCTATTGGACTAAAAATTTCATTAGAAATTTTATTTACTTTATCTTGTTATTTTATATGAACACGAGGAGACGTACACGTGAGATGGTTGCGGAGTCCTCCGCACGACCCATTTATACGTTGACCCCCGAGTCACTTGGTATCGAGTTCACCGTGGAGTTTCAGCTGAACTGTTTCAATCATCTCAAGCTCTGAGAAATCAAATTCACCAAGTGGGTGTGTCCTTATATCCTGAACCAACTTGGCATTCGTGTTGATTTCAATTTACTTTGCAACAATGTTGGTTTGTATGATTTTGTCTTTCAGGATGTTGCCACGTAACTCCGATTGACACTTGAGTTCTTCAGCACCTTGACACATACAGTGGACCCTTATGATTGTACCGAGGAACAAAGGCCCGAAGTTGATCGCATCAGATTCCACCTTATGAACTATGAGTACACCCTAACACTCAACCAATGGGCTCAATGCTTTGGGTTTACCAACAACACTATCGATGTATGCACAACAACGTTTATTTTAAAGCTTGCACCATGGGAGTACTTTAATTTAATAAGAATTCATGGAACCACACCCAAGGGAAACTAAATTGATGACCCTGAAAGGTTTACCCAGGTTCAGGCCTCGTAGAGGTCCCTACTCCTGCTTGTCTGCTCTTGGAATTATCGAGGGAGTCAAAAGTTACAGGAGTGCGCAGACGCAATCTGGCAAGGTTGTGGAAACTAGGGTTGTGATTTTCCTCCTCGCCTCCCCCTCCTAGCCTTTATATAGATAGGCTAGATCTCAGGTAGCAGGTCGAGTCGGTTACAGATTAGGGTTCATCCCTTTGAACTTTCTATCTTAAGCTTCATCTTGCGCTGCAAGCAATCGGAGTCTCCGTGAGTCACCCGAATCTTGAATTGGGCCTTGACAACGCCATGGGCTTCTGCTGTATCTGGGTCGTATATGCCAAACTCGAGTACCTGTAGGGTATGCCCATGTCAGTAGCCCCCGAGTGTCCAGTGGAATTGCATATTCGAGCGGAGACTTTATGAAGTCTTTCGAGTGCATGGCTGAGCATATTTTCGAGTATTCTGTTTTGTATCATAGGGATTGTTGATATACGTGCCTGATTTATCCGATGTATTGGTATCAGTTAACTGCCTTAGGGCAAGACAACGCAATCTACTCAAACTCGAGTCCTCGGAATCGAATTCGGAAAAGTGCTGGTGTAATTCGACTCAAGCCACGGAGGTCTTACAGGAGTCGAATTCCAATGTATAAATGTGAGCACTCGACGCGTCCGTCAAGGCATATTCATCCTACCTGCATGCACGGATATATTTCTGGTAGTGCGCAGCAGATGCGTTGCCAAGCCTTATTCAGGTCTTATCTTCACGCTGTAAGCGCGGCATCTGAATTTTTGTCATCGCGGAGATGATTCGGGTGGCCCAGGAGACGTGATCTCTTTGTAGGGAAAATATGAGGTGGAGTCGCCATAGATGATTCGAGTGTGGATGTTATCAACACACAGTACGATGTACAAGAAAAATAATCATAGGGTGCGCGACCAGTGCTCCCTATGGGAGTATCCCCCGAGTGCCTATTCGAGTCGTAGACTCGAGTGGGGACTAAAAAACATTTTTCAACTGCTGTCGTCTTTTGTTGCTTGTTTCAGTCGAATGTGCTTCCAGCCCTTCCTATGGGAGTAACCCGTAGTCCACAATCGAATCGTTGATTCGAGTGAAAGGTTGTCATGAAGTTTGTATACGTGCATAAAAAATTCATTCGGGTGTGCGGCCAACGCTCCTATTAGGAGTAGCCCCTAAGTGCTTGGTTGAGTCGAAGACTCGAGCAAGGACTAAAGTAGTCAAAATGTTCTTTTGCTGGAATTGATGACGTCAATGCTGACGACGAGATGACTTCAGTTGCCCGCGTGAGCAGCTTTGACAGGACATGACCAGCAGTGGGTCCCACTTTCTGACTTTGATTTGACTGGGCATGCGTAATCTTCTGTTTTAACTGCGTCTCCTCAATTTCCGTGTGTAATGGGAGTAGTGGGGGACGGTTCGTGATTCACCTTCGCCACACGTCGATGTCGATGTGCGCCATGCGTCCAGTAAGTTTTCTGCTAGCCGTTGGATGACATCCGCTAGGAGGTTAAGTAGCAGCACATATGCGGTAATTTTCCTCATCTTTCTCCTTGCTCGCGCTTCCTCTGCCATTGTTGTTCTTGTTGCTTCCTTGCGCTCTTCCTCTCCGGGGCACTAGACCAGCTTCGCGTATTCCCCAGTTATTTCATGCGCTCTCATCGCCATCGTAAGATGGGAAAGAAGAAGGGAGGCGCCGCCGCTGGATCTGCGGCCACCATTTTCGCCGCCAAGACGAAGGGAGGCGCCACCACCGTGGGCACCAGTGCTGCTGGCGCTGGGAAGAAGAAAGGTGCGGGCGCCCGCATCACCAATGGGTCCTGGCGCCCATCCATCATCAAATCCTTCAAGCTGCACACTCTTCCTCAAGATGGAGCGCTTTCTCCCACAGAATATGACTCTCGCGTGCCTGGCGAAGAGGTAATCCCCCGTCCTCCTACGGGTTTCCGAGTGATGTTCCTTGCGTTCATCATTCGCGGTCTCTCTTCCCCTGCATCCATTTGTTAGGGGTCTTCTCTGTTTCTATGGGCTCCAGCTGCACCAACTGTCCCCAAACTCGATTCTCCATATCTCTTGCTTCATCACCCTCTGCGAGTGCTGGCTCGGAATCGAGCCGTACTTCAGTCTCTTCAAGAAGATTTTTAAGCTTAAGCGTCAGTCGGGGTCGGGTTCTGTAGTCTACGATGTAGGGGGCTGCAGGATCCACATCGACTCCTCCGCCACTTACTTTGACATCAAAATCACCGTGTTTGTCCAAGAGTGGAGAGATAAGTGGTTCTACATCTGTGACCAGAAGGTCGACGGAGAGCACTACGGAGTCGCGCCCTTCGATCTCGTGGATGCCTGCAAGAGGAGGCGCTCCTGGAAGAACGTCGTGATGCCTGGCAAGTCCGAGGAGATGGATATGTTGTATCAGCATGTCGGTGACCTCGAAAGCCGTATAGGCAAAGAGGAAGGTGGCGCTGCACTCATTCGCACCTGGTTGTGCCGCCGCATTCAGCCTCTGCAGGCCAGAGCCCATCCGATGTGCCGCTAGATTGGTATTGGCGATGTCACTCGCATATCTGCGAAGGGAATTTCTTTGGGTGAGGTGGAAAGGAGGTTGCGGCTGGTAACCAAGTACACCGCTAAGGAGGATCTCCTAGGCGAATCAGTTCTGCCTCCTTTCGACTCCAACAATCCTCCACCTGAGGTAAAGTTTCACGATAAAGTGTTATATGTCTTCGATTGCTTGTGAGGTGCTTGATATATAATGATGTTTCTTGTTATTGTAGGATTGGAACGTAGCTGCCAGCTTGCCTCCTCTGCCTGAAGGAGTTATCCCTCGTGAAGCGGAGGAAGAGGACGAGTCGGGCTCCACTGTCCCCGAGGAGAATGACGAGGAATCCCTCGAGTCTGGTGACCACGGAGCTCGCAAACGCTCATGTAGCAAGGATTCGGATGCTTCCTCGCCGTCGACGCTGGAGGGTCCTTCTGTTGTTGCGGAGGAGCTGATCCCTGTCGTGCCTGTCCGCGCCATGGCTCCTCCCACACGAAAGAAGCTACGGTTGCCGAAGGAGTCATCAGATGACTCCTTTGACCTCGACAAATTTAACTGGTGAGTTTTTATACCCGCGAGTTTGCCTTGCTTTCTTCGAAGTTTTTTTTCTGAAGTGGCGTCGGGCCTGTTTTGCAGTCAAACGACATCATCATCTTCCGACGACGTTCAATTTGTGAAAGAATCTAGAGTCGTGGACTCCAAGAATAAGGAGGTGGCTGTACAGTCGCCTTCTCCTCCGGTGGCAGCCCACTCCGGCACCAATTCTTCGAGTTCCCCCCATGTTGGGGGGCACCAGATGGTTGCACGGACGCCTACCTGATAGGCATCTTCGGATTCCCTGGAGGAACACATAAGTGTCTTTTTGCTATTGGCAATCGAATTATAGAGCTTGTGCCTTTTGTCAATACTAAAGTTTTGTTTTCTTTTGATGTAGCCTATCATGAAGGATTCCACTCGCCTCGCAGGGCAGGTCCTTGCTTTAGGTCGACAGCACGCCTTGCTGGACAACCGCCATCGTGTCGTCGAAGGTTTTCTCTAATCACTGTATATCTTCACTCTCCTTTGTATTAAAATTTGTAGACTCATGTACTTGCCGTGCTCTGCCATTTGTAGGTGAGCACAATGAACTTCTTCGTCGCTTTACTTCCCTCGAAAAGGGGCTTGTTGCGGCGGTGAAGAAGCGCTATGAGGCAATCGCGGCCTTCGAGGAGTCGCAGAAATGTGAGGAAGACCTACGTGCTTCTGCTGCTGAGAGGGAGAAGTTGTTCGCAGAACAACTTTTCTCGACTGCAAAGGCACTCTCAGCTACTTGCACTAAGTCACTGGTATTTTCTCTATCTTGGTTTTCTTGTCCTTATGTTGGCACCTTGTATTCTTCAGATGCAGCTGGTCTAAGCTTCGATGCCCAAGCCTTGCACCGTGAGGATGCTCTTGCTGGCGCTATGGACGCAGTCGAGGACCACGGTGTCTCCCTCCAAGAGACACTGGGAAGGCCAAAGGTGTGCTGAGCCGCCTCCGGGAGGACCTGACTCCAAAAGCCAGCCTAATCGACAATCTTGATGACTTGGTGGAATCTTTTGCTGATGGCATTCCTATGGACTTCAAGAACTCCCAGCGGTCTGTCGGCGCCACCATGGCACTCGCGATGGCACAAGTCCATGGCGTGGAGTTGGACCCTACCGTGATCTCCAAGGCGATGCATGTCGACACGGATGGCCAACAGGTAGTGTTTGCTCCCTTCGCTACTAGCTGTGGTTAGTATGGGCCTTAGCTCATGGAGACAGTCACGAGATATTCTATGGAGCTGCAACGAGCAAAGGTGGCGAAGACTGCGGTGTCTGGGGCTACCACCGGAAAGTCTGTGGCGTCAGAGGCTTCCACGGATTCGATGAGGCCCCCGAAGTTGAAGTCCAAGTCGAAGAAGCAGATTGCTTCTTAGTAGCCATCTATAATAGATGTAGCTTCCTTTTGTCTGAACTTGTGCTTTTGTGGGAGTGTCCCTTTCAATAATTTGTTGTGTTTGAATGCATTCACATTTTTATCAATGTATTCTTGTTCCCTTATTTGCTTCTTGCTTGATTGTAATAGGGTCCTTCGAGTGAACCTCGTGACTCTCCTCCCACCGATGAAAACGCAGTGCAACCACGTTCAAAGGTGGAGGAGTTGTCACTTCTCTCGCGACTTCACAACCGTATTAAGCAGTTGGAGCGGGAGTTGTCCATCATCCGCGGTAATGCGGATGTGTGGAAGTCGAAGGCAGAGAAGTCCACCGCTCGCGAGAAGTATCTTCTCGACGAGGTTGCTCAGCTGAACGAGCACTTTAAATGTTAGCTCTCTATCTTCTTATCCATTCTTTAGCCATTCGTGGTGATGCCTTGGCTTATACTTTTGGTCTTGCGGTTTGTAGTCATTAGCGCTCGCCATCCGCAGGATGAGAAGGACTGGGTGGCCATTCGAATGAATGACCTAACCCTGGAGCAACTACAAGCTAGTGGGTACTTCTGGGTGGATCATGACCGTGTAGTCGCATTGGCCACTTTGCAGGATCACGCGTCGCGGGTGCTTCAATGCTTGAAGAAGGCGCAGTCTTGCCTGAAGTATATTTACCAGACGATGTTTCCGTTGGACGCCGTACCGTCAAGCATGTTGGCTCTTCTAGCGAAATTTCAAGATATAAGCGCGGTCCGCGAGTGCGTGCGGCAGCAGCTGGTCGCAAGTGCAAAGGCTGCCATGTCGCTGGTGCGACAGCATCGGCCAGATGTGGACATAGCTTCTGTTGCTGCTGGACCACCGTCGATACCGCCAGAAGGGATGACCTGGAACATGGTACCACACTATCAAGCGGTTGACCTTCCAGAAAAGGATATCATCGACTTTTTTGAAGAGCAGACAAATGTTCCTCTTTTGTAGTAGTAGCACGATTTGTATCCTGCACATAGATGTATAAGTGTTGTAAAATTCATATGATTGTGGTGGGTGTATTTGATACCCATTAATATGTGAAAAGCTTGCTAGCTTAAATGATTTTCGAGTGTATTGTACTCTGCAATTCCTTTTCGTTAGCATGATGTGTACTTATCTCGGCACCTTGCCAACCTGTCAGGTGCGTTGCAGCTGGGTTGCTGTTTGTCAAGGGTTCAATTGGTAGTGTGTCAGCTACTCGAGATATTGCGATTTGTTCGGAGAACGATAGTGTAAAGGGTGGCGCAGTCCCCGAGTGCATAATTGTAAAAAATAGAAAAGGCACAAAGTTTTGAGGCACTTAGCTTTATTTATTCGCGGGATAGTATGAGATACAATGTGTGGCTAAGTAGCCTGGCTGAATAGCCTTATTTGTAATGTAAAAATGACTAGGGGTAGAAACGACGCAGTTGCGCGACGTCCAGGGGTTGGAGTATGTGACTCCGCTTTCTAGGTCTTTGAGGCGATAGTCGCCACCTAGGATTACTTCAGTAATCACATAAGGTCCTTCCCAAGGGGACTCGAGTTTGAGGTGCGCTTGTTGCTTCAGTCGCAGGACCAGGTCTCCTTCGACGAAGGATCTGGGGTGTAGCCTTCTGCTATGGTAGTTGCGGAGGTTCTGCTGATAGATCATTGATCTTTGTGTGGCGATCTCATGTGCCTCATCGAGGAGGTCGACGGAGTCTTCGAGTGCAAGAGTTGACTCCTGCTTGTTGTATGCAATCACCCAAGGGGCTTTGTAGCGTACTTCTGCGGGTAGCACCGTGCACCATGAAGAACGGAGTGTAGCCCGTGGTACTGTTTGGAGTTGTGCGTAAGCTCCAAAGTACGGATTGCAGCTCGTATGGCCAGCATCCGGTGGCTTGTTCGAGTGGTCGAAGGAGTCGTTTCCTGATTCCTCCGTAGACTAGGCTATTAGCCTTTCGACTTAACCGTTGGTCTAAGGGTGAGCCACTGAGGCATAGTTGATGTTTATTCCCAGGTTTTCACTGAATTCCTGGAACTCCTTGGAGGTGAAGTTTGTCCCGTTGTCTGTGATGATGCTATATGGCACCCCAAAACGGTAGACGATTGACTCAAAGAACTTGACAGCGCTGGCTCCTGACTAATTCGTCACTGGCATGGCCTCGATCCATTTGGTGAATTTGTCGACCACGACTAGGAGGTAGACGTAGCCTCCTCGCGAGGGCCTTGGGATCTTCTCGACCATGTCGAGTCCCCATTGTGCGAAGGGCCAAGCCACTGGGATTGGCCTGAGTTCTGAGCCAGGTGCGTGCGGTTTGTCCGTGAATTGTTGGCAAGCGCTGCAGTGCTGGACGATGTCCTTGGCATCGCGCATGGCTGTTGGCCAGTAGAATCCAGCTCGCAAAGCTTTGGCAACGAGGGCGCGACTGCCGGCGTGGTGCCCGCAAGTGCCTTCGTGTATGTCGAGGAGGACAGCCCTTCCGTCCATGTTGGAGACGCACCGTTGAAGTACCCCTGTGATGCTACGCTTGTATAGTTTGCCGTTGATGAGGGCGTATGCCTTGGATCGTCGCGCTATGTGTCGCGCATCAGTCGGGTCATCTAGCAGCCTTTTGCTGAGCAGATATGTGATGTACGGCTATGTCCAAGATGGCTCGATCATCACGACCTCCATTGGGCCTTCGAGTCCTGTAGCAAGCTCCATGTCATCGAGTGCCACTGGCTCGTTGGGTGGCGTACCCCCCAGTCCGTTGACGTGCTTACTTTCTTCTCTAGAGCCTTGGGCTTGATGGAGCATTCGCAGATGCGCTAGAGGAATACCCCAGGTGGTATTGGGGCGCAGGTGGAGCCGATGTTGGCGAGTGTATTCGCCTCTTCATTGCTTTCGCGGCCAACATGCCATAGTTCACAGCCGTTGAATTCTCCCTCGAGTGTGTCGTAGAGGTCGCGATAGGCGATCATGTTGTCGCTCAGGGCATCACACTCGTGCATTGTTTGGTTAACCACCAGTTTGGAGTTGCCATAGATGACGAGCCTCTTCGCGTCGTAGGCTTTCTCCATCCGCATTCTATGGATCAAGGCTTCGTATTCGGCTTCGTTATTGGAGACCGTGAACTGCATTCGTAGAACATACTTCATCTTGTCTCCTTGGGGCGATGTTAGTATAACACATGCGCCTGCTCTGTCCTTTTGTTTGGACCCATGAAAGTGCATCGTCCAAAGGTAAGACATATCTGGCTTGCCGAGGAGTTGATTCTCCATCCAGTGCATGAGGAATTCTTGGAGAACTTGCGAGTTGATCGTGTCATGCTTCTCGTATGTGATGTCGCGTGGCGACAGCTCTATGCCCCAGAGGGCGACTCGCCCAGTAGCATCAGGATTACTGAGTATATGTCCGAGTAGGGCGTCGTTCACCACCACGATTGGGTGCTCCTGGAAGTAGTGGCGCAGTCGCCTGACTGTCATGAAGACGCCGTACGCCATTTTCTGGTAGTGCGGGTACCGCTATTTTGTTGGTGTGAGCACCTCGCTGAGGCAATAGACTGGGCGTTGTACCCCATGGACTTTATTTTCTTCGGCTCATTCCGCCACGAGCACAGTGCTGACCACCTGGTGGTGGAGATGTATAGCAATAGAAGCTCCTTTTTGCAAGGCGCACCAGTACTAGCGAGGTGGACAGTAGACGCTTGAGGTCTTCGAATGCTACTTGTGCTTCGCCTGTCCACTCGAACTTGTCAGCCTTGCGGAGAAGTTGGTAGAAGGGTAGTGCCTTTTCACCCATTCGACGGATGAATCAACTGAGCGCCGCGATTCGCCCAGCCAGCTGATGGACGCCTTTTACATTCTTTGGCTTCTCCATGGCAAGTATGGCCTTTATTTTCTTCGGGTTTGCTTCTATCCCTCTCGCAGAGATGAGATACCTGAGCAGTTGCCTAGATGGTACGCCGAAGGCGCATTTGTCCGGATTGAGCATGATCCGGTAGCAGTTGAGGTTAGCGAAGGTATCGTCGATTAACGTGGTTTCCTCTTTGGTTTTGATGACGATGTTGTCGATGTAGACTTGGATATTGCAACCAAGTTGGTTCTTGAGGCAAGCCTGCATGCACCGCTGACAGGTGGCTCCCGCGTTTTTTAGCCCGAAGGGCATCGTGTTGTAGCAGAACACACCGAAGGGTGTTGTGAATGTCGTCTTCTTTTGGTCTTCCTCCTTCATTCAAATCTGATTGTAGCCTGAGTAGGCATCGAGGAAGAAGAGGCGCTCGCCTCCTGCAGTGGAGTCAATTATTTGATCGATCCGCGGCAACGGGAAGTGATCCTTTGGGTAGTGCTTGTTTAAGGAGGAGAAGTCCACGCACATCCGCAGGATATCCGTGTCCTTTTTAGGCACAAGCACTGTATTTGCAAGCCAGGTGCTTTCCTTGATCTCGCATATGAAATTTGCGTCGAGGAGTCTGTTGATCTCCATACCGACTGCTTTGGCTCTTGGCTTAGACGGTCGTTCTATTATCTGCTTGAACGGCCTTGCGTCTGGATTCACGTTGAGTGCGTGCTTGGCAAATTCCCTGGGAACTCCTGGCATGTCCGCTGGACACCAGGCGAAGATTTCCCAGTGCTCATGGAGGAATTCGACGAGCGCGAGTTCCTATGTGGAACTCAAGTTGTTGGCGATGAGGGTCGTCTTGGTCGGGTCCGTTGGGTGGACCTGGACTTACTTTGTGTGCATCGACGAGTCGAAGGACAGGTCGGGTGAACTTGGCCTACTCAGGGGAGGCAGACTATTGTCTGTCGACTCCTTCAATCTTGCGAGTTCCTCTTGCATGCCAAAGGACTGGTAGATTCTGTTGAATTCCCTGTCATAGCTATCGGACCTCTCGAAGCTTCCGTTGATTGTGATCACGCTGTTTGGACCTAGCATGTTCATCTACAGATAGGCGTAGTGTGGTAAGGACATGAACCTCGCGAACGCGACACGTCCGAGGATGCAGTGGTACTGAGAGGGCCAGTCGACGACTTCAAAGTTGATGCGCTCTCGCCAAAAAAATTGTGGCGTGCCGAAGATGACGTCGAGGTTGATCTTGCCTAGGGGGTACACTCCCTTCCCTGGAACGATGCCATGGAACATCGTATCTGAGACTTCCAGACATCTCAGGGGGATCTGCATTTCTCGCAAGGTACTCATGAACATGAGTTTAATGCCGCTTCCGCTGTCCATGAATGCACGTCTCATCTCGAACCCGCCGATCTGTGCCTCGAGTACCAGGGGACAGTGGCCTGGGCGAGGTACTTGACGCGGGTGGTCGCTTTTGTCGAAGGTGATGCAGGACTCGCTGCCACTAAGGTACTCAGTGGTAGATGGCAGACAGTTCGTCTCCAAATTGACTTGGCGAGTGATTTCCTTCTATGCTCGATTTGAGGGGCGACCCTTTTAGATCATCCCCATGTTTCCCAATGGTCGGGCGTACGCCTCGCCTCCATGGTTGTGGGCTGGTGCAGCCGCAGGTGGTTGCGGTCCGAGCGGTGGTAGACGAGCTCCATGTGCCACAGCACCCAGGGCAGCTCCATAGCCCTAGTTGATCGCATCGCGATTCATCTGGGCCAGGCCTTCGTGGATCTTGAGGAACTCGCTGCAATCTTTTAGAAGGTGGCTGGACTTTTTCTTGTCGTCGTTCTTGTCGATGTAGAAGTGCATGTTGCATGGTCCCTGTATTTGCGAGCCAGGTGCTTTCCTTGATATCGCATATGAAATTTGCGTCAAGGAGTCTGTTGATCTCCATACCGACTGCTTTGGCTCTTGGCTCAGACAGTCGATGTATTGTCTGCCCAAACAGCCTTGCGTCTGGATTCACGTTGAGTGAGTGCTCGGCAAATTCCCTAGGAACTCCTGGCATGTCCAGTGGATACCAGGCAAAGATTTCCCAGGGCTCATGGAGGAATTTGACGAGTGCGAGTTCCTATGCGGAACTCAAGTTGTTGGGGATGAGGGCCGTCTTGATCGGGTTCGTTGGGTGGACCTGGACTTTCTTTGTGTGCACCGATGAGTCGAAGGAAAGGTCGGGTGAACTTGGCCTACTCAGGGGAGGCAGACTGTTGTCTGTCAACTCCTTCAATCTTGCGAGTTCCTCTTACATGCCAAAGGACTGGTAGATTCTGTTGAATTGCCTATCGCAGCTATTGGACCTCTCGAATCTTCCATTGATTGTGATCACGTTGTTTGGACCTGGCATCTTCATCTGCAGATAGGCGTAGTGTAGTACCACCATGAACCTCGCGAACGCGACACGTCCGAGGATGCAGTGGTACTATGAGGGCCAGCCGACGACTTCAAAGTCTATGTGCTCTCGCCAAAAAATTTGTGGTGTGCCGAAGATGACGTCGAGGTTAATCTTGCCCAGGGGGTACACTCCCTTCCCTGGAATGATGCCATGGAACGTCGTATCTGAGACTTCTAGACATGTCAGGGGGATCCGCATTTCTCGCAAGGTACTCGCGAACATGAGGTTAATGTCGCTTCCGCCGTCCATGAATACGCGACTCATCTCGAACCCGCCAATCTGTGCCTCGAGTACCAGGGGACAGTGGCCTGGGTGACGTACTTGACGCGGGTGGTCACTTTTGTCGATGGTGATGTAGGACTTGCTGGCACTAAGCTACTCAGTGGTTGATGGCAGACAGTTCGTCGCCAAATTGACTTGGCGAGTGATTGCCTTCTATGCTCGATTTGCGGGGCGACCCTTTTAGACAATCCCCATGTTTCCCAATGGTCGGGGGTACGCCTCGCCTCCATGGTTCTGGGATGGTGAAGCCGCGGGTGGAGGTGGTCCGGGCGGTGGTGGAGGAGCTCCATGTGCCACAGTGCGCGGGGCAGCTCCATAGCCCTAGTTGATCGTGTCGCGATTCATCTGGGCCAGGCCTTCGTGGAGCTTGAGGAACTCGCTGCAATCCTTTAGAAGGTGGCTGGACTTTTTCTTGCCGTCATGCTTGTCGATGTAGAAGTGCATATTGCATGGTCCGGACAGTTTTTCCTGGATGGATGTTACGGGTGCCTCTTCACGAATGCACCGTTGCCACACCTACGTGGTTTTCCCAGCGTCATGGTATCCACCGCTGCGATATCCGTTGTTGCGGTTGTCGTCGCGTTTGTCGGCGTAGCCGGCTGCGACCATGTCGACTTCGTCACGGTCCTTGTATCCGCACATTTGACATTTCCCTCGGCGGTCGCGTCTGCGCCCGAGGTCCTCGTCGTCGTCAGAGTAGGCACTGTTTTTCACCGAGTCCTCTCCATCGACCCACCGATTTGCGATTTCCATCAGGTGGTCGATTGTTTTGGACTTCGAGAGGCCCAGCTCCTCCCTAAGTTCTCTGCGGCGTACCTCGTCGTTGAATGCATCGGTTGCGTGATCCTCGGAGATGTCTTCTACGGAGTTCTTGATGATAGACCATCTCTGGATATACGAGCGTAGCGACTCGCCAGATCTCTGGTGGCAGCCTCTCAGCTCTTCGATTTATGCGGGCCTTTTGTAAGTGCCCTTGAAGTTGCGCACGAAGATGTAGACTAGCTCTTCCCAGCTGCGAATTGATCCGTGCGGGAGATTGTTGAGCCATGCGCGAGTGATGCCTTGCAGCTGTAGCTGCAAGCATTGCATGGCCGTGCTTCGACTTCCGCCATGCAGCCTGACGGAGGAGACGTGATCTTCTAGCCAAATCTTTGGGTCCTGTAGGCCATCAAATTTCAGGTTCTCTGTTGGGAGTTTGAACCCTTTAGGCATTCGCTTCTGCCTGATGGCCCTGCTGAAGCACCTAGCACGGCAGAGTTCCACCTCGTCGTCTTTCGAATCAGTCGAACGAGCGCGCCTCACACGAATTTTTTCGACCTTGTGATGTGTGATGTCATCACGCGCTTCGTAGTCATGATCGTGTCTCCGTGAGTAGTGACGTCGAGATAGGTCGTGGCTATCATCGCTGCACAAGGGCGAGGAGTAGCGTTTGGCCAGAGCCTTGCCTTTCTTCGGCTCCGGCGTTGGCTCTTTGATGAGAGCAGCTTTGACTAGCCCTAGGCCCGTGATCGTAGATTGGTGCATGGCAACTTGCGGATCTCCAGTCGGTGGCTGGTTGTTGAGGAGGTACATGGTACTTGCTCTCACCGCTGCTTGCGGTGTCTTTGGGAGCACGTTGCCCGCGTATCCACCGTCATAGAGCCAAAGTCGAGGACTTTTGCAGCCTCTTCGCGCTCCTTGTCGGTGAGGTGGGCCAGTCGAGATAATCTTTTGTTTGCCACGTATTCATTGCCTTTGGAGGAGGGTCCTCCATGGGAGGAGAGCTGAGCCCGTCGAAGGCTCGATTCATCCGCCGCCTTTCTGTGCGCCTCGAGTCATAACGATTACTTGTTGTTGGCGCCTGTACTCCTCCTTGAGCAGCCAGTGGTAACCCATCATCATGTCTTGCGATGAGTTTGGGGGTAGAGGATTGCCTCGTAGAGCTTCTCGACAGCGAGCCCACTCGTTGTCATTGAGATGGATCAGCACGTGCTCTCCAGTGTTCTCATTCACCGTGAGGTGCAGTTCTCCTCCGGTCCTGTTGTTGGTTGGCGCACCGTTGGTGGGGCCACCATTTACGACTAGTACACCACTGTTGGTCAGTCCAGTGCTGGTACCAGTGTTTTCGCGATTGACGGCGCACATGAAGTGATTGGGGAAGCTGTTGCTCCCACAACTTTCAGATCCGGAGCCGTAGGCTCCATCTTCTGTGGCCAGGCCACCCAGATCGGATTCGCGACTGCTGTTGTTGTCCGTGCTCCCAGCTGTTGCCGGGGCATTGAGATCACTGAGGGTGCCGATTGGTGGTGGGAACCACGATGCTGGAGCAATCACGGAAGTCGTCGGTTGATTAGGGAGGCGAAGTGAGCCCAGCTGACCAACCTGGAAGCGGAAGCTCCCGATCTCCAGGCCGATCCCATCGCCCACGGACTCAAAAGCCGAGCGAGTGGCCGGCGTGTGGACGGTGAAGTCGAAAGCACCGATGATTTGGTGAATCTCTGCTATTCCGGAGTTGTAGATCACGGTTAAAGGGGTCGAACAAGCCGCGACATTAGCACGCCTAGTTCCCATAGACGGCGTCAATTGACGAGGGTTTAACTCGTCAATGCCCATTGTTATGGACTTAGGTTTTGGAGAAGGAGGGATTGCTGGAGGCATCAATTGGCTAGCAAACAAGGACACAGAGATGAAAGGTTTACCTAGGTTCAGGCCTCATAGAGGTCCCTACTCCTGCTTGTCTGCTCTTGGAATTATCGAGGGAGTCGAAAGTTACAGGGGTGCGCAGATGCAATCTGGCAAGGTTGTGGAAACTAGGGTTGTGATTTTCCTCCTCGCCGCCCCCTCCTAGCCTTTATATAGATAGGCTAGGTATCAGGTAGCAGGTCGAGTCGGTTACAGATTAGGGTTCGTCCCTTTGAACTTTCTATCTTAAGCTTCATCTTGCATTGCAAGCAATCGGAGTCTCCGTGAGTTACCCGAATCCTGAATTGGACATTGGCAACGTCGTGGGCTTCTGTCGTATCTAGGCCGTATATGCCAAACTCGAGTACATGTAGGGTATGCCCACATCACACGGTCTCGATCTCCCTACTCTAAGAGCATGTGGTATGGTTTCTAAAACTCACTGTAGGTACTTTCTCGATATACATAGAACGCCTCACTTGATCCCGGCTCCTTTTCCAAATGGTTTATTCTCTATCGAGTATGGACGTTTGAATTTTGATGCGCATGTTGAGGTTAACCTACCCCAACAAGAAATACCCATGGGAGGTGGACAAGATGAAGAAGTAGAACAAGGAGGACCTGAACAATATGAGCAGCCACCAAACTACTACACCACCTATGAAGACATCTACGCACTCGAAGGAAATATTCAAAATATGAACAACCTCTCCATCAACCTTCGAGATGCTACTGCAAGCCTAGCCACCCGGTTCCACGATTGGAGTAGCCAATGGAACGTGGGAGACTATCCACCGCCACCACAATGAGCAACAAAAGGGCTTGCAAAAGCCTAAGCTTGGGGATGTGTTCCCCCGGCAAATTTATTTGTGTAATAACGAGGTTGTACTCTAGCTCCTTGGGAGCTTTGAAACACTCGTGTTGGCTTGTCCCAACACTTTGCTTTTTAGTTTGCTTTCGTTTTTAGTTTGCTTTTGTTTTTCGTTTGTTTTTCTTTTCTAAAGACCCTTGCTTGGTCGCAAGTTCTTTTCTATTCTTTAATCCCTATCCTGGAAAATACAAAAAGATTTTTATGTTCTTCCTTTTTTCGTAATTGTGGATTCGCACTTTGCCTCTTTGCTTTAATATTATTATGAGAATAATCGTGTTTGAGTTTTGAAGGAACACATCCATATAAGGAAGAGGACCATGAAGTCACTTATGAGAGGTATGTCCTATGTCTCCCACTTATGAAGTTTGAGTTTTTTATCTTAGTTGGTTGATTTGCAAAGATGCCATGCAACTAGCAAGTAATTTAATATGGTTAGAGTAAAGCTTTTTATTAGTATGATGATTAGTTGTTTGAAGCTCTTGCTCTAGTTCTTTTAGCTAACCGAGTCTTGCCATGGAAATAATATTGCCAAACAAGTACAATAAGAAAAAGTATGAAATTTATGACTTGTTTGATGAATGATTGTCTTGAGAGTATACCCTTGAAGATACTTATCCCATATATATTTTGATAGTATTGACGGCATCATGAAAGGAGTTGTTTGATTGAAATAAAGTTTAGTGGTAATTATGATGCATTCCAAAGCTAACCTTGTGGATCAAACCATGGTACTAGCTCAAAAAAAAGAAGTGAGACAATTTTGTTCTATGTCTCTAATGCACACCTTTGGGATGCCAACAACTCCGCTAGCTTTTGAATGATCTATGGTATAACCCCAGATTTCAGATATGAGTTGATGACATGAGTGGCATATGTGTCAATATATGGGCAAAAGTATTGGTACTCTCAAAGGTTGTGCAAACATTTGCAAAATAAACATTCGACCATCCTTGAAAGAATAAAAGAAAAAAGATATCTATGAGGATCCACATAACAAGTCCTTGGCATGGTCTCATTACTACTCTACGTATTTTTCTTGAAAAGCAATGACTGGATTAGAAGTGTTGTGGATAGACTTGATTTATCGATGTGGGTGTAAATAAGACACTTCATTGTTATACTACTTAGGACATGAAACTCTCTTACTCAATTATGCTATTTAAATATCCTAGTGTTCCTTGGCAAGCTGTGAGTTAACTAGAAGAATTGGATTGATTGCTACACTTCTAGTTACTTATACTTATACTAAACTTTACTTTGATTGTCTTGACTTACCGACGCTTGTATAGTATTCTTGTCATCTCTCTAACTTTGATAAGCCTCACAAATGAATGAAGTGCTGAGCGCATACGACTACCAACCATAAGTGAATTCTTATTCTCATTGTTTCAAGTTTAAACGCTGAATTCCTTATAGTTCTTTTGTTTCTTATTGCTCGAGGGCGATCAAGGTTTAAGCTTTGGGGAAGTTTATGGCTCCAAAATTTGCCATCTTCCACCATGTTTAAACATTGTTTTCGGTCAAGCAATTGACAAGAAACTCTCAATCCTTGCCACTTATGACTAATAATTGCAAAGATATGCAAAACCTTTCTTTGAATTGTATTGTGCAGGAAATCACGTTTTTATGCAAAATCAGGAGTCATAATGAAGGTTTTTGAGAAAGTCTACACGGCCAAGTAATTGGGAAGCCATTCCTGGGCATCAGCATGCTTAACGACCACTTGTACGGGCAGGGCCTGCCTGTACCAGGTGGCATTGGCTTTGTCTCGTCAAATCCTATGACTTTCGTGATGATGCCTATATATTTTGAGGCTCTAGCCACTGGCAAAAGAGCCGCCATTCTTAGATTACATCACAACACCACCAAAGGAGATCCACCCCACTGTTCATCCATTGTTCATCACTTCCATCATCCATCCCATCCACTAGCTATAGCCATTGCTTTGTACTTTAGATCTACTTGTGATTTGGTGACCATTGTAAGAATATTTTATTTCAATCTAAGTATTTGTATGATGTTTACTATATCTGATCTATTTGTTATGAGTGAGTAGTCCTCACAGGCTGCGGGTTAGGGAGAAACCTCATAGCAATTATGTGCATCTAATTCATGGGAGTATTGTATTTTGTTTGCGATTGAGATTTGTATATTTTGTTTCTTTGTCTCTTGTCTTGATCTGTGGACTTGTAGGTACCCAAGATCCCATAGATTGGTAAAGGCTTGAGGTGAGATACATGGCTAGCGGCGATCTCATAGGAACCCCGGTGATAGAAATGGGTAGTATGGTCTTCTCTTAGCGACCCATTTGGGATCACAACAACATCACCACTTAAAGCTTTGATCTATGTTTTATAGTTAATAATCATTTGTAGCCCGTTTCTTCGGTGTGCACTTGGTTGGATTAAAATACTATTGCTATGACCACTGCATCATAGGGGCTCTATTATATTAGGATGTGTTGCCCACAAGAGATTATCTCCATTCAAATATTACACATGACTATGCTTATTATTATCTTTTATCCCATATGATGTGTAGTTGTAGCTGGATCTTCAACCATGGCCTATCTCCATCCATTGATTCAACCCATTATAAAAGTAAACTAGATTGGTCCAGTAAACTACGGTAAAACGAACAAACAAAGTCTTGTAGACATGTCCTTTTTATTTCCTTTTAGCATTGCTTTCCAAGGTTTGATTAAACCTAGGTCTTCTAGGGAAAAGCTATTATACTACATATGTGAATCCGGATCAAAGGTATCATCCGCCTTCTTGAGCAACTTGTAGAGCGGCATAGCCTTCTCTCCAAGTCGGCTGATGAACCGGCTTACTGCTGCTACGCAGCCTGTGAGCCATTGTATGTCCTTGAAGCATGTCGGGCGTTTGATGTCAAGGATGGCCTTACTTTTCCGGGTTGACCTCCATTCCACGGTGTGAAATGATGAAGCCCAACAATTTGTCGGCTAGAACCCCGAAGAAACGGTTCTTGGGGTTGAGCATCATGTTGTACTTTCAAAGATTGTGAAAGGTTTCCTCCAAGTCGGTGATGAGGTTGTTTGATTTATTTGACATCACTGCAATGTCGTACACATAAGCATGTATGTTTCGACCTATTTGGTCATGTATGCAACACTGCATCATCCGTTGGTACGTAGCACCAGTATTTTTCAATCCGAAGGGCATCGTGACATAATGGTATGTGCCATAAGTTGTGATGAAAGAAGTGGCCAATTGGTCCGACTTTCGCGTCTTGATTTGGTGGTATCCTGAGTATGCATCGAGAAAACATAGAAGTTCCGAGCCAGCCATCAACTCAATGACTTAGTCAATGCGAGGCAAAGAAAACGGATCCTTTGGGCATGCTTTGTTCAAGCCGGTGTAATCAACGAACATTCTTAATTCTTTGGTTCCCTTTTTGGGGACAAGTACAGGATTGGCCACCCACTGGGTGTGAATATCTTCTCGGATAAAATTAGCCTTAAGTAACCTAGCTAGATCCTTGCCTATAGCCCGTTGTTTTTCATCACCGAAGCATCATAGAGGTTGTTTCACCAGTTTTTCTTTAGGATTGATGTTTGAGCTATGCTCGACAAGTTCCCTAGGTACACCCTTCATGTCGGCGGGTTGCCAGGCGAAGATGTCCCTATTCTCACGGAGGAACTCGACGAGCACGCTTTCCTATTTGGGATCCAGGTCCTTGCCAATGGAGGTGGTCTTGGAGGAATCTCCTTCAACAAGTTCCACCTGCTTTCCTATTTGGGTTCAGAGTCAGAAATCTACTTTTTCAAAGCCAGCATCTCCGAGGCGTTAACCTGGCGCTAGATCTCCTGGAACTCTTCACCGTAGAGGACCGCTTTAGCGAAGGTGGCTTCACTCAGCTCTCATTCCTTTGCGTTGGTGAAGCTTTCGGCAATAGTGATGATGCCTTTTGGTCCGAGTATCTTGAGCTTGTTGTAGATGAAACATGGCTTGGCGAGGAAGGAGTGGAATATGTCACGTCCAACGATGACGTGGTACACGCTCTTGAAGGGCACCACTTCAAAGGTCATGCGCTCTTGGCGGTAATTATTAACATCATCAAAGGTCCACGAGGCACTTGGTGAACTCTCTACCGTCAATTAGGGGGTTGATGACTATGGCATACTGGTTCTCTATTGGGATGAGCTCTAGGTGATCTTGTTTGTCCCAAGTGATTGGAATCTCCGAACATGTGACGTATTGGGGGAACTGGGGGGAGTGTAGCCATCAGTATCCTCAGAGAGGTTTTCTAGGCCCGGATGGTGGGAGTGCCAAGGAAGGTGTGGTAGACCAGAGCCTTATTTTCAAAGGGGTTCTTGCCCTTGCCATTGCCCTTGTCGATGGGCTTGGGGTTCGCGTCTTCATCCATATCATGTGAATCCTTGGACTCTTCCTCCTTCTTCTTATTCCCCTTGCCTTTTCTGCGGGGTCTATTCTTCTGACTTTGCTTGTAGCTAGACTCAGGGTCTTCCTTGAGGTTGTTGACAAACTTGCATTGGCGGTTGGTGTGGGTGGCTTTTCTGTTTGCGTCAAGGTGGATGAAAAACGGCATATCACAATACTCCTCGTACGTCTGGGGAACGCGGGGCGCTTTGGCTGGGGTCACTCTGCTGCTGCCCATGACTAGCCCCCGGCCATGACAACGTTGTCCGCCATCGCCTCTGCCAGCGAACGTCGTGGTGACCATGTCGGCTATCTACTTGTCTTCTGGCGGATTCTTCCACTTGTTATTGATGTTCTTCTTGGCCTGGGTGGGAATAGCTAGCACCGGCAATGATCCGTGAGCATCATCGTCAGGAGCGTAAAATTGCTAGCCATGGCAATCATTGAGTTGGGTTCAATCTTGTCGTTGTCTTGATTGTGCCTCAGCATATGTCGGAGTAGTGTTCCATTTTCCAGGTCATTGATGAAGGCAGCCATAGTAGTTTGATCGTGTACTCCCGCGCATGAGTTTTTCATGCCAAGCCAACGAGATAGGTAGGCATGAGAAGATTCGTCCTTCTCTTGCACACACCAGTATAGGTCACTGATGGTACATGGACATTTGTACGTACCCTCGAAGTTCTTGGTGAACGCTTCATGCATGTCTAACCAATTGTAGATTGATTTCTCTGACAAGTCATCGATCCACTATCGGGCGGTGCCGGTGAGCATGAGTAGGAGGTATGACAGCAACATTGGGGTTTCCCCCAGCGATTTGTATCGCTTCAGGGTAGTCCTACAACCACTTTACTGCTCTGGCAGTGCCGTCATAGGGCTTGATAGTCTTGTCAATCCAGAGGCCGTTAGGGTAGGTTGTGGCCTGGATAACTGGTCCAAAACAACATGGCCCCAAGTATGGCTCTTCTCGGGATTCTTGGATCTTATCAAGGAGCAATCATGCATTGTATGGCTCCGATTGTTTCCCCTTTCTACCATGGGTAGGAGAGTTGTGATGTGAGCCTTGGGACCCGTGAAGTCCTCCGCCATGGTGGCTGCTGGGTGGTGGCGGTGGGTTAGCCTTCTTCCCTCCATGCGAATCTGCATGCCTGTCACGATTGCTTGTCGGACGCGGGGCCTCCTTGTGAGATCTTCTTCTGTGTCCTTCATTGTTGTTGCGTTCTCTGTCATGCCAAGGTTGCTCCCCTGGTTGCGTATAACGATACCAACCTGGGGATGCCTGGGAGGTGGCATGCTTGTATGGTGGCACGTTTGTGGCTCCTCATGATGCCGGGACCACGGGGCTGGCGGCGAGCAGCGAGGGTGAGCCTTATCTCCATTGCTGGTGGATACTAGGATGGCATCAGTCCTGTTGCGCGCATCCCTCCTCCTACGTTCCGTGGAGCCCGTGTGGGATCCTTCATCACGAGGAGACATTGGTCTTCAGCGGTTGTTCTTGCTTGATTGGCAAAGCTTTGGATTGGACTCGAGCCTTTGAGAGGTTGTAGCACCCTGATAAAACCACTACTAGAAAATCGTTGTGTTTTTGTTTTGTGCATCATCATGACCGCATGCTCATGTCATGCCACATTGTATTTGAGCATCGTCATGTCATCCTGCATTTGTTTGTCTAAAACTATTTTTCCAAAAACCTATCTTTGTTTTCTAAATATCTCCCGCCTTTATTTCAAATCAAAAACTCTGGTCTCTTCCAGATATTTTTGTTTTGTCTAAAATTGTTTACAAAAAGTCTGTAAAATAAAACAGAACATTAAATAAAATAAAACTATGTTTTGTACAAGGGGAGGCAACCCAGCCGTTTAGGCCAGGCCACCTACTACTCCGGCATGCCCGGCCTAGCTAGACCAAACCCTAGACTAGATCTAACCTAAACCCTAACCCTACACTCAAACAACACACACCTGGTCCAACCCGAGCTGCAACCGACGCCAGCTACCTAACCTGCCTCGACCGTGCGACACAACCCACCCCACCTCTTCATACTGCATGCGCGGCGCGACGCAGCAGCACACACACACACAGTGGACGCGCGCATGCCCTGCACCCTGGCCCCACTTCCTCACTGCGGTGCATAGCAGCGCCCCGTCCCGCACCCCCGACGTGAGCACACGCGACCCGTACCCCGCTCTTCCACCCACCGCGATGCGGGCCCCGCCCCACCGACGCGATCCCACCTCTCCTTCCCCTTCACAAACGCCCCCACACTCTCGTTTCCTCACCAACCTGAGCAGAGCCGCCAGGCTCCACCCTCACCTCCCCACAACCTCCTCGTTATCCCCCTCCCCGACCTTGCGAACCCCATCCCCGTGTGCCCTGCGCGCCATCGCTCTCATCTCTGTGGGCTGTTGCTACCAGCCTGCCGCCAGCAAGCCCCACCACCGCTCGGCCTCTCTGTGTTGCTCGGCCTCCACCGCGAGCGCCGTCGGGTCCGTCGGCTTCGGCACCAAGGACGGCCGCCCTGCCCTCTCCTCTGCCGCGGATCTCCGCGAGCCCTACCATCCTACGCGCCTCGCCCAGCTCCGCCTCTCCCCGTTGTCGTTCAAGATTGAGCCACTATCGTCGGCCCCTCTCTGACCGCGTCGCCGCCGAGGCCGCCCCACCAGCGATGTCGTCGCCTACCCTGACCCCGAGCTCACCTCGTTGCACCACCGCCTCCCCGCCATGGTGCGTCGCCTACCTCTACTTCCCCGGGCAGCAGCGCCACCACCTTCCACGTTCCTCCAAGTCTGCCCCGTGATGCCGCCGCAGGCTCGCCCCTTCTCTTCCACGTGCCTACGCCCTCTGGCCGCCTCACCATAAACCGCCGCTACAAGCGCGCGTCCGCCCTGAAGTCAACGCTCGGGTGCCCTCCAGCTGGTCGACCACGTGCTCCTGAGAGCGTGAGGCTCCTTTGGATGTCGCCACACCTCTTCCGGTTCCAACGAGGAGATGTTCGGTGAAGTATAGTGTAGGGATGTGTCGTGGTGGTGTCACGGCAGATGCCATCTATAGGCTAAAGGTGGGGACTAATACACGCTAGGGGAATCCAGGGAGGGATAGTGAAGTGATTCTCCACACAAAAGCTTGTATTGATTTGCTTCCAAGGTTACAAGTGCTCCTAGAGCTGTATTGGCGAGAGGAGAAAGAAGGAACTCTCTTACTCTCACCCACTAATCTCACCTGAAAACCCTAGACCACAACAGAATCGTGGACAGATCTCCCAACCAACCCCTTCTACAGAATCCCTAGCCCCCCTTTTATAGGGGAGGCTCGGTTTCTGCCTAGGGCATACGTGGAGGCATATTCCTAAGAATATGCCTCCTCCCAAAGTGGTAAGCCGACCGGGGTGCTTTTTCCCCCGCGTCACACATGCTTTAGCTACGTGAGCCTCTGACGGTGCCCTCGTCAGCCGACACGGGCGTCGTCACGCTTGTCGGCCACGCCCCGGTGGTCCTGTCCTTGCTCGCTTCGCTCAGGCAGTGCGTACCGGGGGCTCCTTTTGACCAGCGAGATTCCTTCCTTCTCCTAGAAGCTTGCTGCGACCCGGATGATGGTTCATCCAGCCACACCCTTTCCTGCATACAGGTAAAACATACACTTCCGACTTACCGCTTAAGTCGGATGAGGCCTAGTTAGGCGAACGCCCCCAGGTCCGGATTACCCCGTGATTCGGCCTGCCTTGAGGTGACCCGGCCAGCATCTGCTTTGGCCTTGCCGAACCTCGGCTAACACGGCCTTTATACCCTGGCGTGACCCTACCCGGGGGTATCCCCCCAAGATTAGTCCCCGAAGCTGGTGCGGTCTTAGCCGCCTTGGCCGCTAAGGCCACACCAGGTTCCATTTTGCGCCCCTGTCGTTGTCGCCGAGTTACCTCTGTACCTCAGACAGCTTGGATTTACGTTCCCTTCGCACATTGCAAGTTTTCACTTGTCGGTCGGGTTACCTCTGTACCTCGGACAGCTTGGATTTACGTTCCCTTTGCACATTGCAAGTTTTCACTTGCCGGCCGGGTTACCTCTGTACCTCGGACAGCTTGGATTTACGTTCCCTTTGCACATTGCAAGTTTTCACTTGCCGGCCGGGTTACCACAGTTCCATCCGGGTCTTACTTCCTTCTCTCGTACGCTAGCCCATGTCAAGGGTAATCATTATGTCGTCTTATTTTAAGGGACGGTACAGTAACCGCCACAGCAATTGTCAGTTATCACTGTGCGCGGGTCACGTCACGCCTGCCTCCTTGTTTACCGCATCCACGCGTCACGTCACAAGACTCTCTCAGCCCTGTGGCCTTCCGTGTGGCTCCTCACTGATTGGTCCGGACGGGTGATACACGGCCACAGCGTGTGGCCTGTCCACACGGCGCGATCTCACTCACCCCTGATGGGAGTGGTTAAATAGCGGAGGGGTGCCTCCCTTAGGATTTTTCCCCCGCCGCACCCCTCTGCCCGCTGCTATTCCTCTCCGTCTTCCTCGCGACCGCGCCGCCGCCAGCACTACCAAAAAGCAGCGTCGCCGCCGCATTTCTCCGTTGCGCCTCTGTGTCACCGTCACTGCGACGCAAATCTCCCACGACGGGTCCTCGTCAATCCAGGCCACTGTCCCCCGCCACCTCCAGCGCCAGCGAGGGCTTCGAGGAGCAGATGACGGAAGCAGAACTCGCCATTGCTGAAGAAGAGATGGAGGAGGACACCGCTGCTGCGGACCGCAGCGTGTGGGCCGTCTCCTGGGTCTGCCAGGACGATCTGGACTGGCTCTACCAGACCAGACGCATCCCCGCCGGCGTCACCGCTCGCCTCGCCTCCGCCGAGCTAGCTCCATCACCCAATCCCGGGGAGTTCGTTGTGTTCCTGTCTCACTTTCAACGGGGCTTCGGACTGCCGGTGAGCGATTTCTTCCATGATTGGCTCAGTACCTACCATCTCCAGCCGCACCATCTTCCAGCCAATGCCATTACTTCTCTCTTCGCCTTTGCTTCTACAATCGAAGGCTACGCCAGATTATGGCCCACGAAGGAGCTGTGGATCCGGTTTTTCGCCCTTCGTCGCAACGTTATTCCCGACATCCACACTGATCCGGAGGACAAGCGGCTCACTTAGTTCGGAGCGGCCTCCATCTCACCCTGGAGGTTCTCTGTTTTCCCCCGGGTCACAGCGCTAGAATCCTGCAAAGGGTGGGCCCGGACGTTCTTTTACGTCCGGAACACGGGCACCGAACATTTGATCCGGTTGCTCCCCTATACACCGGGTCCGCCGAACCCGGATCTGTGGAACGCCGTTCCGAGGAAACCAACGGCCCTGGCCAACCAAGTGAACAAAAGGTTCGCGGAGCTGAAGGAGCTTGGGTTGTGCAACGAGGATGCAATGATCACTTTCGTGCGCAACCGAATCTCCCCTCTCTAGAAGCGCACCCACAAGGTGTGCCATATGAGCTACGGCCGCGATCCCAAGCGGACTTCCTCCTTCGAACTGAACAACACGGAGATTTATCGCCGGGTTAAGGCTCTCTTCACCACTCACAAGGACTTCTCCTCTGAGTGGACTTGGGGGATTGAGCATTTCTGCCGTGACCGGCTTCCTCCCGCGGTAAGTTTCATGCTGCAAACTTACCCCGGACTAATCACGTGTATGTTATTGTTGCATTTTTTACTTGTTTGTTTACTCTTTTCTTCAGCTATTCCTTCAACAGACGCTCGAGGACGGCACCGATCCGACCCTTAAGTGGGCACCGGACCGGGTGACTTCGGACGAGGAGGAGCCGGACCAAGAGATGTTTCTCCCCATGACCGATGCCACGAAACGACCCACGGGTAACTTCTCTTCTGGTAGAGATTGGCCCGATGATGAAGATTACTCGGATATCGAGATAATTGAACCCTTTGAGGCTGTCCCCCTTTCTTTTGCTTTTCCGCCATCAGCTCACCCCGGTAGTCATATCCACGGGGATCCTCCCCTCGCTACGGACGAGGCAGTTCCGGTGGGGTCGAAGAAAAAGCGTGGGGCTTCCTCAAGCTCTTCCTCCGGACCTTCCCCGCCCGTTAAAAGGCGAAAGAAGGCCCCAGCACGAAGGGCTCGGAAACCCAGAGCAGCCGAAACCTAGGATGCGTAAGTCCTTCTTTCTTATGTAACTCGTTCTTCCTTACTTCGTCATAATTTTTCTTCTGACGTTACTTGATTTCACAGGGCTCCGGTGGAGGTCCCTCAAAGTGGATCCAGTATCTCATCACCTCTCCGGCCTAGCCCTTCACCCCGTCGTGATGACGAGTCACGTCCACTGAGCCCTATTCCGGAGGGCTCTGCGGCCGCTCCGGGTCATCCTGAAGCGGGGGAAACCGGCCCAGCCGGAGCAACGGCACCCACCACCTCGGCAACGCCACAACCAGCAGCCACTAAGGCTACCTCGACTCCAGCACCCGTTCCAGTACCAGCAGCCAAACCAGCACCATCTACAACTCCGGCATCAGCACCCACTCCGGCTGCGAAAACACCAGCGCCGGCACCAAGTCCAGCAACGAGAGTACCAGCGCCCAGTTCCTCTGCATCTTCCGAGTCCTCTCAACCTCGGCAGGGAAAAACCGCTGCTACGACTTCTTCTTCCTAGCAAGCCAAGGGCAAGAAGATTCAAGATGTTGCCAAGCCCAGTGCTGCCGAGCCTGGGCAATGCACCCTTGAGTCAATGCTCCCCAAGAAGACATCAGCGGAAAAGGACGTGCCTGCCGAGCCAACCGAAGCCCAGCTGTTGGTTCTGCACACCAGCCCCGCCCTTGCCTTGGTGGAGAGGAAGGAAGCACATGCAAAGGGCTTGGTGACGCCCCATATGCCCACGGGAGAACGGTACCCTCCGAGCCTGATGGAATTTGTTATGAATTGGAACAAGGCCGAGGTAGTCCAGGAATCTGATCTCCTGGAAAAGTTCGGTCCTGCCGAGTTTCCGCTCAGATGAACACCGCCGCAAAGGCCATTAACCTCGCTGGACGAATGATGGAGGTACGTTTCTCTCTCCTTTGCAAATTGTATATAATAACCATTAGTCCCCGAGCCTCCGGGGGAGTAACTTGTTACTCGGCCGGATGCTCTTTTATAGAACTAACGTAGCTCCATGATAACTTCAAACATGCACACTCCTAGAGCCGGGTTAAGTTCCACTTGGCTCGGATTTTAGTACATTTCGAACATGCACACACCTAGAGCCGGGTTAAGTTCCGCTTGGCCCGGATTTTAGTACACTTCGAACATGCACACACCTAGAGCCGGGTTAAGTTCCGCTTGGCCCGGATTTTAGTACACTTCGAACATGCACGCACCTAGAGCCGGGTTAAGTTCCACTTGGCCCGGATTTTGGTACACTTCAAACATGCACACACCTAGAGCCGGGTTAAGTTCCACTTGGCCCAGATTTTAGTACACTTCGAACATGCACACACCTAGAGCCGGGTTAAGTTCCACTTGGCCCGAATTTTAGTACACTTCGAACATGCACACACCTAGAGCCGGGTTAAGTTCCACTTGGCCCGGATTTTAGTACACTTCGAACATGCACTAGGCTGACGTAAGTTTCTGTATCTTTTTTAGGTGACCACAAACCACCGAAGTGCTGAATTCCAACGCTTGTTGGATACGCACAAAAATCTTCGCACGAAACAGGCTGCACTCATCGCGGAGTACGAGAAAAGGGGTAAATTTCTTCCTAATACTTTCCTCAATTTTCTTCAACTTCGCTTGCCGAACTAATCTGATTGTTCGGTTTCCGCAGCTGGGGTGGAAGCCGAAAACAAGATAATGCGGAAGAACTTGGAGCAGATCAAGGGTAAGTCCTTCTTGTCTGTCTTTACCGTGATTTCCATTGGCTTTCCTCCTTGGCTCGGCAAACATTCATACCTCGGTTCTGCCGGGCCAAGACACGATTTCAGCATTGCTTGAAGAAAGTGTGCATGTGCCTGACATGATGCTGCATTTTCTCGAACAAGCAGGACAGCACCAAGCCGAGCTGAAGAAGAAAGATGATGAGCTCGCCCTCCTCCGGACCAAAGATGATGAGATAGCCAAGCTCAAAGCTGAAATGGCTAAGATGAAGGCGCAGCACCAAACCGAACTGAAAAGGGCTGGCCAGGATTATACTGAAGAACGTGAGCGCCTCAAGCTCCAAAATACTAAGGACCGTGAACTTCTTCAGGAAGCCGAGGTCAAACTTGAGTCAGCAAATGCTGAGCTCGAGCAACTTCGGAAGAGGCATGAAGCTTGCACCAAGGAATTGACCCGGATTCACAGTCACATCTCACGTAATTTCTTTTCCTTTATCCGCCTTATTTCTCCGGGTTACTTCATATGTCTTGTTTTCTCAACTTTGTCCTTTGCCTTGTTTCCCAGGCCACTTTCCAGAGGGTACTGCCATTGCAAGTGCTGATGTCGCCAATTTCCGCCGAGAAAGGGGTACTCCGGTCGCTCGTGAGGGTGAGAGCATTCCCTTTGACATGGAGGACCTGTTGGTCAGCCTGTCGTCTCACGTGGAAATCATCAAGAACTATGGCAGGGACCTCCTCGATGTTTCAGTCCGGGTCTTCAACGCCTTCTGGCCCGCCGATGATGCTCCGGAGAGAGTCACACAGCTCGCTGAAAGACTATCAGAAATTGAGACCCAGCTCGACCTCTGGCGAGAATCCGCTCGACGCGCTGCTGCCGATACCATCCTTCACCACATTTTGACGTGGTATGAAAAGATAGATCTCAGCCTCCTCACACGCCTGCGCACCGGATCCAAATGGACGGATGACCCGGAGTGGGTAGCTCAGCGCCAGGCTTGCGCTCACAGCCTCATCGAATATGCCCCCATTCACGAATGGACTGAGGGTCCGAGCTTCCTGGAAGTCGCAGGCGAAGAGGACGTTGAAAATGTTGAAGATGATTCGGGCAAAGACGAAGAGGACACTGCCTCCGATATTGGAGAGGGCAACGATGATGCCGAACTTCCTCCCGCTGCTCCTTAAGAAAAAACACTTGAAAATTTATGAGATCCCCGGTATGCCGGGTGGAACTGTATTCCAAACACATGTGATATTTTGCTACTGAGTACTTATGTCGGATTAACTTGGGCGTAGTCCCCGAGTTTCTTTTTTTCTTGTTCGTTCAATCTTTTGGCTCGGATCGTGTCTACCTTGATTCGGTTTTACAACTTACGAATCCGAGCCTGAAAAATTGTCTTAACAATACTGGGAAACTTTTAGACTTAGCTCAAAAATAAAACTTTATAATAATTTGAAACATGAATACGGGCTTAGTCCGAAACATAAATGTCAGCTCGAATAAATTATTTTCCTTAGTTGTTTTTATGTGCTACGCAATTCCAAACTTGTTCTCTTGCTTGCCATGAAGCCAATTCTTGTTGGACAGCAACAAGTCGAAGAGTTGGGTTTTTGGTGCTCACACACTACTAAACCGAGCTAAGTAGAATAACTTACTCCAGCTGATGCGCAGAAAATAACAAACATTATTAAGGCAGTCCCCGAGTTACTGCTCGAGGTGCCAACATTTCATTGATAAGCTCATTGCCGACATACATACCGACATATGAGATAACCCGGATACATACACTTCTTAGCTAGGTGTAGAAAGGCCGAAGTAGAGCTATGTTACATGGTCGCTTGGATTCCTCTCCGGACCTGTCCGCCTTGTTCTTTTCCTGTGGCTTTGCATCTATAAGATAGTAAGAATCATTGTACAATGCTTTGCTCACGATGAACGTCCCTTCCCATGGGGGGATAATTTATGCATTCTAGTAGTACGTTGTACCAACCGGAGCACCAGATCGCCTTCCCGGAAGACCCGGGGGCACACTTTCCGGCTATGATAGCGTCGGAGATTTTGCTGATATATGGCGGATCTGGACAATGCCAGTTCTCTCGCTTCTTCCAGCAGATCAACATCATTTTGTCGGGCTTCTTGCACTTCGGCTTCTGTGTATTGGGTGACCCTAGGCGAATCATGCTCTATGTCGGCTGGTAATACAGCTTCTTCCCCATATACCAGAAAGAACGGCGTATAGCCTGTTGATCGATTCGGAGTTGTTCTTAAACTCCACAGTACCGCTGGTAGTTCTTCTATCCAGCACCCCGCTGATCTTTGTAGTGGCTCAATGAGCCGGGGTTTTATCCCGGATAATACTAATCCGTTGGATCTCTCCACTTTCCCGTTCGATGCGGGGTGGGCTACCGAAGCTACGTCGAGCCGGATCCTCTTATCCCGGCAGAAATGAGCAAATGCTCCTTCCGCAAAATTTGTGCCATTATCAGTTATGATATTGTGTGGATAACCGTACCTCAAGATGATATCTTTGAGAAATGTTACGGCCGTAGCTCCATCACATTTTCTTATAGGCTTTACCTCAATCCACTTCGTAAACTTGTCCACCATTGCCAGAATGTGAGTCATATTTCCCCTTGCTGGTTTGAACGGGCCCACCATATCCAAGCACCATACGGCAAATGGCCAAGTGATTGGGATGGTCTTGAGTTCCGACATTGGCATATGTGTCTTGGTAGCGTACCTCTGACAACCATTACATTTTCTCACCAGATCTTCTGCTTGCTCTAAGGCATTTGGCCAGTAGAATCCATGTCGGAAAGCTTTTGCTACCAAGGCTCGGGATGAGGCGTGATGCCCGCATTCCCCCTGATGTATATCTCGGATGATTTCAAGCCCTTCTTCCGGGTCAACACACCGCTGGAGGACATGGGTCACGCTTCTTTTGTATAACTCGGAATTGATGATCGTGTAGGCCTTTGCCCTCCTCTGTGTTTGCCTGGAAAGCACCTCCTCAGTGGGTAACGTTCCATCCTTCAGGAATTGAAATATAGGCAGTGCCCAAGCCGGTATTGGCCGCACGGGGAACAGTCCTCGTCTATCTCCATCTGATCCACCGGCATAACTTCAACCGGACCATGCTGAGCAGTCCCCGGGTATTGCGAAGCAGTCCCTGGGTTTGCCGAAGCAGTCCCCGGGTTTTGCGCACCACTTCCCGTGTCAACGTCCATGGGCACGGCTCCGGATTCTGTGTCCTCCGGGACGTAGATTGACTCGGATTCTGGGGATGGCCTGATGGATGGTTTCCTGAGGTGCTCTAAAGCTACACCCAGTGGAATTGCTTGTCTGGTTGACCCGAGCTTCGACAGCATGTCGGCAGCCTCATTTTCCGTCAGGGGTACATGATGAAATCCGCATCCCTCAAAGTAACCAGAAATCTTCTGCACATGAAATCTGTATAGTGCCATGTTTGGATCAAGGGCGTCCCACACTCCGGACACTTGCTGCACCACCAAATCCGAGTCGCCAAAGCATATGATCCGACGTATACCAATTTATTTTGCTACCTTGAGCCCATGCACAAGTGCTTCATACTCAGCGACATTGTTTGATGCGGTGAAGTGGATCTGCAGTACATATTTCAACTGGTCCTTTTTTGGCGACGTGAGTACAACTCCGGCACCTAGCCCGGTTTTGGTCTTTGATCCGTCAAAGTGCATCCGCCAATAGTTCGGATCTAGAAGTGGTGGTTCGTACTGTACCTCGGCCCAGTCGACGAAAAAGTCCGCCACAGCCTGAGACTTGATGGCTTCTCTCCGGTCATATTGCGGAGCATAAGGAGCTAGCTCAATTGCCTATTTTGCAATTATGCCGCTTGCATCCTTGTTGCTCATTATCTCGGATATGGGGGCCTCACATATGACCCGGATGGGATGCTCCTCAAAGTAGTGCTTCAGTTTCTTGGCGGAGTTGGAGGGGGATGGTGTGGGGCCGTTGTTGTTGTCTTCTCCGGTTGTAGTGGCGATCTCGGCTTTAGTTTCGTCGTTGGCATCATTGAAACTGCTAACAGCTGTGATCATCTCACTGATGGTAAGCAAGTCGGCAGCCTGTCGCCTCCTGAGCGTATGCTAGAGAAGTGTTCCAGGAGTAAGCCCTTCCACGAAGTGATATACGAGTTTGTCGGTGTGGTCACCTTCCAGGGTTTCCCTCACCCTTAGCCATCTGGCGAGGTAATCACGAGGAGATTCCCCCGTCCTCTGGATGCATCTAGCCTGATCAAAGATGGTAACGATGCCAACAAAGTGTGACCTCCGCTTCTCGAACACTCGGGGAAGCCAAGCGGATCTGCGGGGTCCTTCCACCATTATATCCTACAGAGGCGGTTTTGGTGGGCCTTGAATTTTCCTGATCTTACCCAGCAAACCCCGAAGAGATATTGAGCCTGATCCTTCTGCGAACATGTCCTTCCTAGGGGTGGTCCGTGTGGGGCTTGACGTGTTTCCGACTTCCTGAGAGCTAGGACCCGAGTCAGTTTCGCCGATGAAGAGATGGATGTCCCCGATTGGAACAATGGAAGTAGCGGGTGGGGTTCGTCTTTGTCGAGATCCAGAACTCATCTGGAGGGATGATCAGAATGTTGTCGGAGAAGATAACGCGCCCAATGGCTATGGTGTCGCTGATTCTCGCGAAGATATTGGACCTTGTCCGGTGTAGATCTCGAAGCGCCTCTTGCCCCATGGTGGGCTCCAACTGTCGTGGTATTACCGACGAGTACGCCATGGAGGGTCCTCACAAAGCGTGTTTAGAGAAGTAGGGGAAGGCGGTGAGTTGAGAGGTACGAGGTAACATAGCTTACCTAGGTTCAAGTCTCGCGATGGTGGTGGAACTCTACTCCTACTATAAATCACTATAATGGCAATACGACAAGTTGCAAGGATTGGTTCATTGTGCGAGGTATTGCACTAAGCACTATGATTGTTGCCCTAAAGGCTCCCACTAGGCCGGCTTATAAAGGCGCCAGAACCTAGGGTTACAAGGAAATGACCTTTTCAGACAGGTTACAGAGTCCTAAACTAATACTAACTAGTCTTCGTGTCTTGTACTCCAAGGCTCTGAGTAGGTTGGTGACTACATCGTAGCCTTCCTTGATCCGATAGAGGCCTCCCTTCTGGATCCGTCTAACTAGACCGCCTAGCAGGCCATGGACCATGCTACCAACTGTGGGCCACCCGAGTTATCCGGATAAGAGACATGCAATGGTGATACCCATTTAGCATATCCCCAACAATAAATTTAGACACTACATTATAAATTCAAAGGTAATAGTTCATATAGATCATCAGGCTTTAAGACATTTTCTAGCTAAGAAAGATGTTAAACTTTGTATAATTAAATGGGTCTTGTTACTCCAGGAATATGACCTGCAAATAGTAGATAGAAGAGGTAAGGATAATCCTCTTGCTGATCATCTCTCACGTATGGAGGGTATTATAGAAGACCACATTCCCATTAACGAATCTTTGCCAGGAGAATATCTTGCTGCTATAGAGTCACGTGATCCTTGGTTTGCAGACTATGCTAACTTTCTTGTAGGTACGATTCTACCAAAAGGAATGAATTATAATCAAAGAAATAAATTCTTTAATGATTTAAAATATTACTTTTGGGCTTATTTATATAAGCACGGTATTGATGGGATAATTAGGAAATGTATACCTGACCACGACATGAAAGAAATTCTTAGGGCTTGTCATGATAGTCCTTATGGGGGACATCACGTTGGTGACCGCACAGCAGCCAAGATCTTATAGTCGGGATTTGACTGGCCAACCTTGGTTAGGGATGCTCATGATTACGTTAGGAGTTGTGATGCGTGTCAACGTATGACTAACATTGGCAAAAGACAGGAAATGTCTATGAAATATAATCTCATAATAGAGCCATTTGATGTTTGGAGATTGGATTTTATGGGACATTTTATTCCCTCTAATGGTTATACTCATATTCTTGTTGTTGTTAACTATGTTACCAAGTGAGTAGAAGCTATACCCACTTCCCATGCAGATGCAGCCACTTCCATCAAGATGATTAAAGACATCATTTTTCCCAGGTTTGGAGTACCTCGGTTTTTGATTACTTATGGTGGAACTCATTTTATGAAGGGTACTTTCGGCAAAATACTTCAAAAATATGGAGTTAACCATCGATTAGCCTCGCCTTATCAGCCACAAACTAGTGGGCAAGTGGAACTGTCTAAACAGGAAATTAAAGTCATACTCCAGAAGACGGTGAATAAATCAAGGAATGATTGGGCCATGAAGCTTAATGATGCATTATGGGCATATCGCACAGCATTGGGAATGACACCATACAAGATGGTCTACGGTAAAGCTTGTCATCTCCCGTTTGAGTTAGAGCATAAGGCTCGTTGGGATATTAAAACTATGAACTTTGACTTTAAAACTATATGAGAGAATCATCTCTTGGATATTCATGCTTTAGATGAACTCAGGAATGAGGCCTATAAGAATACAAGGATATTTAAAGAAAAGGTAAAGAAATGGCATAATAGATAATTAGAGAATAAAGAATTTAAATCTAGAGATAAGGTTTTGTTCTACAACTCTAGGCTTAAGATTTTTGTAGGTAAGCTAAAAGCAAAGTGGGAAGGACCTTATGAAATTGAAGAGGCGTATCCCTCAAGGGCGGTAAAGTTGAAAAATACTACTCCCTCTTCTTCATCCTGGATTGTTAATGGGCAGCGTTTAAAACACTATAGAGTTGGGTATGTAGGCACGGTGGGGCTACTCTCCTTAATCTCGGCCGAGGAATATATCAAATAAAGTGAGGTAATAAGATCTTAGCTGCTTAATTTTGCAATTCCGGAAGATTTTCAGTTCGTCTTGTCATATCCTTTGCTTCCCCTCCATTTTTCTTATTTTTCTCAGCTATTTTTCGACCTGGTACGGGGGCGTACGGGCAGGCGTGCCCATACTAGTGGTAATTAAGAAGACAGAACCTCGCACTGGTTTTCTTGAAATTTGGTATGACTGGACCGTACAGGCAGACGCACCCATACCAATGGTCGTTAACTCGTCGGTACACCTTTTTGGTTTCTCGCATTTTGGTATGACCGAGTCGTATGGGAAAACACGCTTGTACCGATGGTCATTACCAGCTCTGTGTCTCCCTCGTTTATTCGTCATACTTGAAAAAAAGCGAGATGAAGGTCGGCAAGATGCCAGTACGGGTGCACGGTACGAACGGGGCCCACCTGTACCATTACCCGTGACCGACTCTAGCCCTTTTCATCTAGGGTTATTTTTCCCTTTTGATTGCACTTTTTCTCCTTTTCTGTTTTTCACCATCATCTTTCAGATCTAGGGTTTTTACTCTTTGTCTTCTATTATGACACCTTAGATCTCACTTGATTGTTCAAGAACTATGCAGCCTTTTTATATCAAGCAGATCTAGACCTAGAAGGAAGATGTTCCTGCAGCACAAGCCAAGAGAAGGGAATTTGAGAGGGATACTTTGTCTTCCTCGACTAAAGAGTCTACTCAAGTGGTTCCACTTCCCAACTGGGAGGATATATTTATGTGCAAGTTGGAGATGCTTAGGTACGTGGAACAAAGGAAGAACAAAGGAGAATCCCCACTCAACCCCTACATGTACAACCTTCGTGGATCTTCTCTAAAATCTCCTCCTAGACCCCCTTCTCAAAAAGAGGAAAGACGGGATGAGATTAGGGAAAAGATCAAGAATCTTGAAAAGATTTCCAAAGCTTGTGTTGAAACTATTGTAGAAGGAGCCGACTCTTACTGGATGATGGGAAAAGACCTCAAAAAGAAATTTGATGACATCAACGGTAGAGTTCAACTCCTAACCAAGATTATCATAGAGATGGTTGACGATAGAAAAAGCTAAGCAAAATAATTAAAGAACAACATGTTAGCATCACAGAGTTGTCCACTCGATTCACATGTATTGCTCATGCCTGCAGCCTCAAGGAGGAAGAAGGAGAAGAAGATGATGACTTCTTCACTCCCAAGAAGGAGTAGGTACTCACAAGGATTTTTGGATCCTCCCTGCCTTGATTACAAGCTTGGGAGGTCTATGAAGACCTTGTAATATCTTACAGTTTAGTATGTCTACTTGACTGCACGCATGTTAGGTTTTAATTCCATAATTTGCATTAGTTGTATCATCTTCAAGCTCCCTTCTGTTCAAGAAAATAATTATATCCGTTGAGTTTCGAGACTTTATGATATTTGAAATTATCTTTTGATTCATGATTATTATATTAGATGATTGAATTAGGTTGAGTGTTATGATACTTGTACAGCTATCAAAAAAAATTGGTAGCATATTATAGTCATGGGTTTTAAAAGCCATAAATAGTAGTGAGCATGATCAAGTGGTTGTACTAAAAAGAGATAAATAAAAGAACAACTATCAAAAGAATTCCAAGGCAAAAGAAAGGATAATGATCATGAATCTTCATGTGCTAAACTTATTTAACTTTATGATTATATAATATGTTGAATCACTAAAACTTCTTATAACTTCATTGATACCAAAAAGATGTAGAAGCCTCTAAGTCATGTGATGTGTAACGGTGTGATAATACCCCCGAAGTAACTTTACATCTGATATTGTATTCCTATTTTAATTTCTGCCTCATTTATTGTAACAACTCATACCTCATGAACATAATGATCTTGTCCATAAGCCACCATCTTGCTTGGGGGAGAGCAAGATTCTAGTTTGAAGGAGTTAATGAGTCCAAAATTGAAGCATGTTTACCTTTCGTTTTTGCATAAGTAGAATAGAGATTTTTGTGTTTTACTGCATTTGCGCGCACCTTTTGTCCTTGTTTCAATAAGATTCCGAATTACTGAGTCTCTTATGAATGCATCAATTAGAATTGTCATATTATGTTGTAATATGACATTTTTAAGTGATAAAAGTCATTTAGTTGATTCACCTTTGCACCTGGTAGAATAGCAAACGTGAGGAAAGCTACTACAGCGTTAACGACCAGTGGTACAGGCGGAGCCCACCCATACCGTCCGCCCGTACCACGTGGCAGTGCGACTGCCTCATCAAATATCTTCTCCTGGCAAATTCGGATCACAGATCCGACATTCACAGCAACCTTGAGCCACGAAAAAACATACCAGAAAGGGATCTAAAGGAGGAACTTAGAGAAGGGCACATTCCTGCTGCTTCACGGATCATTGGAGGACATCGCACCATACCCTTCATCATCAACCGCTGCATCACCACTATTACCCCCATCCTTCATTCATTAGATCTTGTTGTAATTATAGATTCAATATAATTGTGGTTTGCACTAGATTTATCCCATACTTTTATCCATCCATATGATTATGTTGATGTCGTTGATTGCTTCCATGTGTGAGTAGTTTCCCCTCATTCTTGGGGAGATGGAGAAACCCTAGCACTATTATGAAATTGAAGTAAAGATGATCTATTCTTGTGTCCATACGACTTACTAGTCTGTGATAGATTTATGATGTGTGTTTGATCTCTCTTTTTAGATGGTATATGTAGTCGGCCACATATCATTTTCCTTCGGGACTAAAGAAGAGGGTGAAATCCTTTGGACGTGTTTGGAAGTGTGCTCTAGAGCTATCGTGACTATAAGCACTGGCTAGCAACCTGGATGGTTAAAGGAGGATTAAGAGAGATTCCCTAAGCTAATCACGATATCCACAGGGAGGCCCTTAATTGTGGTGGTCTGTATGGGTGATTGCTCTCAGACATCGCGGTGGTTATTTAGAGGTGATCTCATTCTTGGCTCAACAAAGTGACTACATATGAGCCTTATAGTGAACATCTTATTATGGAGCTCTCTCCACACATATCATGATACAAGAAATAGGTTATCCTAATTATGATCAATAATATCATGCTAGAGGTGTATCCTACATCCTCAAGAACGCTTTAGCCCTATTGAGTTCAACCACGTTTCTAAATACTTTTGTTACTTGCTTTCTTTTACTTGTTTTAATTACTATTCTGCATTCAACCAAAAACCTTTCAAACACGCTTTACTTGAAATCAAAGACGGCTTACAAGTATCCTTTGGTAGATAGTGACGAGGGGCATAAAGACCTTAACCAAATAGCTCTCTTTTGGTTCGATACTCTTATTTTGAAACTAGCTACAACTTATATATGCACTTGCAGTCATCACTGATCTTTTCAACCTACGCCACGTATTTAGTTTCCCATTACAATTAATCGACGTCAATACCAAATACTATTAGATCGGTGAAATGCACATTGCTAAAATATGAACAACCATCTCAAATTTTGACATTTTGATGAACAATCATCTCAAGATTTTGACATTTTTCTTTGGAAAAAATTGTAAATCATGGCTAATAATTCTCGACGTACTCCCAAATTCAAGTCAATTAATTTGGATCGGAAGGAGTAGGTATATTGCACGCATGCAATTGCAAGGACATGTACGACGTGTAAGGAGCGCCACGTCGGCAGACACTTGGCGTTGGAGCGGGAGAAGGGGATGAAGTGGCGAGACAACATGGTCTACATTGCCATGCTGGAGCACCCTGGCCGATGCCGATAACCCGGAGGCCCGTTTCATCATCAACCTCAAGCTCGTCTTCTCGCGCCACATGGCCGAATGTGCCTCGACCAGGCTATGGCCTACGTGCTCGGTCTGCTCCTGTACAAGCTCAAACTCAATGAAGGGCGAGAATTCGCAAAGTGGTACATCGGCCAGCTCATGTCCGGCTACATAATGGGTCAAAAACGAATGAGAGCGATAATGGACTAGTCTTGTGTAGAGGCAGCCCACCAGACTAGTCCAGCCCAATAGAAGATTCCTGGGGCCGAGTGGGAGAACTGAGACGTGACCAACTTCCTCTTCCTAAGAGCATCTCCACTCGTAACCCCCATACGGGATCCGCCGTGGCCCGTTTTTGGCTCGTATGGTGGGTGCCGGCGTGATGTTGCCAAATGGGGGGCACCGGCTCCCAGCCGTGCCCCCACAAGAAAATTTTAAATATTTTAAATTTAGACAAACAGTTCAAAATTCATCGAAACATAGACGAACAATTTAAATTTAACAAAAATATAAAATAAAAAAAGAATACCATCTAATGGCGGCCACGACCGATCCCGAGCCGGCGGTACATCGTCGCGGCGTAGTCGAACAGATCGTCCTCGTCGTCACCGTCGCTGGGTGGCTCGTCCTTCGTCGGTGGTAGGCGGATGCACCCCTTGCCGCTGGTCCTGCGCGTCGGCCTCGTGGAAGGACCAGCCACCCCCTCGTCGTTGTCGATGTCGACGACGAGGCCGTGGCGCCTGGCGCACCCAGCCTTCTTCCATCTGAAAGAACATTTCATGTTTTCCTATGTTTTGCGTGTTAGATAACAATACTATGGAGACTTTTCATGTGCGCTAAGTGTGCAGGAAGTTTTGGAGGGGGGGCCGGATAATCCGCCCCACCAAGGGCCGGATAATCCGGCCTACCTCATCAAAGGAAGCCAAGGCGCATCGCTCGATGTCCAGTCGGATTTTCTCCCGGAAAATCCGAACTGGGGAGGTTTTTCCTCCCCAGGCCGGATAATCCGGGTGTCACACGAGCCGGATAATCCGGCCCCCAGTTTTTGAGCAAAAGGGGCCAAGGCGCGTCGCATGGTATCCGGTCGGATTTTCTCCCGGAAAATCCGAACTGGGGCGGTTTTTCTTCCCCAGGCCGGATAATCCGGCCCTCACATAGGACCGGATAATCCGGCCCCCAGAAGTTGATCAAGGGCGAGCTCGGCGCGTCTCTCTGATAGGGCTCGGACTTTCTGCCGGATATTCCGAGTCTGGGGGCGGTGTTTTCCCCAGGCCGGATAATCCGGTTCTCACTTGGGCCGGATAATCCGGCCCCCAAAGTGTGCAACGGCTGGTTTCTGAAGGGGATATAAATACCCCTTCTTCCCCCAACATTCGGACCGCTTGATTCATTCGAAATTGACCAGACATTGTGGAAGAGCTCTCATTCTCGATCTCCCACTTTAACCACCCAAAGGTCTTGATCTTTAGTGGAATTGAAGGAGGAGAAGTTCATCATCATCATCAAGAATCAAGAGCTTCAACTCCTCTCCATTCACTTGGAGAAATCCCTAATCTAGTATTCTTGTCAATACCTAGATCTTGTTTATTGTATTTGATAAGTTTGTTCTTGTGGCAGCTTGTTGTCATTTCGGGAGCCTCCAAGTTGTTGTGGAGTTGTTGCCCCGCTAGTTGTGTAAAGGCGTCGGTGCCCGCCTCGAAGGGTACCTATAGTGAAAGGTGGATCAGGCCTGTTGTGGCGAGATCCATCGGAGAACAGGGTGAGGCCTTTTGTGGCGTGGTGGTCTTAGTACCGCCCACCCCTCCAACGCAGACGTACATCCCTTAACAAGGAAGGAACTGCGGTCAAACAAATCCTGTGTCTCCGTGTGCTTCACTTCGGTTTACTCGTTCCTCTTCCACTCGCTTTTTACTTGCTAGTAGATAGGTTTGCATATAGAGAAATTCCACCTAATAGTTTATCTAGAGAATTTACCCTTTGTGCTAAGCCTAAAATTGAAAAAGAATTAAAAATTGATGTAGCACCTATTCACCCCCCCTCTAGGTGCCCATACGATCCATTACACCGTCGCTAGTCTTGCGCGGACCACCTGGCGGTGAACTCGTTGGTGGCCGGCAGGACGACATTGAAGGATGTCCGCTCTAGCATCCTCTAGCCCGGAAATTCTTTCGGGTCCTCGCCGTCCGCCAGTTGGAGCGCTGCCGCCTTGTACTCCGGCGGTGGCGTCCACTCCTTCTTGGGCTTGGGCTTGGGCCTACCCAAGCAGAGGCAGCGAGGCGGAGAGGGAGGCATGCAGCACCTGCGCGGTGCTCTTGCCTGCTCGTCCTTCACCGGCGCGAGCGCGAGCATCCCCTGGTAGCGCGGCAACGATGAGTACCGCGATGGGGACGCCGACGAGTGTGAGGAGGAGGAAGATGCTGACGGCGCACGGCGAGGCTGCTGGCGATTGCGCGGGAGACGCGGCGGCATCACCAATGGCGGGTTGTTGCCATTGGCGATGTGCTCTAGGACCCAGGAGAGGGTGCGTCCAGGAGCGCTCCACCATCGCTTCCGGCCTTCGCTATTTTAGTTCGCTGGCGGCGGGCCAACGCTGTCGTAGGCCTCGATGCGGTCCTCGCGCTGCCGCGCGAAGAAGGTCGCCCACGCCTGGAGGTTGTCGGGATCCCACTAGGGGTCGTTGCGCACCTCGTCGATGAGCGACCCCCAGTAGTGCCCGTAAATCGCGGCTCTGCGGGCCGCGTCGGTGGGGATGGACGGCACAGGGAGGCCGCCGCGGCTCACCGCCCACCCCGTCGGAAGCCGAAAAGCCGAGGGGACGGGGTAGCCGGTGCTCCATAGCGTCTGCGCCTCGTCGACGTGGAGCCAGAAGCGGCCAAAGCCGTTGGCCGCCGCGCCGTCATAGTCCGCCATCGCCGAGGAAGAAGGAGATGATGTTTGGGGGAGGTTGGGGGAGGAGATGGTGGAGCTCACTGTCGAGGTAATGTGTGTGCGGCGGCAATAGAAACCGCCGCGGGTTTTTATAATGGGGGAGAAGGGGGAGGCGAGCGATGGGCATTAACGCCGCCCGCGCCCATTGATGGGATGCATCGGCTGCACCGCCCGCTGCTGTTCGCTGGAAAGGCTGCGACGAGCAGCGGCATTACTCGACGCTGATGATGAGGAAGAAGACCGGCTGTATGCGACTGCCATGCGGGCTAGCTTTGACCGGGGCGGTTCGGCGTGCGCTCACCCCTTCTCTTCCCGCCACCCGCCCTGCCACGTGTTCATCCGGCCCCCGCTCGCCCCCCTGTACATTGGGTTTGGTCTGATGTCACCGCGTAAATAACTAGGTCGCGTCGGCGTAATAAAAAAAATTGGGACGCACTCCCCAAAACTCTACTGGGGGCTTCGAGCCCCCAGAGTGGAGATGCTCTAAGGAGCAGAGCTGGGACGATAGGATCATCCTCGGCGGTGTCACAATTGTAATAGCTTAGCTACTTCTCTTTGCAATTCATCTTGTACCCAGATAATTGCCACAAATATTCCTAATCGAGTGTGAGATCATACCGAGTATCTAACATCTGGTATCAGGGACTAGTGATTCCTTCCGTCCACCACTCTGGGAACTCGACATTGAGCTCAGGAGCATGCGCGATTCATGAGCAACATGGATCCGCACCTCAAGGACCACCTCGATCGTCCTCATCATGAGGCGATGGCGCAGGACGAGCAGATCCAGGCGTCACAAGCAGACATGGGCAAGAACATCGCTCTCCGATTGGAAGCCGGGTCTAGAAGCACGCTTTGCCAGGCTTCAGGAGACTGTCGCGGGTCTGCAGTGCAAGGGAAATTCTCACCTGGACGCGGATGGTGGACTTGCATCAGCTACGGTCGAAGCGCATCCCGTCGCACATCAACACGTGGGCGTCCACGGGCCCGATGGCCGCCACGAGTTCATCTTCCCCAGAGGTTTCCCGGCTGGGAACCCTATTTCCCAGTCGGTGCATCTGGTCACGGGTATGACCTACTTCCAAGTCCCTCTCTCTGAGCGGTCCAGCGACCCGAATTTGATCGCTAGTCAGATTATCTCAGGCTTGGGTGCTAATGCTCCTAACATGTTGTTTCCTCAGTTTTCCGGAGACAATCCCAACCTCCGGAAAATGTTAGCTGAGCAGTACTTCCAGTTGTTCGCCATCCATGAATCTTACTAGGTGGATCTGTGGATTTTGCATTTTTCTGGTCTCGAGGGGATCTGGTTATAGTCTGTCTAAAAAAATTAATCACACTAGATTGGATATCCTTCACTTCTCTTCTTTGTACTCGTTTTGGGAGAGATAGACACCAATTGCTCATTAGGCAATTTTACACAATTAGGCAAACATCCACAGTTACAGATTACATTGAGAGATTTGATATTTTAATCAATCATTTAGTTTCATGCTCAGACACTACTCACCCATTTTTCTTTTTGAGACGATTCATCGAGGGACTGAGACCTGATATCAGGGCAGTCATCATGGTGCAACGGCCAACTAATTTGGATATGTCCTATTCGCTAGCATTGTTACAAGAAGAAGTCACTTAAGGGGAATAAAGTCCACCACCCAAGTTAGTGGAATATCGCTATATCAAGATTCCCAACAAGATCAATTACCAACAATCTTCTATAGCAATAGTTACTCCAGTTCACAGAGCAGCTCATAACAGGGGAATTGATGCTTCTCGCACTGGTAATGCTGATAGACTCACTGCCCTTCGCAATTATAGACATGCAAAGGGTCTCTGCTTCAAATATGGTGAGAGGTGGGGTAAAGAACACATTTGCCCTCCTACAGTTCAGATGCACATTGTAGAGGAACTACTGGCTCTGTTTTCTCAGGAGGAAGTAACATGAACAGAGGCAACTCTAGCTGAACAAGTAGTGCCTGAAACTATTTGTTCTCTATCCATCCATGCTCTGACAGGGGCATCCACAGAAACAAAAGGAGTCATCCAATTGCAGGCTTACATTGTTGATCATGAAATACTGCTATTAGTGGACTCATGCAGTTCCACATCCTTCATCAACAAACATCTGGCCATCAAATTACCAGGAGCAAGACAGTTGCAGAATCCCTACCTGGTGAAAGTAGCCGATGGAACTCAACACATATGTTCCAAATTCTTACCTGGGTGCTAATGGACTTCACAAGGGGAAACTTTCCACGCTGACATGAAAATATTACCTATGGACTCTTATGATGCCATCTTAGGGATGGATTGGCTCGAGGAGCACAATCCAAATATTGATTGGGTCAAAAGAATACTGCAAATTCAGTCTCCTCAAGGCATCATCCAATTACAAGGACATAATAATGGCCAAGCGCAATGTACCACCATCTCTGCCACAAAACTCAGCACACTCTGCAAGCAAAACTCTGTCGCCAATCTCATCCATGTGTATGCACTGAATGATATAGTGCACATTGAGGAAGTGATACCAGAAGAAATTTCTTCACTTCTCGCAACATTCACTGATGTATTCGCTGATCCAACTGGGTTACCTCCACGAAGAGGTTGTGACCATCACATCCCACATATGCCAGGCGTAGAACCAGTGAATATCCGAGCTTATCGACACAAACCATAGCTCAAAACGGAAATCAAATGTCAGGTGAAGGAACTGTTGGAATCTGGAGTCATTCAGAGAAGCACCAGTCACTTCTCGTCGCCAGCCATTCTGGTGCGAAATAAAGATGGAGCATGGCGGCTATGTGTCGATTATCATAAAATCAATTCCATGACAATTATCAGCAAGTATCCAATCCCAATAATTGATGAATTATTAGATGAGCTTGCAGGTGCACGATGGTTCTCCAAGTTGGACCTCCGCGCAGGGTACCATCAAATCATATTAGCTCCGGGCGAGGAATCTAAAACTACATTTCAGACACACTCTAGGATCTAGGAGTACAAAGTGATGCCTTTCGGATTGGCAGGTGCACCGGCCACATTCTTGGGGCAATGAACACAACATTGCGTCCCATGTTGCGCAAATGTGTAGTCGCATTCTTCGACGACATATTGGTCTATAGAAGTTCTCTGGAAGAACACGTCCTCCACTTGACCGCAGTGTTAAATGACGATAGTTATAACCGTGAAGGATGCGATCCTAACGGCAAACGGTGATTAGATAGCTCCATAGTTTGTTAGTGATGTAATCTTAACCTCTGTAACCCTAGCTCATTGAGCAGTATATAAACTGAACTATGCCGATGCATTGGACACGGCAAAACCAATCTCTTTCTTTCTCTCGTTTCTTTATATGGTATCAGAGCCAAACACTCCAAATTACCCATGGCCCCGAGCGTCTCGCTGTCCGCAGCTCCGATCAATATCACGGCCATGTTGAGTGCCGCCATCTCCATCAAGCTCGACCAGGAGAACTACCTGCTTTGGAAAGCGCAGGCCCTGCCGGCTCTCTACGGCAATGATCTTTTCGGCTTCGTCGACGGCTCCAACCCTGCACCGCCGTCACGCGTCCCCTCCGCGGCCGGGAGCTCGACCCAGGTCGACAACCCGGAGTACATCGCCTGGCGCAAGCAGGATCAGCAGGTCCTCAGTGGCCTGCTCACCTCCCTCACGCCTGCCGTTCTCGGCCACGTCCAACTGCTGAAGACGTCGGCGCAGGTCTGGGAGGCTCTGGATCGGACCTTCGCGTCCAGGTCCAAGGCGCGGATCATGCAACTCCGCACCGCGCTAGTGAAGCCAAAGAAGAGAGACATATCAATGTCCACCTACTTCCACCACACCAAGAAGGTCGCTGATACGATGGCGACTATCGGCAACCCGCTTGGCGACGACGATATCGTCTCCTACATCCTGGCCGGTCTGGGGGAAGATCACGAGAACTTCACCACTTCGATGAGCGTGATCGCTGCCAATAAGGACTTTACCTTGAGCGATCTGTACGGGCATATGACGGCATACGAGGCAAGAACCGGCGGTCGCACATCAAGTGGCCACAACGATGTGCCGTTCCAGCACTCCGCCAACAACACCTCACGTGGCGGCTGGCGAGGAGGCTTTCAGCGTGGCGGAGGTGGACGCGGCCGTGGCGATGGAGGCCGCGGCAATGGTGGAGGCCGATACGGTGGCGGGTACAATGGAGGAGGCCACGGCGGTGGCCGTAGTGACAACTTTGGGTGCGACGGAAACACCCAAGGTGGAGGGCGCGGTCGTGGAGGCAAATCGACCTGCCAGATATGTGGCATCTATGGCCACGACGCCCTCCGCTGCTACTCACGCTTCAATCACGCAATCCAGCCCGAGACCTCCAGCCGCGCCGCCAACTTCTCCAACACCAGCGACGGCTACACCAGTGATCCCAATTAGTACCTGGATTCGGGTGCAACCGATCACATGACGAATGACATGGAGCGGCTCCACGTCCACGAGACCTACAGAGGCAATGAGCAGATTCAGGTTGCCAACGGTACGCATATACCCATCTCGCATATTGGTGATTCTAGCTTATCCGGTTCAATTCGCAATCTTCAATTATCCAATGACCTTCATTCCCCTTACATCAGCAAAAATCTGCTTTCTACTCATAAACTCACCAATGACAATGATTGTTTTGTTGAAATTCACCCTAAATCGTTTTTTGTTAAGGACCTCAAAACGAAGGCAACTCTACTCAGAGGTAGAGGTAGATCGCATGGAGGCTTGTACCCAGTTCCACCACGACGTCCTCATCATCAACCACACCTTCCGCAAGCACACTCCATCGTCCCCTCCAAGGAACTATGGCACCGCCGTCTCGGACACCCGGCTCCACCCATCGTCCAAGCTATTCTCCAATCTAATAAGCTAGATTCTTTGCAAAATAATGGAGTGCCACATGTGTGTGATGCATGTCAGCAGGTCAAACTCCGCCAGCGGCCATATGCAGCTTCTAGTCGTGTTTCCAATTCTCCTTTAGAACTTGTCCATACGGATGTATGGGGTCCAGCAATTAAATCAGCTGGCGGGTTCCGCTATTATGTTAGTTTTTTTGATGATTTCAGTAAGTTTACGTGGGTGTATTTACTGAAACATAAATCAGATGTTGAACATGTTTTTTATCAATTTCAAAAACGAGTTGAGCTCGCACTTGGTACAAAAATTCTATCCGTGCAATCTGATTGGGGAGGGGAATACCAGAAACTGCACCACTATTTCAATTCCACTGGGATCTCACACCGCATCTCTTGCCCTCATACACATCAGCAAAACGGAGCAATTGAAAGGAAACATCGCCATCTCGTCGAGACTGCCTTGGCACTTCTCGCTCAATCCTCAGCTCCACTCCGGTTTTGGGATGATGATGTGCTTACAGCATGTTACCTAATCAATCGCATGCCTAGTCGAGTCATTCACAACTCTGTCCCGGTGACTAAGCTTTTCAAAAAGGACATTGATTATAGCTCACTTCGTGTCTTCGGATGCGCATGTTGGCCCAATTTATGACCATATAACAACCACAAGCTCAGTTTTCGGTTCCTTGGGTATAGTTCCAATCACCTAGGTTTTCGATGCCTAGATCGATCCACCGGCTGCATATATGTGTCTCGGGATGTAGTGTTCGATGAACACATTTTTCCTTTCGGCAGAGATTCTACTCAGCTCCCACCACCTACAGAAACCGCTTTACTTCTTCCTGAACCAGATACAGATGATCCATTATGCCCTGATGCGGCAAATGCTACTGGTGGTTCTGTTCTTCCATCTGTTTCAGGTACTCACCCTGCCATCCACATCGATCCGGCGGTCATGCATGCACCGGCCCCCAACATGCACGTCGATCATGAGGAGGCTGCCCATGATGGGCAGGGCGGGGCTGATGCTCATGGCGGCGAATCACCGCCGCGCACTCCGTCGCCCATGGCTCATGGGCCTGCCCCCGAGACTCCGCCTGGCTCGGCACCCTCGTCGCCCACGGCCCATGGGCCAACTCCCGAGACGCCCTCCTCAGACAACACCGAACCTTCCACAAGCACGACTGCAGATAAGGATCCACCTGCTCTCCCTGCTCGTCGACCGATCAAACCTGTTAAGATGTTCGACGGAATCATTCGGTATGACTCGAAGAAGAGGGCTTTTGCGGCTGAACCTACGTCTCACGTTGACGCGCTCGCTGACCCTGCCTGGAAATCAGCAATGGATGCAGAGTTTCGTGCCCTGTGTCTCAACGATACCTGGCGCCTTGTTGATCCTCCACCAGGCCGTCATATTGTCGACTGCAAATGGGTTTTTAAGGTTAAGCAGAAGCCCGATGGGTCTGTCGATCGTTACAAGGCCCGACTAGTTGCCAAGGGATTCACTCAACTCCAGGGGATCGACTATACTGACACTTTTTCGCCGGTGGTCAAACCCACCACTGTTCGCCTGATACTGTCTATCGCTGTGTCGAGGGGATGGTCACTTCGGCAAGTCGACGTACATAATGCTTTTCTCCACGGCGATATCCAGGAGGAGGTATATGTATCAGCCTCCGGGTTATATTGACAAGGATCACCCAAGCCGTGTGTGTCGTCTTCAGAAATCTTTGTATGGGTTGAAGCAGTCGCCGAGAGCGTGGTACTCCAAGTTGAGCTCAAAACTTCAGTCACTGGGATTTGTTCCGTCACAGGCAGATACCTCTCTGTTTGTTTTCATGGACAAGCGTGTAATCATCTACATGCTGATTTACGTGGATGATATAATCATTATTGGGTCTTGCAAGCGAGCCGTGGACATACCGATGACAAAGTTACGAGAAACCTTTGCTGTGAAAGATTTGGGAAAGCTGTCATATTTTCTTGGCATCGAGGTGACAGACACACCAAGTGGAATTGCTCTAACCCAGGCGAAATACGCGTCAGATATCCTCCGTCGAGTGAATATGCATAATTGCAAGGACATAGGAACACCGATGTCCACATCAGAAAAACTCAGCAAGTTAACCGGAACACCTCTTAGTGATGATATGGCATTCAGTTACAGGAGCACAGTGGGAGCATTGCAGTATCTCTGCTTGACCCGACCGGATATATATCTTGCAGTAAATCGAGTCTGTCAGTTCCTAGCATCTCCAACAGATGTGCACTGGTCAGCAGTAAAAAGAATACTAAGGTACATTAAGGGTACAGTTAACCATGGGCTTCAAGTTCAGAGATCGTTGTCCACTGATCACAGTGTCTATACAGACGCGGACTACGCAGGGTGCTCTAGACGATCGGAGGTCGACTGGTGGTTATGCGGTGTTCTATGGACCAAATTTGGTGTCGTGGAGCTCGCGAAAGCAACCAACAGTTAGTCGCTCGAGTACAGAGGCAGAGTATAAGGCTATAGCGAATGGAACATCGGAAGTGACTTGGTTACAGTCAGTTCTCAAAGAACGAGGAGTGTTTCAAGCACGAGCACCCACCTTGTGGTGTGATAATCTTGGAGCAACCTTTCTCACAGCTAATCCTATGTTTCATGCACGGATGAAACACATAGATATTCATTTTCACTTCGTTAGGGAGAAGGTTTCAGCTGGAGCGTTGAAGGTTCGGTTTGTATCTTCTCAGGATCAGCTGGCGGACATATTCGCCAAGGCGCTCAGTCGAGATGTTTTTGATCGGTTGAAGTTTGATTTGTGTTTAGCCAGTACACGTTTGGATCGAGAGGGGCTGTTAAATGACGATATTTGTAACCGTGAAGGATGCGATCCTAACGGAACAGATAAACACAAACGGTGATTAGATAGCTCCATATTTGTTAGTTGTTGTGATGTAATCTTAACCTCTGTAACCCTAGCTCATTGATCAGTATATAAACTAAACTATGCCGATGCATTGGACACGGCAAAACCAATCTCTTTCTTTCTCTCGTTTCTTTATACGCAGTAGTGGAATTACTTAGACATGACCATTGGCAAGTAAAAATGTCCAAATGCTCATTTGGCCAACAACGTGTAGCGTATCTGGGCCATGTGATCAACCAGCGGGGCGTATCTTCAGGCCCTTCCAAGTTCATAAAAGTAGCCAACTGGCCGGCACCAACAAGAAGCAAGGAGGTGTGTAGCTTCCTCTGACTTGTCGGCTACTATCGCAAGTTCGTCCACCACTTCAGTACCATCGCATGGCCACTGTTCAACCTACTGAAGAAACACAAGTAGTTCCTGTGGAATTCTGAAACTGAAACAGCATTTCAGCTACTCAAGCAAAAAATGATCGAAGGTCCTGTTCGGCAACTACCCGACTGCTCTAAATAGTTCGTGATAGACACTGACGCATGTGACATAGGGGTAGGAGCTATCCTTCAATAGGATGGCCATTCAGTGGCCTATATGAGTAAACCTCTTGGGGGCCCCAACCGTTGCCTCTCCACGTACGGGAAGGAATGCTTAGCGGTGCTCATGGCGATCGAGCAATGGCGGCCTTACCTGCACCATAGGGAATTCCTCGTCTGTACTTACCAGAAGAGCTTGGTATACCTCGAGGATCAGCATCTGACTACTGTTTGGCAGCAGAAAGCATTCACCAAACACCTAGGCCAGCAGTACAAGATCTGCTACAGAAAAGGACCAAAATAACGCTGCAGATGCCCTATCTCGCAGAATTCATGTGGATACTAAAACAATGCAAGCAGTATCCACTTGTTAACCTGCTTGGATAGATGACATTCAAAAAAGATACTCAACCAATCCTCAAGCCTCCAAATGGATTACCAAACTAAGCAGAGCACTTGGGATGTACATAGACCTTGATCTCCAATATCGAAGAGGAAGCCAGACTTTGGGCAAGGGCTGGGGCTCTTGGCCTTCGTGTTGTACTGCCATCCACTTGGGATGTACACTAAGATCTGTACCTGTAAGAAACCCTGAGCCTCTCGGGAGGATGTAAACCAAACTCCATCTTTGCAATGAAATGAAACGCAAAAGTCTTTTGCGTTTTCTCAAAAAAAAAAACTAAGCAGAGCACCTGATGCTAAGGGTAGGTTTACACTGAAGGACAACATATTATTTTTCAGAGATAGGATTTGGCTGGGAGGGTCCCTTCCCCTATAGGAAAATATCATGTCAGCTTTCCACTCTAGCTTCCCTACTACTTACAGCAAACTCAGAAAACTGTTTGCATGGCCAAAGATGAAGAAACAAGTCAAATATTTTGTCCAATCCTACCTGATCTGCCAACAGGAAAAACCTAAAAGAGTGAAGTACCCAGGCCTGTTGCAGCCACTACCAACTCCTGATGCTGCTTGGAAAACGGTCACCGTGGACTTTATTGAGGGATTACCCACCTTAGGTATGGCCAACATCATTATGGGTGTTGTGGATAAATTCACTCACTATGCACACTTTATCCCTCTTCACCACCCTTTCACTGCTGGCAAAGTAGCTTCCCTCTTCCTAGACAATGTGGTTAAGTTACACAGTCTACCTGAGAGAGCTGTTCACACACATGGGAAATGAATTGATGATGAGTTCAGACTATCAGCCCCAAACCGATGGACAATCTAAACGTGTCATCAATGTTTAGAAATCTATCTCAGATGTTTCACTCACGCTGCACCCCATAAGTGGAGTCGGTACCTATCTTTGGATGAGTACTGGTACAACACTAGTGAACATTCTGCCATCAAAATGTCATCATTTATAGCTCTGTATGGCAGAGAACCAAGGCACTAGGGAATTAATAGCACCTCAACCTGCTCAGCTCCATCTCTGGAAGAATGGCTGACATAAAGACAACTGATGCAGCAAATTCTTCAACATAATCTACACCATGCCAAACAACAAATGAAGAACCAATAAAAAGAGATCAGTGAGAACATTTAATCCCGAGGATGAGGTATTCATCAAATTATAGCCATATGTGCAGTCATCAGTAGCCAGAAGGGCAAACCACAAGCTGGCTTCAAATATTTTGGCCCATACCACATTGTTTGCACCATCAACCTAGTGGCTTATGAAGTGGCATTACCCCTACATCCAAAATCCACCATATCTTCCATGTATCACAGCTCCGTAGGGTGCTTCGGCCAGGTACCACAGCAACACATACTCCTCCTTCAGTTACTGATGCACCTGTTACTCCTGTGAAGATGCTAGCACATCGTTGGTGTCGTGGACCAACTAGATGCATAGATCAAGTGCAAGTGCAGTGGTTCGATCCTGCTGCCACATATATCACCTGGGAAGACAAGCAGGAGCTGCAACAACCTTTTCCACTGGCAACGGCTTGGGGGCAAGCTGCATCTCAAGGAGGAGGGGATGTTAGGCTGCATAATGGACTGGGAACGGACAAGAGCGATACTGGACTAGTCTTGTGCAGAGGTAGGCCCACCCGACTACTCCAGCACAATAGAGGATTCCTGGGGGCCGAGGCCGAGTGGGAGAACTGAGACATGACCAACCTCTTCTTCTTAAGGAGCAGAGATGGGACGATAGGATCATCCTCTGGATCACAGCTACTGGTGACGTGGGGTGCAACAGGGTCACTACCGAGAGGAGAAACCAGGAGTGCAAGAGGAACCAAACAGCTCACCGTAGAGCGTTGTTCGAGAGGTGACGTGCAAGAGGGTGACGGCCGGTGGGCAGTCAGCAGGCATGGTGCCGATGCTGGCAGAAGATGATACCAGACACCGGTGCACGTGCGCGCGTCCGCTGCGGCGTGCCATAGGGCTGGGCGGACTACGACGTCTTCTACAGCGAGGATTGCAGGATTAGGCGTGAGTATGTCGAATTCTTTGGGCAGGTGTACTTTAATTAGGAACACAAGTTTATACAGACGGAAAGAAATATTCATAGTTAGGATTTGATGTCGGTTTCGTTTCAATGTAAATGGGTAGCCAACCGCAGAACAGAGAAAATCAAGAAGAGCAAACTATTGGGTAGTCTTTTCCTTTTCAATGGAGCAATATTGAAAAATAATGTACTCCCTCTGGCTAAAAATAACTGATTTGGATTTGTCCAGATTCGAATGTACCTACGTATTAAAACATCTCTACATACATTTAAACCTAAACAAACCTAAGTAAGTTATTTCTGGACGACTGAGAATTCCCCTGTCCCCCTCGCGTCGTCTCCAACAGGCGACGGAGAGGGCGAAACCCTAACCACCCCCCGCAGCCACCCCCTCCCATCCTTCTCTCCCCCTTCCCATCGCCCTTGGAGGATCGCCGACCAAAGGCTCGCGACTCAGATGAAGAGGGCGGTGGGGATCTGGCCACCCGAACCCCACGCGGTAGCGGGGAGGGGGTTGCTGCTCGGGCCGGGGCCCGCTCGCCATCAACGCCGCCGCCAAGGCGCCTCCCCCTCTGCGTCCTCCCTAGGCCGGCCTCTCCAGCGTCCGTCCCCTCCCTTGTAGCGGTGGGTGGCTCGGTTGGAGCTCGGTCCTGACTGGAGGCCTCTGGTGGTGTGGTGCTGGCGTTGATGGCATCGGTGGGAGCCATGGAAGCCAGGGTGGCGGCCTTGGGAGGTGGTTGGCGACGCTGATCCTAGCGGCGGGAGGCGCACGCCGGTGCTGCAGTTCGCTCTCCTAGGTCGCGCGGGTGGAGAGGGGGTGGTGGACAGTGGTCATCATGGAGGTCGCCCCGTTGGCCCCCATCAGCTCTGAGGATAGTGTCCTCGTCCCGTGCTGTTCCCACCCTCCGGCCTTGTATCTCGGCTCGCCAGATCTGGCCTTGTCTTAGGTGGCAGTGATGGGGGCTCTGGCCGGGAGAAATCCTTGACAGGCGGTGGCGGTCATGGCGTTAGCGACGTTGTAGGACGTCGTCTTCCTTCTTGAAGGCGACGTCGAGGTACATCCCCTGCCCACCTTCTTCTATGCCCGGGTGAAAACCCTAAATCTTCGGATTGGGGGGCGGCGGCGTCATGTCGTCGTTTCCTCCTTGGAGGCGTCGTCTTGGGCTTGTGGGAAGTTGTCGTGATGCGCGGGGTTCTTGGTCTGCTAGTGGCGGCTTTGTCGTGTCTTCGGTTGGTGGCCTCGTCCTTAAAGCTTGCATCTTGCTGGGTGGTCAATGCTTCGGCCACGGCGACATTCGGGGGTTCGCGTATAGAGATGTTTGTGCTTTTCTCCTTGGCATTTCGTTCTTGTGTACATCCCTGCTCTTGGGGGAGCTACTCTGCATGTTCGGCGCCCTAGGAACCAGGGTGAGAAGGTTGGGGCCTTTGTCAGAGGTAGAGGCTGCTGGCACGACGAGAAGGGACGTGATGAAGGGGGGCTTCTCTAGCAGTGGGCTTCTCGGTGTTTTTCTCGTCTAGGTTCTGCCTGTTCCGATGGATGAAGACCTCGAAGCCAAGCTGTTTTTTTCATGTTTTTTCTCTGTTTGCTTGTTGTTCGTGGCCTATAAGTTGATTCTTCATTACCCTGTGCTTACAGTTTTGGCTTGATTAATTTAAATCCGGACTCATTTCGAGATCTTAAAAAAAAGTTATTTCTGGACCAAGGGAGCACACACTAGTGATGGAATAATCACGGAAAGTGCAATGATGAGTCGCAACTTGCTTGCGCTGCGCAGCGAATGATCTACCGAACCCACAAGGATTTCTCGATCGTAGGATGATGATGTGGCGAAGGTGCGTGGCACCAACCCGACCAGAATTCCCCAAGCAAACGAAATACTTGCGTTGTGGACACATGTCACAAAATTGAACCCGCTCACATATGCCACCTCGTGTTTCCTACAAATGACACCCATAGCCTGATGCTCTGCTGCTGCAGGAGCATACCTTTCGTGCCCCGAGAACGTATCCTATGAAACGCACCAACTCATGCACCGGCTGCACCTGTTCATTCTGGGCCTTTGGATGGAAAAGTAAGGGACATGATCCAGTTGGGAGATCAGCTGCTGGCATACCTTTGTATTTCTGAATCAAGATCCACTCGTGTCTCTCCGCAGATCTCGTCGTCCCTCTCCCGTTGCCCATGCCATGTACTTCCGTAGCACGCGCGAGGCAAGGTGGATGAAGTTTATCTCTCCCTTCTTTTCTTCTTTGCAGATTATTTTAGTATTGTGGATTTCTGATGGGAGAGAAGCTCGTAATGGTATTGGGATTAGAATCTATTGGATCTTAGCTAGCTATATGTAGTACTGAAGATTTCTCATGGGATCTTGTGATATAACTCCCGTGAAATTCATGGATTTGTTTTAATGCTGAACAGAAAACTCTGACAATGCTAGCACTCGATGTCCAGGTTCTAAAATGTCTCAGCAGCACGACTGGTCGGTTGAACGGACGCACGACGCGGCAAGGCGGTCTGTGTCGTCCATCTAGCTGGCCTCGTCGTCAAGATAAAAAGGGCCACAGGCCGTACATGGCCTTGATGCGATCCCCACGGCTGTTCCGTCGAGCGGGGCCACCGCGCCCCGGATCTGCGTCGTCGGCCTCCACAGATGCTCAGCAAAACAGTATAGGATTTAGGAGAGGCAAAGGGAGAGACGATGGGATTGGAAAGGACTACCTTTGCAATTCGACGACATTAAAAGGTCCACTTTGTAAAATGTATCAGAGCTTCACCTTGTGGTTAGATTTGGTACGCCCATTTTCCATCTAAAGGCTCCGAGCCCACGGGTGCAGCTGGTGCATAGAATCGCCTGTTTCACTAGATACGTTCTCCTTCGTGCCCCCTCCCTCCCGTTAATTTACTCCTAATGATATTTTGGAAAGTTCGTTCTTTGATTTATTAAGGAGTGCGATTATTAGAGCATCTCTAGCCTAAACTGCAGACCTTTAAAACCCATATAAGAACCGCGAAACAACCTATTTTAATGGTGTGGAGAGCTCCGGCCTAGCCTAACAGACACGCTAAAAATGAATTGCAAAATCGAATCTTTACGTAGGATCCGCAACATTTTTTCTCTTCTTCTATCTCCGTCATCCCCAACCTTCCCATCCACGTCCAGGCTGTCTGCACCTGCGCCGCCCTCCGGTCGACAGGGCCACACTAGTAGAAAACAGACCTTTGGTAGCCCCGGTCCAACGGCTAGAACTGGCCCAGGGGGGTGGCAGACACTAGCCCCGGTTCGAACGGGACCTTTACCCCCGGGTCGTGTAATAAACCGGGCTAAAGGGTTTCAGGCAGGCCGGGTCGGACGTCAGACCCTTTAACCCCGGTTTGTTACACGACCCGGGGCTAAAGGTGGACATTTAGCCCTGGTTCTAGACACGAACCGGGGCTAAAGGTCTGGCTATATCTTCTTCTTCCCCTGCCCGAGCCACCATTCAAGCTGGTGGCTCTCCTCTCTCTCTCTCTTTCTTGCTTCAAGCTCGAGTTCATGCCCTTTTTTTTCTCAAGATTTGTCTAGATTTTGTGGTGCCCCACCTATCCAAAGGTTCTAAAAGGTGAGCAACTTCATCATTTGAACTCTCGTTGCTATATTAGCTCATTTCATGCTCTATCTTATAGATGGATTTGTGGATTTAGTTTGGTAGTAAATTTTGCAGTGATAGCACGATATCAATGTTTATATTATATCTATCTTGTATTAATGTAAGAAACTCTAAGGTAAATATCACAATATGTGGATTATTCTATCAATATATATCTTGTTTTGGTACATAGAGTCTCGAAAATTAATTTTAGAAGCACACACATGCGTGAGTTCATCATTCTAACTAGCTAGCTGGGCAAAATATCCTTCTTCGTCTACCTGCGTTCAACAAACTGAAAAATTTGTAACAAAGATAGGGTTAATTCATAAAAGCTTGATAAGAAGACATCACAATTCACATATTAGGGAGTGCCTCTATGGCGAGCTCTTCGAAGATGTCTGAGGACGGGATCCTAAGACATCTTCGAGAAGCTCTGCCGTAGTGGTGTCCCTGCTCTCCCACACCATCTTTCGGTTTATATCTTCTCTAGCTAAATCAGTATGCTGGTGGAGCTAACTAATTTAACATATTAGAGAGTGCCTCTACGGCGAGCTCCTCGAAGATGTCTGAGGACGAGGTCCTAAGACATCTTCGAGAAGCTCCGCCGTAGTGGTGTCCCTGGTCTCACACACCATCTTGCAGTTCTTCACAAGAATGCATACCTATTTATAGATTAAGCAGCACAACATAGTGTCGGGCACTGATGACATAATGTCGACACACTCACGCTGGCATAGTGCTGCCACCCACCCAAAATAGTGTCGGCATTTAATTTACTGGATTAGTGCTGCCCACTGAGGACATAGTGTCGACATGTTGTCTCCACATCCACATTTAGTCCCGGTTGGTGCCTCCAACCGGGACTAAAGGTTCATCATATCTTTAGTCCCGGTTGCTAGTTTTAGATTAGTACTAATTAATTATGATTATGTTTGATGTACTTAATTAATTATATATTGCAGATGAGCCGGCAATGGATGTACGCTGACCGACTCTCTAACGAGTTCATTAAAGGCGTGCATTCTTTTCTTCTTGTGGCCGAGGCAAACAAGCGGAGTGGTTTTATGTCTTGTCCATGTGGTGTCTGTCGGAATCATAAAGAATACTCTTCCTCAAGAGTCCTTCACAGCCACCTGTTTCGGTCCGGTTTCATGACTGGCTACAATTGTTGGACCAAGCACGGAGAAAGAGGGGTTATGATGGAAGACAACAAAGAAGAAGAGAATGACAATGACTACCCTGAATACAATGGTACTACAATGGAAGATATTGATGAAGAAAAAGATGAAGAACGGGCATCAGATCTGCCCGATGATGATCTTAGTCGGGCCATTGCTGATGCCCAGGAAGAATGCGTAACTGAAAGGGAGAGGTTGAAGTTCAAGAAGGTGTTAGAGGATCACAAAAAATTGTTGTACCCAAATTGTGAAGATGGACACAAAAAACTGGGTAGCACACTGGAATTGCTGCAATGGAAGGCAGAGAACGGTGTGACTGACAAAGGATTTGAAAAGTTGCTGAGAATAATGAAGAAGTTTCTTCCAAAGGATAACGAACTGCCCGCCAGTACCTACGAAGCAAAGAAGGTTGTCTGCCCTCTAGGATTAGAGGTGCAGAAGATACATGCATGTATTAATGACTTCATCCTCTACCGCGGCGAGTACGAGAATTTGGATGCATGCCCAGTATGCACTGCACTGCGGTATAAGATAAGACGAGATGACCCTAGTGATGTTGAGGGCGAGCGCCGCATGAAGAGGGTTCCTGCCAAGGTGATGTGGTATGCTCCTATAATACCACGGTTGAAATGTTTATTTAGGAACAAAGAGCATGCCAAGTTGTTGCGATGGCACATGGAAGACCGTAAAAAAGACGAGATGTTGAGACACCCCGCTGATGGGTCGCAGTGGAGAAAAATCGAGAGAGAATTTCCGGACTTTGCAGGTGATGCGAGGAACTTATGGTTTGGTCTAAGTACAAATGGCATGAATCCTTTTGGGGAGCAGAGCTGCAGTCATAGCACCTGTGTATTTATAACCTTCCTCCTTGGTTGTGCATGAAGCGGAAGTTTATTATGATGCCAGTGCTCATCCAAGGCCTGAAGCAACCCGGCAACGACATTGCTGTGTACCTAAGGCCATTAGTTGAAGAACTCTTACAGTTGTGGCACGGACAAGGTGTACGTGTGTGGGATGAGAACAAACAGGAGGAATTTGACCTACGAGCGTTGTTGTTCATAACAATCAATGATTGGCCTGCTCTTAGTAACATTTCAGGACAGACAAACAAGGGATACAATGCATGCACACACTGTTTAAATGATACTGAAAGTATATATTTGGATAAATGTAAGAAGAATGTGTACCCGGGGAATCGTCGTTTTCTTCCACCCTCGCACATCCTAAGAAAGAAAGGTAAACATTTCAATGGTGAGGCAGACAGCCGGTGTAAGCCTATCTGCCATACTGGTGATGATGTATTTGACATGGTGAAGGATTTAAAAGTAATCTTTGGAAAGGGTCCTGGTAGACAATCTGTTCCGAAGGACGATGTCGGACATGCACCCATGTGGAAAAAGAAATCTATATTTTGGGAGCTACCCTATTGGAAAGTCCTAGAGGTCCGCTCTGCAATTGACGTGATGCACCTGACGAAGAATCTTTGCGTGACGCTGCTAGGCTTCTTGGGCGTGTATGGGAAGAGCAAAGATACACCTGAAGCACGGCAGGACCAACAACGTATAAAAGACCGAGACGGCATGCATCCAGAGCTGTTTGAAGGTACTGCTAGCTACACTATTACCAAAGAAGAGAAGGAAATCTTTTTTGAAGTCCTTTACAGTATCAAGGTCCTGTCTGGTTTCTCGTCGAACATAAAGAGAATAATAAATATGGCAGAGAAAAAATTTCAAAACCTAAAGTCTCATGACTGCCACGTGCTTATGACCTAGCTACTTCCGATTGCATTGAGAGGACTCCTGCCGGAAAATATTCGAGTACCCATTGTGAAGCTATGTGCGTTTCTCAATGCAATTTCTCAGAAGGTAATCAGTCTAGATAGTCTACTAAGGTTACAGGAAGATATGGTCCAATGTCTTGTCAGCTTCGAGTTGGTGTTCCCACCATCCTTCTTCAATATTATGACTCACCTCCTAGTTCACCTAGTCGATGAGATTAACATTCTTGGTCCTGTATTTCTACACAATATGTTCCCCTTTGAGAGGTTCATGGGAGTGTTAAAGAAATATGTTCATAACCGTGCTAGCCAGAAGGAAGCATCTCAAAGGGATATGGAACAGAGGAGGTCATTGAGTTTTGTGTTGACTTTATTCCTGACCTTAAGCCCATCGGTGTTCCTGAATCACGGCATGAGGGTAGAATTAGTGGAAAAGGCACGCTAGGAAAGAAAGCAAGGATATGTATGGATGGACACTCTCTCACTAAAGCACACTACACAGTTCTGCAAAGTTCCACCTTGGTGGCTCCGTATATCGAGGAACACAAGAATATTTTACACTCCAACAACCCGGGGAAGCCTGGCTCCTGGATTAGAGATGAACATATGAGGACTTTCGGCAGTTGGTTGCAGTCACATCTCATGAATGACATAAATGTTAGAGAGCAGTTGTACTTGTTGGCCATGTCACCATCTTCGACTATATTGACTTTCCAAGGGTACGAAATAAATTGGAATACATTTTACACGATCGCCCAAGATAAAAAGAGCACCAATCAAAACAGTGGTGTCCGATTTGATGCAACAGACGAGAATGGGCAAAAGGATACATATTATGGTTACATAGAGGAGATATGGGAACTTGACTATGGACCTTTTTTAAGGTTCCTTTGTTTCGGTGCAAAAGGGTCAAGCTGACAGGAGGCGGGGTTGAGATAGACAAGAAATACAGAATGACAACAGTGGATCTCAACCACCTTGCGTATAGAGATGAACCATTCGTCCTAGCCAATGATGTGACTCAGGTTTTTTATGTGAAGGACATGTCTACCAAACCGAGAAAAAGGAAAGATAAGCAAAAGAATACAGCATCCGATGAGCCAAAGCGCCACATAGTTCTTTCAGGAAAAAGAAACATCGTGGGGGTGGAGGATAAGACAGACATGTCAGACGATTATGATAAGTTTCATGAAATTCTGCCCTTCGCTGTGAAGGATGACCCAAGCATCCCGTTAAATAAGGAAGATGCTCCATGGTTACGGATTAGAAGAAAACCCTAACATGTGTGGATGTTGGTGATGTACAATATTATTAATCCTTTATTTTTAATGATCTTCTTATATGTATATGGATATGAACTTTCTCGATCTCAATAGGTAGTATTGCAACTTGTTGTGGCCAGACATTTATTAATATTTAAAATGTAAAAATTAGTCATAATCATATCTAGCCCTGTAGTACACAACTTCTGGGTCGTCTTCGGAATCGTCATCGTCATCGTCGTCGCTCGTAGCACACGGATGGATCCTCAGCCCTTCCTCGTAGCACGCAGATGGATCCTCCGGCCTCGGATTCACGACGCACGGGGGAGGGGGCTCCCGGATGACGACCCTAGTACGTCCTAGGCCTTCGCCACCACCACCATTCTTGTGGCTATGCTGCTGGTGAAAGTGCGGGTACCTCCGGCGAGGATGGTCTCCCATGGCGATGTAGCGCATCACACCGGCGATAGTCCGGTTCGCCCACCACAGGCGGCGACCAGCCTCGTTGTGGTTCACTGGGGGCGGGCCGTCACCCTCGTACCTGACGAGCTCCCTTTCCCGCCGGTTTGCGAAGAAGGCATTCCAGGTGTCGTGGTTGTCGGGATCCCAATGGGGATCCATCCGCTGCTCCGGCGTGAGCTCGAGGTAGAAGTGGTTCGTGATGGCCGCCTAGCGGGCCGAACCTTGAGACATAGGAGGAACAGGAACCCCTCCAGTGCTCAACATCCAGCCAGCGGGCAGCCGGTACCCCGGCGGGCATGGGTAGCTGGAGGCGCACAGCGCCTCGGTCTCCTCGAGCGCCAGAAAAGCCCAGTAAGCGGTGTCCATTGTTGTGAGAGAGAAGGTGTGGATGTGTCGATGGAAATGGCGGTCGGCCTAGATATAGAGGGACATGGCGGGAGAACATGGCGGGAAGCGGGGGAAATGGCGGGAGAAACATAGCGGGAAGCGAGGGAAATGGCGGGAGAACATGGCGAGAAGCGGGGGAAATGGCGGGAAGCGGGGGAAATGGCGGGAGAACATTTCTACTATATTTTTTTGAATATTTTGCTATATTATATGTATTTTTCCATTTTTTAAAAATAAACTATATTTTTATTATTTTTTGTGAACATTTCTACTAAATATAATACTTTTAGATAATAGATAATTTCATTTAAGTTGTATAATAAAGTATGATAATAGATTTAAATTATAGATTTTTTTTCTGAAAATTTTGATATATAATACATAATTTTCTTAAAACTATAAACCATTTTTGGGTTTGGCGCCAAAAATAACCTTTAGCCCGGTTTTGGCGCGCGGGAAGTGCGGCGGGCCGAAAACACCTTTAGCCCGGGTGGTAATACGAACCGGGGCTAAAGGGGGATCTTTAGCCCCGGTTCGTATTACCACCCGGGGCTAAAAGGGGGGGGGGGTAGTACCACCCCCGCCCCGGGTCGAGCCACGACCCGGAGATCCTCGCCAGTTTTTCTTCTCCGCGCCCACGCCGTCCGCCGCACCGCCGCCCGCGCCCGTGAGAAGCCCTGCGCCGCCGCCGCGCCGCCGCCCCGCACCCGTCTCCGCCCTGTGCCGCGCCGCCCCGCCCCGCCCGCGCCATCCCTCCGCGCCGCCCGCGCCGTCCCGTACGTCTCCGCGCCGCCCGCTGCCGTCCGTGTCCCGTCTCCGGCCGCGCCGCCTGCACCGCCTCGCCGTCAGGTACGGTGATCGCCACCTCGCCGTCAATATTAGGTTAATTATAGTTTAATTTTGGTTAGTAGTAATTAGGTTAGTATTAGTATTAGGTTTAATTATGTTTTAATTTTGGTTAGTAGTAATTAGGTTAGTATTAGTATTAGTATTACTATTAGTATTAGTATTTGGTATTAGTATTTTGTATTAGTATTAGTATTAATTAGTATTAGTATTAGTATTAGTTAGTATTAGTATTAGTATTAGTATTAGCATTAGGTTAATTGTATATGTTAGTATTATCTAGGGTTAGTTAGGGTTACTTAGTTAATTATGTTTTATGATTGTAAGTTATTGCTATTATTTAGTTATGCCACGTCCATCTCGTCCGAGTCTACTGAACTCCGTCGGGGATGTCCGAGTCTGGGCTCCGCCGGGTTGGCACTGGGAGATGCTACCTGTCGGGACTCGTACCTTGGTGAGGAATCCAGGTATCATCGTCGATCCGGAGCTTCTTTGGTGGCGTCCACGAGGTCTAGGAGTAGTGCAGAGGGAGCCAGCCCCTGAGGAGGTGGTACGTTGTCGTATCAGGAAGGAGGACGAGCATTGTACGGCGATACATGTATCTTTTGGAGAAGTCTCTAAATATCTGGCAGGTTCACGGATCTCACCCGAGCTATTCTCCGGTGATGGTTCCTCTTCTGTGGCTGCAAAGCTCCCGTAGCATAGAACGCGGCAGCCGCGTTCGCTAGTTTATCTTAATAATGTACTTTATCTTATACTTTATCCTATAATGCACCCGAGCTATTCTCCGGTGATGTATTAATAATGTACTTTATCTTATACTTTATCCTATAATGCACTCGAGCTATTCTCCGGTGATGTATTAATAATGTACTTTATCTTATACTTTATCCTATAATGCACCCGAGCTATTTTCCGGTGATGTATTAATAATGTACTTTATCTTATATTATTGTAATTTATCTTAATCACTAAGTGCTGTATCCGAGTTGTCGCAGTTGTAATTTTTTTTACTTAATGCAATATTCTTTTTCTGTATTAGTTAAGCTATGGACGGTAGACAGAATGAAGAGGACCTTCTCAACATGATAGATGAGGGTACTGGGGGGGTCTTATTATGATGGCTCCGAATATCTTAATTTGTCTGGAGGAGACGATAGTGGACCAAATAGTGGAGACGATGGTGCTAACCATCGTGGAGACCATGGTGAAGACACCATAATAATGACAAACTCCGTCAAGGTATATAAAGCCTCTATCGATGGTTCACTAGTATAGATGCACTAATTGATTCGTATATATGTACTGGCGAATGTTTCTTCTCTTAGACCTCCGCTTCCGGCCAATCTTCTACAAATACAAGAGGCCCGACACACACGTTGCTCGCTGATGTCCGTTTCATCATTGACTTAGTCTCTCCGCGGGGTCAACCGCTGGAGCCCAAAGAAGCTGCGAATGCATTTGCAAGTCAGTGCGGAGTGATTGTTAGAGACAAAGTCCCGATCACCACGCGAAACTGGAACAAGCCAGGAAAGAAAAAGGATCCAGCTAGGGCTAGTTTTGTAGATGACAGAGCGAAAGATACAATGTGGAATTCTCTTATGACACATTTCACCCTACCTGTCTTGGAGACTGATGAGCTCACACAGCAAATGACGAGGAAAGTCAAGCACTTTGCTCTTAAGAAGATGGCCGAACTATTCAAGGAATGGAAAAAAACGATTGTACCACAAGTATGTCTTGAAGGAAACAACTCCTCCATTCGTTGGCCCACTAGAGTTGCAGTAGGATAACTGGGCCGCATTTGTGGAATACAAGACCTCAGCACCAGCTAAGGCAATATCAGCAAAAAATAAGTAAAATGCAGCCAAAAAGAAATATCACCATCATATGGGCACATGTGGCTACAGGAGTGCCATGCCTAAGTGGGATAAAGCTGAGCCTGACCTAGAGGCTAAAGGGGTCACTCCAGCTATGGCTAGTTGGCCCTTGAGGTCAAGAAATTGGGTATTCGGGCATGGGGCATCATTAGACCCAGAAACAGGCGAGATTGTTGCAGCCGAAGAAATTTCTACACCCAAGAAAGAACTTGTTAAAGTGATCAAAGAGGTTGAAGAGGGAACGTTTGTTCCCGACAGAGAGAATGATGAGCTGACAAAGGCTCTCGGGAATCCTGAAAAGGCTAGACGAACAAGAGGGTTCAGACCTTCTTATCCATGGATTATCGGGTTTCCCGAGCACCGTGACACGTACAAAAGCCGATCGAGAAGAACAAAGCGACAAAAAGAGGAGGATACGGAGCAGTTCGTGAGGTTTGAAGCCGCGCTGCAGGAGTATCGCCAAGAGCTTAATGAACTTAAAGGACTCCGACAGCAAGATTCTACACCGGACAGTACGGTCGGCCCATCGCAACGGAAAAGCAGCGTGGCTTCCACGGATGGCCACGGTAATGATGCAACGATGGATGTGTACCCCGTGGATGCAATTAAGGAGAAGACTAGTTGTGAGCTGCATGTTGAACTGAAGAATATATCCATGAAGGTGGCGGTCGGCTTTGCTTTACCTTCTGCACCGGGAGCGACCTACCATTGCAATCCGATTCCAGCTGGCTATGCTCGTGTCGGTGTGGATGAAATTCTACCTATGTGTCAGTCACTACATCTTGACATCCCTGGAGGTCAAGGGGAGACGACACTGGGAGAAGTCACGAGTGGCTTCATTCTTTGGAAAAAAGAATACATCAAGTTTCTAGGCTCGACACCAAGGCAACCGTCTCCTCCCAGTGCACCGTCTCCTCCAAGTCCACCTCCAAGTGCACCGTCTCCTCCCAGTAATAGTCCAATCCATGACCCCAACACGAGTCCATCTCAATCTACGGAGCCGCCTCCACCCACTAAGGGGCAAAAGCGGAAGAATACCACCCTCCGTCGAGCGATAACCAACGCCCGAAGCGACAGTTGTCGCCCCTCCCAAGAGTACCGCCGGTTCCTCCCAAGAGGGCTTACGACCTGACCGATGAGGAGACCGATGCGGTCGCACGTGCCGAAGTGGATGCTCATTTTAAAAAGAAACAACCTGAGCCAGAGGTCCAAATAAAACCGGAAACCAAGGAGCACTTTAGGAAATTACTGACACAGCCATCCCAAGCTCAGTTAAATGCGCCAGATGACTATACACGATGTCTTCAGAAGACATTGAAACAAAAGAGATCAAGCGGTAGAGGAAGCAGCAAAAAAGAGGTTCCCCAACAGGGGGAACAAGCAAAACAATCGAGTGGTAGCGGAAGCATTAGAACAGACGTCCCTCAGCTGGGGAAACAAGCAAAACAATCGAGTGGTAGCCGAAGAACCAAAAGAGATGTTCCCCAGCTGGGGAAACAAGCAAACCAATCGCTCCCCCACTCCAGGTGAACATACCCAAACCTCAACTATATGAGGAAGAACCTATGGATCCGGAAACGGCTAGGATATTGGCCGAGCAATGTGGTATGCCTATTCATGAAATTATTCACGGCGTTATGCCCAAGGCTGAGGTAGCACCCAAATTTGTTAATGGGGAGCCTCTGGTCAGTTCTGAGAGGCTTCGGGATATGCCAACACAAATGCGACGATTCCATGAATGGTACATGAAAGGATCAAAAGAACAGCGAAATTGGCTCATACTGAAAGTTCGAAAATCGCATTACTTCATTGAAGACGAGGTCCCTATTGAATTTACAGAATTATTTCAGTTATTCAATCTAAAGGAACTTGACAAAACTATCCTCAGTTCGTATTGTTTATAAGTGATTACTTTATTAGGTCTCTATCTCATCTTTTTCAATTCATTGCCAGTAATTATACTCACTATATTCTTTTGTACGCTATATATAATGATGCAGAATGAAGATGCTCGATTGTAAAAGAAAGGCTATCAACGGATTTGGGTACATTGACCCACATTGAGTTCATGGGTCTATACTAAAGGATAAACCACTGGAGACCGAGCATAACTTGTTGCGGTTTCTCATGAAACAGCATTTCTGTAACGAAATACTATTTCCTTACCACGACGGCAAGTGAGTTTTTGTACACATTAACTTTTGCTTACTCGATGTTCAGTGTAAATGATGAGTTACTGACGTATGTAAACCTTGCGTAGGTACCACTGGATTCTTCTAAGCATTTCACTTGACATGGGAAGAGTTCACATCATGGACTCACTAAACAAAGACATTGAAAACTACCGCATCATTATCGATGCGCTTCAGAGGTAATTTCAACCATTATCGCACTATATATCGATTTCTTTCGTTCATTTTCTGAGATATCAAGTAGTTATTAACTAATACATTAATTTTTTTTGTCGGGTAGGGTTTGGACACAGTTCAAGAAACATGTCCGCGGTCAATGGCGTGAGGAGCTATTTTTTAAATCACTCTCGGTAAGTATACGAGCTAAGTCCGCTCATCTATTTAATTCAAGTTTATGTGCATTTATCATGCTAGCGTTATTATTTGATTGAATTATATTCTTGTAAAGTGCGCGAGGCAGCCACAGGGAACTAATCTATGTGGATTCTACGTGTGCGAGTTCATTCGCATCAGTATTGAGAAGCCCTCGGAAAATGTTTGAGTAAGTAAACAATATATTCACCCTTTATTTTTATTACAAAAAATCGTGTTGAGTCTAATCCATACAATCTCCTTTTTACATAGTTGGACGCGATGCGGACAAGCTCCTACCAGAGGACCGCCTAATAGCAATCCAAGAGGAATTTGCTGCATTTTTCTCGACGAGGTCATAGACCCACGCGGAGAATACTGTATAAGTAGACCCTAAAGCATCCATGTAATGATCTCCATGTAATCAAATAGACATGCTCTGGACCTTGTTGGGACTCCATATATGCTTGTAAGAGTAATTATATTATATATTGCGTCAATGTGGCCAAGTACTATGTAGTAGCACAAAACTTGTTTCTAATATATGCTTGTAAGAATAATTATATTATATATACGAAAACTTGTTTCTAATAAAAACACAGAATGAAAAATAATTGAACACAAAACACAAAATGAAAAGAAAAACACAAAACCCTAAAACCCCATCCCCTGCCGCGGCAGCCAAATGGCCCAAAATGCTGCCGCGGCAGGGAACCTTTAGTCCCGGTTCGTAATACGACCCGGGGCTAAATGTCCTGCCGCCCAGCGCGCCTAGCAGGCCACGTGGTTGGACCTCTAGCCCGGTTCGTAACTAAACCGGGCTAAAGCTTGGACCTTTAGCCCCGCTTTCGCAGCCCCGGTTCAAAAACCGGAGCTAAAGGCCCTTACGAACCGGGGCAAATTGCCCGGTTTCTACTAGTGCCAGCAAGCGCCACCCTCCCGCCGTCGCCACCCTCCCACCAACGGCTAGCTAGCCAGCGCGCAGGTTCCCGCCACCATGGCCCCGCCAACAGTCTAGGCCGCAAACCCACGTCTAGGTCGTGTCGGCCGCCGCCCGCGCCCGGTGCCCGCCTGCCCGTTGTGTTTCCTCGCTCCACACCCGACCAGATTTTGGGCGTATTTCGTCGGAGCTCCGGCGGCGGAGAGGCACTATATCGAAATTCAAGCTGAAACTTCACTGCTACCACCGCCCGCACAAGTATAAGAGGTACCATCGGGTCGATCTCCCAACCCTTGTTTTTAAATATTGGAGGGGTGTTTTTGATGCCCCCTTAAAAAATTTAAAGGCAGGGGTAGTATACGGTGTCTGGTCTGGCCAGTTTTTTCATCCAAAACTATAAACTGTCGATTATTTTAAGGATCGACGGGATATAAGGGGTCTACTACAGATGCTCTTACTACTATCTCCGTTTCAAATGATAAGACGTTCTCGTTTTGCATGTTTTTCTTTGACCTAAAATTATTCTAAATATATAAGGATTGTTGGTATAACTTTAGGATCATTAGAAAGTATTTTTTGATATAAATCTACCAATGCTAATTATGTACAAAATAATCAAAATATTGTTGCTCAATTTTATAAACCGTAATATCATCAAAACTGTATTTTTGTGTTTTTTTTGCAGTATTTGAGTAAGAGGTCAAGATCTCCTTTTTTCTAAAACTGAGAAAGGAAAAAACTGAAGTTTTGCTATGCCGGGTACAGAAATATCGTGGTACTAAAATACTTTGCTATTAGAAAAATAGAGAATCCAAACAGAGCCTAAGATTTCTTTTAAAAACTTGGTTTCCAAACGGAGCATGAGCTTGTTCTAGAAACAAAGAATGATGTTATGTTTTCCCACCTCATTAAGAGGTTGTGTGGATATTGAGTATTTAGAGAACTACTCCCCTCCGTTTTAAAATATAAAATGTTTTAATTTTTATGAAGCAAATGTATGTAGACATTTATTTCACAAAGTCTAAAACATCTTATATTATAAAATAAAGGGAGTAGTTTTTTTAAACTTGTTTGACCTTCTAATAGGTCAAGAGTTTGTTTGGTCTGTCTAATTAACTCAGGGATATCTAAAACTAAGTTATTGTAAAACTCGGAAACCAAGTTTTGGGAAAAAAGACAATTAGTCATTTTTGTATAAATGTGTTTACCTTATGATCAACAATCTATTCCTATTTTTTAGCTCATGCAAGCGCATCATTCAAAGAGAAAATGACAGTTATGTATGCTTAATAGGATTAATAGTATACCCATATCAACAAGTTGTAACTTCTTTTCCGGAAGCTCATCTGAAAAGAACCCTGAGCTTAAGCGCAACCTAGAGCAATTTGAGGTTGGGTGATCAAACGGGAAGTGGGTACTGGGTACGCACGAGTGAGGATAAAATATAGAAAAGACTAGTGTTAGGGCCAGTCTAGACATTCTATTGAGATACCAGAAGTGACAGTCCGGGCACGAAGAGTCCGGGGTGTTACAAGTGGTATTAGAGTGGACACAACATGACACATATGCCGAGACAACATGACACATGTGCCGACACTGGACGCACAGACGTGTGCCAAGAGGGGACATTCCTGGTTTGTGGTTGATCGACGAGGGCATCGATCTTCTAAGGGTGGGGGTATGTGAGACCTTGGCGTATGGTTTAATATGATTGATAGGATACCCATATCAACAAGTTACAACTTCTTTTTCAGAAGGTCATCTGAAAAGAACTCTGAGGTTAAGCGTGCTTGACCTAGAGCAATCTGAGGATGGGTGACTGACCGGAAAGTGGGTATCAGGTGCGCACGAGTGAGGACAAAGTGCGCAAAAAAGACTAATATTGGTATGCGAGTCAGTCTAGATATCATATTAAGCTACCAGAAATGACAGGCTAGGGGCACGGAGAGTGCGGAGTGTTACAAGTTAGCCAAATAAGATTCGGTATAAACCCATTTTAATATTTTCTAAGTCCAAATGGGATTTTGTATAAACTTGTTACTGGTTGACCGTTGAATTGTCAGCAAAACAGATTTTTCTAAAACATCTTCCCAAAACAATTTTTACAAAACTAAAATCGCTATTACTTTGGATCCTCTAAAAGATGGGGACTACTACGCGTCCTTGGGGTATAAATCCCCAAAATCCCTCGAGTTCCATGCCGTCATGTGTCTCTAAAAAAGCCTAAATCCTGTTTTTGCTATATTAAGCTTCGTTTTGCTACAAATTGTCCAACATTTTCTACATGTAGTAAAAAAGGTTCTCCAGAAAACAAAAAAAAGATTGTTCCTGGGAGACCTCGCCAGAGACTTTGTAGCAAAAGATTTGTTCTATGTAGCAAAACCGACCTCGACGGAGACTTTCATCCGGGAGACCTCGTCGGAGAACTCATAGCAAAAACTTTACGATATTGTAGCAAAACTATAAAACACATGTAGCAAAAAAATTAGCCGGTGTAGCAAAAAACCAACTTCAACGGAGACATCGCCGGGGCCTTTTGTTAGCGTATGTAATATGGTACGTGTATGTGTACGGAGTAGTACTCCGACCGTACACGTACAAACCTTGTACTGCCACGTAGGGCTGCTCTCGGACTCCACCGTCCCAGCCTTGATGCGTGAAAACGTGCTTGTGTGGAAGGCACTGGTGTTCCCCGCGCTGCGCGGTGCCCGTGTTCTGGACCTCGTTGAAGGAAAGGATAAGGCGCCCGAGGAGTTCGTCGACACCGAGGATGCCAACAACAATAAGATCACCGTTGTCAACCCCGACTATGAGGCATGGATCTCCCGCGACCAGCAGGTTCTGTGTTGGCTCGTCAATGCCCTATCACCGGATGTGCTCGCGCACCTCATCGGCCTCGAGTCCTCGGCCGGGGTCTGAGCAGCTATCAACGCCCATGTCTCGGGCCAGTCCAAGACTCGGGTCCAGCAGCTTCACTTGGCCCTCAATGACACACGCAAGAATGATCTTTCTGCGGAAAAATACTTCGCCAAGATGAAGTGCATCGCCGCGGAACTCGCTACTACCAAGAAGTCGCTTGACGACGACGAGCTCCTCTACTATGTCCTGAATGGACCTGGCAGCCACTACAACAACCTTCGCACTGCCGTCAATGCCAACTCGAACACCACTCTCACCGAGCTCCTCACCCAAGTCCAGGCGTTCGATGGACAACACAAGTCCGACAAGCCGAGCTTCACATCCTCTGCCAATGTGGCTCGTCACGACACTCGCCCATGCCAGGATGACCGCCACCCCCGTCAGGAGGAGCGGTCCTGCTATGATGACCGCCGCCCGCGCCAGGAGGAGCGACCTCGCTACGATGATCGTTGGTGCCAGGACCGCTGGCACCAGGAGTATCGGGATGACCGTCCCCGCCGCTATGATGATGACCGTCGCCATCATGATGATGGTGGTCGGCGTCGCGACCGCCGGCCCACACCCTATGTCGACACCACCTGCCAGATATGCAACATCCATGGGCACTCTGCCTGTGACTGCTAGTGGCGCACTGAAGATGATCATCCTAACCATGCCGTCTGTGGTGACCGTGGTAACAAAGGTGCAAATTTTGTTGTTGCAAATGGCATAGACACAAACTGATACTATGACACGGGTGCTACTGAACATCTCACTGGACAACTAAACAAGCTCACCACCTATGATCCGTATCCGGGACAAGACCGTGTTCGTACTGCTAACGGCCCAGGTATGCATATTAGTCATATTGGTCATTCAGTTTTAAGCACTTCTCATAGTTCTTTCAGCCTTAATGATATTTTACACGTCCCTAGCACCAACAAAAGCCTCTTATCAGTACACAAATTTACTCTTGATAATCATGTATTTATTGAATTTCATCATTTCTTCTTTTTGATAAAGGACCAAGCAACATGACGAACTATGTTTAAAGGCCCTTGCTATGGAGGTCTATATTCTTTGATGCCCATCTCCTCCGCATCCTCCAAGCATGCTTTTATCACAATAAAGCCGTCCTCCTCCACGTGGCATCGCCACCTAGGACATCCTCCTTCATTCGTTGTTCAACAAGTTCTTGGAAGAAATAAAATAGCTTACACCCTAGAAAGTACTCCTTATGTATATGACTCTTGTCAACTTGCCAAGAGCCATTAACTGCCATATCCCATCCACCAGTAGGTCCATTGTTCATTTGGAACAAGTCTTTTCTGATGTATGGGGGTCTGCCCCTCTTTCTGTTGGGAAACATGAATATTATGTAAGCTTTATCGATGATTTTAGCAAATTCACTTGGATCTATTTGCTTAAAAAGCATTATGATGTTTATCAAGCTTTTCTTAATTTCCAGCGATATGTTGAGCGCAAGTTTCCCAGGAAAATTGTCACTATGCAAACTGATTGGGGGAGTGAGTATGAGAAACTAAACTCCTTTCAAAAGGATGGCATTACACATCATGTTTCGTGTCCACTTGCTCACCAACAAAATGGCTCCGCTGAAAGAAAACACCATCATATAGTTGAAGTTGGTCTTGCCTTGCTTGCAAATGCATCGATGTCTCTTAAATATTGGGATGAAGCCTTTCTTACTGCCACTTTTCTCATAAACTTGCTTCCTAGCAAAGTTATTAACTTTCAGTATCCCGCTGAACGTCTCCTTAACATTACACCCAATTATGATGCTCTTCGCATGTTTGGTTGTGCCTGTTGGCCAAATCTTCGTCCCTATAATAAACGCAAGCTTGATTTTCGTTCCCAAAGATGTGTCTTTCTTGGCTATATCCCCATGCACAAGGGAATCAAATGTCTAGATGTATCTATAGGACATGTATACATATCTTGTGATGTTGTTTCGATGAAAATGTTTTCCCTTTTCAAGCCTTACATCCTAATGCCGGTGCTCTTCTTAAAAGAGAAATCTTACTTCTCCCTACACATAGTCCTAATGAGGGTGCGCATATAACTGATGATCATATGACTACTATTGTGCCTGTCACTGTTCCTCTTTATGATGCTCCACAGGAAAACACAGACACCGCTGAAAATTTTGCTCAAAACGGAGCCCCCACGCCGTCACAATCATCTTCCGAAGTTAATCCTAAACAAGACAGTAGCACGGACTCTGAAGCTGAGTCTGGAGAATGTTCACGTGGCTCTAATCCCAAGGAGGATTCTCCCGTGTCGCCTGCATAGGCCTCCTGCGTCACATCGCATGCTCCCGAGGTGGATACGGCGGAGCCGAACCACCCCTGCGATGCCACGTCGCCGCCTGCAAGCCACAAAGGTGCGCCGCCTTCCCCTGCCACGATAGTGCGCAGTAGACTGGTCCACCCAAACGCGGCCACGCCAGCGCCCGACAGCGCGCCCACGCGCTCTCCCACCTGTGTGCCGACCGGATCTTCTGCAGCATGTCCAGCTGTGCCCGCTGCTGCACCGCCTCCTGGACCTCGCACACACTTACAACAAGGTATTCGCCAACCTAAAAAATATACTAATGGAACTGTATTCTATGGCATGCTTGCTTCCACAGGAGAACCTTGGAATCTACCTGCGGTTCTTAATGATCCTCATTGGCGTGCTGCTATGCAAGAAGAATATGATGCGCTCATGGACAACAAAACATGGACTTGTGTTCCCTCTAGCACAAACAAAATTTTGATTGACTGCAAGTGGGTTTATCGCATCAAGTATCGCGCTGATGGAACTATTGATTGCTATAAGGCACGACTCGTTGCAAAAAGTTTTAAGCAAAGGTATGGCATTGACTATGAAGATACATTCAGTCCAGTTGTCAAAATAGCTACTATCAGAATTTTCTCTCCATTGATGTCTCCCGTGGTTGGAGTCTTTGGCAGCTAGATGTCAAGAACGCGTTTCTTCATGGTGTTCTAGAAGAGGAAGTCTACATGAAACAACCACCTGGTTTTGAACATCCTGATGCTCCACATCATATTTGCAGACTTGATAAGGCTCTCTATGGACTGAAACAGGCTCCTTGAGCATGGTATTCTTGACTGAGTGCCAAGCTCCAAGTTTTTAGGTTTCTTCCATCCAAAGCAGACACCTCATTATTTCTCTATGATAAGTATGATGTGACTATTTTTGTCTTGATTTATGTTGATGACATTATTGTGACCAGCTCTTCAGATCATGCTATCTCAGTTTTGCTCAAGGATCTCAATGATCATTTTGCCATCAAAGATCTGGGAGATCTTCACCTCTTTCTTAGCATTGAGGTAAAAAGGACATCTGATAGTCTACTTATTACACAAGCAAAATATGCACATGATATTCTTGCCAAAGTTGGCATGCTTGACTGCAAGCAGGCGCCCACACCTTTGTCTCCATCCGAGCCACTATCCTTACATGAAGGTACTCCCCTTGGTCCTAAGGATAGTTCTCAGTATAGAAGCATTTTTGGTGCTCTCTAGTACCTCACTCTTACTCGCCCAGACCTATCGTTTTCTATTAATAAGGTATGCCAATACCTTCATGCTCCCACTACTGCTCATTGGACAGCAGCTAAACGCATTCTCCGTTATGTTAAAAATACTTCTCAGCTCGGCATAACCTTTAGGAAATCATCCTCCACACTTCTTAGTGCTTTTTCAGATGCAGATTGGGCAGGATGCATTGAGGACAGACGCTCTACCGGCGGGTTTGCTATCTTTATAGGCCCAAACTTGGTTTCCTGGATTGCCAGCAAACAGGGCACTATGTATTGTTCTAGTACTGAAGTTGTATACAAAGCATTTGCTAATGCCACTATAGAACTAATATGGGTTGAAGCTCTTCTCCATGAACTTGGTGTACATCTTCGTGAGAAGCCTTCTCTATGGTGTGATAAATTGGGTGCTACATTTCTGTCTGACAATCCAGTTTTTCATGCTCGTACCAAGTATATTGAGATAGACTATCATTTTGTTCGCGAACGTGTTGCAAACAACCGTCTTCACATCAAGTTCATCTCCACCAAGGATAAAATTGCTTATGGGTTCACCATGGCTCTTCCTGTCAAAAGCTTAGATGAGTTTAAACATAATCTAAATCTCTCCCGAGCTTTAGATTAAGGGGATGTTAGCGTATGTAATATGGTACGTGTATGTGTACGGAGTAGTACTTTGACCGTACACGTACAAACCTTGTATTGTGATGAGTGCACATTTGCATCATGTTTTACATTATTATTTTGCGTTGTAGATGTAGGATTTTCGTATTTTATGGCGTTCACGCGCACATTTTATGTTTGTTTTTACCAGGATTAGGACAGATGATGGATCCAATGGATACAATTATTGAAGCGATTGTACTATGGAGAATAGGAGTAAAAAACAACGTAAATCGCTTATTTGGAAAATATTAATAATACCAGAAGAAACCAGAAGCAAACAAAGGAGGCAGAGAGCGTAACGACAAACTATACGGCGGGAGAATTTGTTCCACCCATATAGCTCCGGTCGTATAGTTGGCGCCGCCTCTGCCTCGTCAAAAGTTTCACCCCGTGCAATTGGTTCGAAGAGACGACATACAGAACACCCAGAAATCGCAGAAACCTCACCTCTGGAAGGCATCTGGAGGGGGAACTCATCCGCCAGGGATCCATCTTCACCCTGCACAGATCCGGGAGGCAAAGGCATCGATCTTCATCATCCACCGCTGCATCACCACCATCTCCATCCATCCCATCTACATCTTGTCTAGATCTTGTTGTAATTCCTATACTCATTGTGGATTTATACAAGTACTATTCATCTATGAGTGTTTCCATTATCATTTTCATGATGTTGATTGCCTCCATGTCTGAGTAGATCATTAGTTCTTGGGGAGATGGAGAAACCCTAGTATGAGATTGAAATAATATAAAGTCTATTATGATATTCATCGTTGTGACCATGTGTTAGATTCTCTAGATCTTGATGTATGAGAGAAGTCGACCTCTCAATATTTGCCTCTCGTGGGGACTTGATGGAGGGAACTACTTGTTGGTAGACGGAGACGTGCTAGCACTTATAGTGACTATAAAGCTGTTAGCAATTGGGAAATCGAGGAAACTCATGGAACACTATCCATGCCATGGGATACGTCCAATGGGATTACGTCCCTTAATAGCGTAGTAATTCGATTAATGTCAATTGCTAACTGCTTTGATTATGAGGATGATGTGAGTAGTGGTTGTTGCCTATTCGTCCACATACGGAATTCCTCCCACACATTCATAGTTGAGAATGTTCATGATGATAATCTTTATCTTAGATCTTTACAACACTAGTGGTGTATCCGCTACTCCCTGAGAACACTTTTTCCCTATTGCAGTTCCAATCTTTCTTTACATACGCGATACTTACTTTCTGTATTAAGTTATTCTACTTTACTTTATTATTGCTCTTATACCCAAAACCCAAAAACACCTTTTACACATTACTCGCATTTTATCTTGTTACTTAGAACTTTATCTAGCATTTCTTTCGTAATATTTATTTCAAGAATTATTAGACTTTAGACTCCTGCTCCCTGTGGGATCGATATCTTTATTTCGAAACTAGCTACAAACGATCTGTGCACTTGCAGTCATCAAACTATTTTTTGGCGCCGTTGCCAGGGAGCTAAGCGTTATAGGTCTTTTAGTTTTTGCTTATTTATTTTTGTCTTGCTAAATTTTGTTTTGAGTTACAGTTTCCACCAACATGATGGAGTATGAGCATATGACTAGTGCTAACCCACTCAACCACTTTGGGAAGCCCTATGATATTTATAAAAGAGACAACTCCAATGATAAGACAAGGGGGTTTGAAATAAATCCTCTACTACTTAGTATTCTACATAAGAAGCAATTTACTGGAGATGAAGAAGATCCTGATCCATATGAGCATATTGCATGTTTTAAAGATATATGTGGCACTTTTCTATTGATGGGATATACTGCCGATGAGGTAAGGGTTAAACTTTTTAGTCAAACTTTGACAAGTACAGCTCTCTCATGGTATAGATCTCTACCCCCTAAAGACACTACTACTTGGGATAATTTAGCTTGTGAATTTCTATCAAAATATTATTGACATGGGTATACCCTATAGGTACTCGAGTTTGGCATATGCGGTCCAGATACGACAGAAGCCCACGACGTTGTCAAGGCCCAATGAAGAATTTGGGTGACACACACACTCTCCGATTGCTTGTAACGCAAGTAAAAGCTTAAGATATAAAGTTCAAATGGACGAACCCTAATCTAGCCTATCTATATAAAGGCTGGGAGGGGCAGCGAGGAGGACAATCACAACCCTAGTTCCCACAACCATCGCCAGCTCACATCTGCGCACCCCTGTAATCTTCGATTCCTTCGATAATTCCACGAGCAGACAAGCAGGAGTAGGGACCTCTACGAGGCATGAATCTGGGTAAACCTTGCGTCCCTGTGTGCTTGTTTGCTAACCGATTGATGCCTCTAGCGCTCCCTCCTTCTCCAAACCCCAAGTCCATAACAATGGGCATTGACGAGTTAAACCCTCGTCAATTGGCGCTGTCTGTGGGAACAGGGAGTGCTGATGTTGCGGCTTCTTCTGCCCTGTCAACCGCGATCTACAACTCTACAACCGCAGAGATTCGCTAGTTCTTCGGTGCTTTCGAATTCACCGTCCACACACCGACCACTCGCCCGACTTTCGAGTCCGTGGGCGACGGGATCAGCCTGGCGATCAGGAGCTTCCGCTTCCAGGTCGGTCAACCAGGCACGCTTCGCATGCCCGACCAGCCGACGACACCCGCGATTTCTCTAGCATCGTGGTTCCCGCCACCAATCGGCACCCTCAGCGAGCTCAATGTCCCGACAACAGCTAGGAGCACGGACAGCGACAATAGTCGCGGATCCGATCTGGGTGACCTAGCCACAGAAGATGGAGCCTACGGCTCCAGATCTGAAAGTTGTGGGAGCAACAGCTTCCCCCAATCACTTCATGTGCGCTGTCATCAACGCGGGCAACACCAGTGTCAATCACGAAAACGCCGGCACCAGCACTAGACCGCCCAACGGCGGCATACCAAACGGTGGCCCTACCAACGGTGGTCCTACCAACGGCGTGCCCACCAACAATGGGACATGAGGAGAACCGTCGTTCATGGTGAATGAGAACACCGGAGAGGGCATGCTGATCAAGCTCAACGACAACGAGTGGGATCGCTGTCGAGAAGCTCTACGGGGAAATCCTCTACCCCCCAACATCTCGCAAGACATGCTGATGGGCTACCCTTAGCTGCTAAAGGTGGAATTCAAGCGCCATCAGCAAGTAATCGCGCAACTCGAGGCACGTAGCAAGGCGGCGGACGAGTCGAGCCTTCGGCGAGCTAGGTTCTCCTCCCATGGAGGATCCTCCTCCAAGGGCAACGAGTACCTGGCCAACAAAAGGCGATCTCGACTGGCCCACCTCACCAAACAAGAGCGCATAGAAGTCGCAAAAGTCCTCGACTTCGGCTCTATGACGGTGGACACGCGGGGCAATGTGCTCCCGAAGACGCTGAAAGCTGCGGTGACAACGACCACCATGTACCTCCTCAACAACCAGCCACCGGCTGGAAATCCGTGAGCTGCCATGCACCAATCTACGATCGGGGGCTTGGGGCTAATCGAGGCTGCCCCCGATAAAGAACCAACACCAGAGCCAGAGAAAAGCAAGGCTCTGGCCAAATACAACTACTCGTACTCCTCCAGTGATGACAGTCACAATCTTTCACGGTGACGTCGCTCACGGCGGCATGACCATGACTACGACACGCGTGATGACATCACGTAGCACAAGGTCAACAAGATGCGGGCAAGGCGTGCTTGTTTGACTGACTCATAAGAGGACGAGACGGAGCTCTGCAGCACCAGATGCTTCAGTAGGGCCATCAGGCAGAAGCGAATGCCTAAGGGGTTCAAACTCCCATCGAAGAACCCAAAATTCGATGGCCTGTAGGACCCGAAAATCTGGCTGGAGGACCGCATCTCCTTCGTTAGGCTACACGGAGGAAGCTCGAGCACGACAATGCAATGCCTGCAGCTGCAGCTGCAAGGCGCCACCCGTGCATGGCTCAACAACCTGCCGCGCGGATCAATTCACAGTTGGGAAGAGCTGGTCTAGAGCTTCGTGCGCAACTTCAAGGGCACTTACAAATGGCCCGCGTCAATCGAAGAACTAAGAGGCTGTCACCAAAGGTCCGGCGAGTCGCTGCGCTCGTACATCTAGAGGTGGTCCATCATTAAGAACTCCACAGAAAACATCTCGGAGGACCGCGCAATTGATGCATTCAACGGTGGCGTTCGCCGTATAGAGCGCAAGGAGGAGCTAGGCCGCTCAAATCTCAAAATGATAGACCACCTAATGGAAATCTTGAATCGATGGGCGGACGGAGAATATTCGGTAAAAACCGCACCTACTCCGACGATGATGATGACCTTGGGCGCAGACGCGACCGCCGAGGAAAACGTCGAATGCGCGTCTACGAGGACTGCAACGAAGTTAATATGGTCGCAGCCGGCTACACCGACAACCGCAATAGCGGATATTGCAGTGGTGGATACCGCGACAGCGGGAAAACCACACAGGTGTGGCAGCACCGCACTCGCGAAGAGGCACCCGCAACATCTATCCATGACAAACTGTTCGGACCATGCAACGTGCACTTCTACATTGACAAGCACGACGGCAAGAAAAAATCCAGCCACCTTCTAAAGGATTGCCGCGAATTCCTCAAACTTCACAAGGGCCTGGCCTAGATGAATCGCGACGCGATCAACCTGGGCTATGGAACCTCCCCAGGCGATGTGGCACATGGAGCTCCTCCACCACCACCTGGACCACCACCACGCGGTTGCGCCAGTCCAGCATCATGGAGGTGAGCCATACCTGCGAGCTGTGGCAACATGGGGATGATCCAAAAAGGGCGCCCCTCCAATCGAATGCAGAAGGTAATCACTCACCAAGTCAATTTGGCGATAAACTCTCCACCTTCCACCACTGAGTACCTCTGTGGAAGCGACTCCTGCATCATCTTCGACAAGCGCGACCACCCGCGCCAAGTTCCTCGTCCAGGCCATTGTCCCCTCATACTTGAGGCGCAAATCGGAGGCTTCGATATGAGTCGCGTCTTCATGGACGGCGGAAGCGGCATCAACCTCATGTTCGCAAGTACCTTGCACGCGATGAGGATCCCTGAAGTATTAGACACGATGTTCCACGACATTGTCCCAGGGAAGGGCATATACCCCCTGGGCAAAATCAACCTCGACGTCATCTTCGGCACGCTGCAAAACTTTCAGCGGGAACACATTGACTTTGAAGTCATCGACTGGCCCTCACAATACCACTACATCCTCGGACATGTCGCGTTCGCAACGTTCATGGCAGTTCCACACTATGTCTATCTGCATATGAAGATGCTAGGCCCAAATGGCGTCATCACAATCAACGGAAACTTCGAGAGGTCCGACATCTACGGTAGGGAATTCAACAGAATCTCACAGTCCTTTGGCATGCAAGAGGAACTCGCAAAACTAAAGGAGTCGATAGACAACAGTCTACCTCCCCTAAGCAGGCCAAGTTCACCCGACCTGTCCTTCGACTCGTCGATGCACACAAAGAAAGTCCAGGTCCACCCAACGGACCCGACCAAGATCGCCCTCATCGCCAACAACTTGAGTCCCGCATAGGAACTCGCGCTCGTCAAATTCCTCCATGAGCACTGGGAAATCTTCGCCTGGGGTCTAGCGGACATGCCAGGGGTTCCCAGGGAATTCGCCGAGCACTCACTCAACATGAATCCAGACGCAAGGCCAGTCAAGTAGACAATACAACGACTATCTGAACCAAGAGCAAAAGCAGTCGGTATGGAGATCAACAGACTCCTCGACACAAACTTCATACGCGAGATCAAGGAAAGCACCTGGCTCGCTAACATAGTGCTTGTGCCTAAAAAAGACACGGACATCCTGTGGATGTGCGTGGACTTCACCTCCTTGAATAAGCACTGCCCAAAAGACCACTTCTCCTTGCCACGGATCGATCAAATCATCGACTCCACCGCGGGGTGTGAGCGCCTCTTCTTCCTCGATGCCTACTCATGCTACAATCAAATTCAAATGAAGGAGGAAGACCAAGAGAAAACGGTGTTTGCAATGCCCTTCGGTGTGTTCTGCTACAATATGATGCCTTTCGGACTATAAACGCAAGAGCCACCTATCAGCGGTGCATGCAGGCTTGCCTCAAAAACCAACTTGGTCACAACATCCAAGTCTACATTGACGACATCGTCATCAAAACCAAAGAGGAAGCCACGTTAATCGACGATCTTTGCGAGACCTTTGCTAACCTCGACCGCTACCAGATCAAGCTCAATCCAGACAAATGCACCTTAGGCGTGCCAACGGGGCAACTACTCGGATATCTCATCTCTGTGAGGGGGATCGAGGCAAACCCGAAGAAAATAAAGGCCATACTGGCCATGGAGAAGCCAAAGAACATAAAAGGCGTCCAACAGCTGGCTGGGCAAATCGCGGTGCTCAGTCGATTCATCAGTCGAATGGGCAAAAAGGCATTGCCCTTCTACCAAGTCCTCCACAAAGCTGACAAGTTCGAGTGGATAGACGAGGCGCAAGAAGCATTCGAAGACCTCAAGCGTCTACTATCGACCTCACCAGTACTGGTGACACCTCGCGAAAAGGAACCACTACTGCTCTACATCTCCGCCACCAACTAGGTGGTCAGCACGGTGCTTGTGGTGGAACGAGCCAAAGAAAATAAGGTCCACGGGGTCCAGCGCCCAGTATATTACCTCAACGAGGTGCTCATGCCAACAAAGGAGCGGTACCCGCACTACTAGAAGCTGCATATGGCGTCTTCATGATAGCCAGGCGACTGTGCCACTACTTCCAGGAGCACCCAATCATGGTGGTAAACAACGCCCTGCTCGGGCACATACTCAATAATCCTGACGCCACCGGACGAGTCGCACTCTAGGGAATCAAACTTTCTTCACGAGACATCACATATGAGAAGCGCGACGCGATCAAATCGCAAGTTCTCCTGGATTTTCTCGTGCACTGGATGGAGAACCAGCTCCCCGACAAGCCAGATATGTCCTATCTATGGACAATGCACTTCGACGGGTCCAAACTAAAGGACGGAGCTGGGGCAAGAGTCATACTAACATCGCCCTAATGAGACAAGATGAAATACATTATGTGAATGCAGTTCACTTCCTCCAATAACGAAGCCGAATATGAACCCTTAGTCCACGAGATGAGGATGGCGAAAGCTTGCGGCGCCAAGAGGCTCATCATCTACGGCGATTCCAAGTTGGTGGTCAACCAAACGATGCACGAGTGCGACGCACTGAGCGACAACATGATCGCCTATCGCAACCTCTACGACACACTCGAGGGAGACTTCGATGGCTGCGAGCTACGGCATGTAGGCCGCGAAAGCAACGAAGAGGCGGATACACTCGCCAACATCGGCTCTACCTGCGCCCCCATACCACCTGGGGTCTTCCTCGAGCGTATCTGCGAGCGCTCCATCAAGCCCAAGGCTCTAGAGAAGAAAGCAAGCACGTCAACGGACTCAGGGGCTATGCCACCCAACGAGCCAATGTCACTCGATGACACGAAACTTGATACGGGACTCGAAGGCCCAATGGAGGTCATGATGATCGAGCCATCTTAGACATAGTCGTACATCACATATCTACTCAGCAAGAGGCTGTCAGATGACTTGAATGATGCGCGACACATCACACGACGATCCAAGGCATTCGCCCTCATCAACGGCGGACTGTACAAGTGCAGTATTACAGGGGTACTTCGACGGTGCGTATCCAACGGGGATGGAAGGGCTGTCCTCCTCGACATACATGAAGGCACCTGTGGGCATCATGCTGGCAGTCGCGCCCTTGTTGCCAAAGCTTTGCAAGCTGGATTCTACTGGCCCATGGCCATGCGCGATGCCAAGTACATCGTCCAGTGCTACATAGCTTGCCAGTTATTCGCGGACAAACCTCACGCACCTGGCGCGGAACTCAGGCCAATACCATTGGCTTGGCCCTTCGCACAATGGGGACTCGACATGGTCGGCAAGCTCCCAAAGTCCTCGCGAGGAGGATATGTCTACCTCTTAGTCGTGGTCGAAAAATGCACCAAGTGGATCGAGGCCATGCCGGTGACAAATCAATCAGGGGCCAGTGCTGTCAAGTTCTTCGAGTCCATTGTCTACCGCTTCGGAGTGCCACATAGCATCATCACGGACAATGGAACGAACTTCACCCCTAAGGAGTTCCAGGAATTCTGCGAAAACCTGGGAATCAACATAAGCTACACCTCGGCGGCTCACCCGCAGACCAACGATCAAGTTGAAAAGGCCAACGGTCTCGTCTGCGGTGGAATGAAGAAACGACTCCTCCGGCCACTCGAACAAGTCGCTGGATGCTGACCAAACGAGCTGTAATCTGTACTTTGGAGCCTATGCACAACTCCAAATAGCGCCACGGGATACACTCCGTTCTTCATGGTGCACGGCGCTGAAGCGGTGCTATCCGCAGAAGTATGCTACAAAGCCGCACGGGTAGTTGCATACAGTGAGAAGGAGTCAACTCTCGCACTCGAAGACTCCGTTGACCTCCTTGACGAGGCAGGCGAGATAGCAGTGGAGAGATCAAAGATCTACCAGCAAAGCCTCCGCAACTACCACAGAAGAAGGCTACACCCCAGATCCTTCATCAAAGGAGACCCGATCCTGCGACTGAAGCAACAAGGGAATCTCAAGCTCGAGTCCCCTTGGGAAGGACCTTACGTGATTACAGAAGTAATCCTAGGTGGCGCCTATCGCCCTAAAGATTTCGAGAGCGGAGTCGCATACTCCAACCCCTAGAACATCGCACAGCTGTGTTGTTTCTACCCCTAGTCATTTTACATTACAAATAAGGCTATTCAGCCAGGCTACTTAGCCACACATTGTACCTCGTACTATTCTGCAAATAAATAAAGCTAAGTGTCCCGAAACTCTATGTCTTTTCCTATTTTCTCTCAATTTCATCACTTGGGGGCTGCGCCACTCTTTACACTTTAGTTCTACGAACAAATATCAATATCCTGAGTAGCTGACGCACTACCAATCGAACCCTTGATAAACACCAACCCAGTTGCAACGCACCTGGTAGGTTGTGTTGGGGATATACTTTCCGGGTATCCTCAACGTACCTCACTAACTAGGGTGGCCCACTTTGGGTTAGAGCTTTGCTTCACGGGCGGCCCAGTCAGGGAGAAGATATGGAGTTCCATCCGGCTATAGGAAGGCACAGAAGACTTACCGACATAGGCCCATAGTGTTACTTGTAGTTCAAGATGTACTCTATAACCGACTCTTAGTCATAGCTTGATAGATCTCTCCTGTAAACCCTAGGCCGCATATCTATATAAGCCATCCTAGGGAGAGCCTTTAGGGCACCCTCACAATATTCTACAATCTCAACTCGCACAGGAAAAACCCTTGTAACCCATATTCCGGCTCTGCCATATTACTGGATTGCTAGCAGGAGTAGGATCCATCCAAAGCCGGTGGATTCGAACCTGGGTAAACTTGTGTGCTCACCGTCCCGGAATCCTGTACGACTCACACCCCTCTTTTCCACACGCCTCGAGGACCCCCCTCATGGCATACTTGTCATCAATCTGACGACAGTTGGTGCCCACCGTGGGGCAAGTGAGCTTTGGATCTGCGTTCCAAGCGGAATATGCAAGAATCAGAATCAGCGAGACTATTGCCGCCGGTCGCATCCTCTACACCAGCGAAGTCCCTCTCATCGTTTTCGACGAGACCTGGATTCTGGCTAGGGAGGCCGTGACCGCCTACACCATCATGTCTTTCGGTGAGATCGATGTTTACATCGGTTTTGCTGAGCCTGTCCCACCCACCCCAGCGGTGATGATAGAGGCAGAATAAATTTTTGGGTCCCCTTTGTCCGCGGAGGCGGTAGAGTTCCGGATCTCAGAAAACCCTAATCCCACCCAGCCCACACTAGTTGCGGAGATAGTGGAGAAATCTGAACCTGAGGAGATCTTGCAGTACAAGTCGGATCTAGAGTGGATCTCCCTAGCGAGGTCGAATCCCAGATCGACCCACCTGCAGAGGTCGAAATCCAGGAGGAGCAATAAATCAACCTTGGTTCCGGCTCTGGTAATACCGGAACTGATAGACCTCTCCTGAGATACACGTTGAGGCGCATGATGATGCAAGAAGCAAGCATGACCGATATTCTCGAGACCATCAGGTGTTTCGAGGAAGCCGATTGCAAGAGCCGCAACTATCTCAGGATGCATGCATCACACTTCGTCGGATATGTTGGTTCTGGATCCGGCTATGCCGATGCAGGGGACAACACCGACTCAGTGCTGGAGGTGATCGGAACAAACGCCGACGTACCTGCATCCTCGGATGATTCGATGAAGCCAGCAGATTTCCGAAAGTTCTTCGCAGAATATGAAGAAGAGTACAACTCCAAAGCTGCAGAAGAAGGAGAAGCCATGGATGAAGGATCCGAGGAAAACTCTCCCAAAATGCAGGATGACATGGTGATCGGAGATAATCCCGAGGTCTAGATGTCCGAAAGTATCGATCAGAGCTTGACTCCGGGAAACGGACCCAAAGCCATCTTTGCTACCGGCGCAACCAAGAAGGCAAAGAAGAAGAACAAGAAGAACAAGACCCCGGAAAAACATCCTCCGGCAGAGGAGGTGATTGCCGAGGAATACGAGGAAGACTTGGATGGAGCACTTATCCCAGACGAGCCCAAATAAGAATCGGTGGATGGACACGTGATCACCGAAGGTGCGCGCAAACTCGTCGATGCTGCACTAACAACACCTATTCCCACAACTGCAGATCTTATGCTGAAGAGCTGGACGAAAGGGGCTAGGCCCTAGAAGCGCGCCGCCAAGTACTCCTCGATGAAGCCAAAAACATTGAGGAAGAAAAGAAGCACATGTCAACTTCAGAGAAGTACATCTCTCGGCAGCATCAGAAGACCCGGAAACGTCACACTCATGACGACCAATTCCCGGAGATTCACAAAGTCCTCTTTGGAGGAGACCATGGGATGCCTCCACGCGACAGCAAGGGAGACTGGGTGTATCCAACACCAGTGCAAAACACCGTTGTGACTCGAGAAATTCTAGCAAGTAATCCAGGCCTAGAGCAGATTCGATTGGGCATTAAACTACTCAACAAGGGCCTAGAACAGCAGAAGGCCGCCCTGTCCGGAAGCGGGAAACTGGTCTCCCAATCTGACCAATGCCGCACGGATACGGCCTAGAATGACGTAAGACCCCAACGTGCTCCGGAACAGTATCACCGTTCCGACCGTCGGGAAGACAACTACTCAAGAACCGAATCTTAAGGACAGCATCATAAAGCTGCACGTGACTGGCGCAACGTTGCCCTAGCTGCGGAACAAGTAGCAATTGCTCCACTGAACCCGAAGAATCCTCCCGGTGAGAGTCGAACGATCGCAGGGAAGAAGACAAAGAGAAACGTCGGGAGGAGGACCGTCAAAGAATGCCACCTCCTAGACATACAAGCCGTCCGGTTGATGGACGAAGGAACAACAGACACCGTGTTGAGTCAAGCCGGCAGGGGCTCGTCATAATGAAGATCCTCCCCGTAATCAGAATAATGATGCTCCGGATGGAGGCCATTGATCCGCCAGAAACAATCCAGCTGCTCCACCCTCTCCACCAAGTAGCCATCACAACGGCTCCCAAGGAGGCCAAGGAGGGTGTCGTGGTGGAGGAGGTGGTGGCAGAAGCCGAAGTCCAGCTCCAAGGCACCGCAGTCATAGCCGTCATTCGGGATGATCTTTATCCCCAAATGATGCGAGGCACAGGATTAACTCCAACATAGAGGCGCAACGCTACGAAAATGATGACATATACGTGGGCCCAAAATGCTTCGGACCACGCATAAGAGCTACGAAATTCCCGGAAGGATTTGCTATCTCAAGACACATTCAAGCCTACGACGGTATAGCTCGGCCAGATACTTGGCTCTAGGACTTTTTCCAGGCATGCTGTATCGCCAAAGGAAGGAACAGCCTGGTCGCAACCCGATATCCCCCACTCATGTTGCGGAAGACGGCACAATCATGCCTCAATGAACTTCCGGAGAACACCATCCACAACTGGTATGACATGCAAAGTGCGTTCTTTCGGAATTTCGAAGGCACATATCGGAGGCCCTGTACGATAGGAGACCTAGAGCGTTGCACCCAGAAAGCCGAAGAAACCTGCCGGGATTATCTTAGACGATGGATCGACACCAAGAACTCCTGTGAAGGAGTAAATGACCAAACTACGATTGAAGCTTTCATTGCAGGACTCCCGATTGGTTTACTACGTCATCGCTTGAAGTGTGACACGGTCACTGATTTGGGAGAGATAATAGAAACAGCGAGCAAGTATGCAGATGCTGACAACGACGCAGAGGGATTACTTAACACCCTAGTTGTGCCACAGTCGGCAAAACAACCAAAACAGCAAGCTCAGAAGCGCAAAAACACCTCGGAAGAAAACCCCAACGCGGAAACGGCAGTGGTCACTGCTACTTTCTGGTCTAGAGGACGAGGAGGGAACGGCGGTGGCCGTGGACGCGGTCATGGGACATCAAGGGTCCAGGGTAGAGGAGCCCCGCAACCCGGCAAAACCTACTCCTGGGCCGACATTGCCAATAACCCATGTGTGCATCATTTAGACGCCAATGGGGGCTCGTCCCACACAAACGCCGAGTGTCGTTTCAATGACGACATCAAGAAAGACGATACCGTTGGCTACAAGGCTAAGCGGAAGAAGGGAAAGAAGAATCCTGAAAAAGATAAAGAGACCAAGGATGATTCTAACATGGAGGAAGCCGATTCTTCAAATCCCAAGCCAGAAGGGAAAAAGAATTTCCCGACAAAAAAGGACACTTACCCTCGGATCTCAACCAGCTAAGGTCAAGAAAGCAGTTCTACATGAGCTCAACGCAGCAGTTCGGCTATCCCTCAATTTTTGGACTGGTCGGAAGTGGCAATTACCTTTGACCGCGTTGATCATCCGCCTAAGTTGCACAGGCGAAGAAAATACGCCTTAATCGCCAATCCACTTATTGACGCCTATGGTTTCTCCAAGACTCTCATGGACAGCGACAATAGCATTAACATTTTGTACGTCGAGACGCTACGTCGGATGAAGATATCGGAGACCCAGCTGAATCATAGCTCTGTGATCTTTCACGGAGTTGTCCGAGGAAGACAAGCAAATTCCCTAGGAGAAATCACTTTGGATGTCACCTTTGGAACTCCAAAGAACTATAGTACGGAAGCACTTTCCTTCGAAGTGGTCCCATTCAAGAGCGCGTACCATGCTATATTCGGACGTCCGGCTTACTGGGATTTTATGGCTCGTCCATGTTACATTTACAATATGATGAAAATTCCAGGTCCCAACGGCGTGATCACCATCAGGGGAGACCCGAAGAAGGCGCGAGAGTCCGAGGACGGAAATGCCGCCTTTGTTGAAGTCGTGCTGCACGCCCAGGAGTACCAGGAGATCAAGAAGAGCATAGATCTGTCCGAGATGCCCGCGACGAAGAAGGATGTGAGAAAGCCGAATCCGGAGTTCAAGGCATCAGAAGAGACAAATAAGACACCGTTGAAGGATGATGACCCCTCCAAGGTGACCCAGATAGGCATAGGCCTAGATAGCGCATAGGAAAGCATGCTCGTCAAGTTCCTCCAAGCAAATCAAGATATCTTCGCATGACAGCCATCTAACATGACCGGAGTACCTAGGTAACTTACCGAGCACTCTCTAAATGTACACCCGAACGCTAAACCCGTCAAACAGTCCTTAAGACGTTTTGGCGATGTAAAGCGTAAGGCAATAGCTAAGGAACTAGCCCGGCTCGAGTTAGCCAATCTTGTAATGGTCCCTAAAAAGGACACCACTGATTTAAGGATGTGTGTTGATTATACTGCCTTGAACAAGGCTTGTCCCAAAGATCCGTTTGCTCTGCCTAGAATTGATCAAGTTATCGACTCTACGGCAGGCTCGGAACTCCTCTGTTTTCTCGACGCATATTCCGGTTATCCCCAAATTCGGATGAAGGAATCGGATAAAATCAAAACTTCATTCATAACCCCCTTCGGAACCTTCTTTTTCGTTACGATGCCCTTCGGGCTAAAAAACACAGGAGCTACGTACCAGCGCACTATGTAGCGTTGCCTCCATGACCAAATCGGATGCAATGTACATGCATATGTGGACGATATTGCGGTGATGTCCAAAAAAAAGGAAACATTAGTTTCCGACTTGGAGGAAACGTTCGCCAATTTACGAAAATACAACATAATGCTTAATCCGAAGAAGTGTTTCTTTGGAATCCTAGCCAGAAAATTGTTAGGTTTCATCGTGTCTCAAAGAGACATAGAGGTGAACCGAGACAAGATCAAGGCTATAATCAATATTTTCTAGGCCAACTCGCCTGAAGGACGTTCAAAGACTCACTGGTTGCATTCCTGCAGTTAGTCGGTTTGTAAGCCGGCTCGAAGAAAGAGCCGCACCACTTTACAAGCTCCTGAAAAAGACCAAGAAATTCGTTTGGACTGATGAAGCTGAAGCTGCATTACAAGATTTGAAAGAAGTACTCTCGTCTGCTCCTATCTTTGCAGCACCGGAACCAAGGGAACCGATGTTGCTCTATCTCGCTGTGACTAACAGGGTCGTCGTGTCGTCATGGTAGTGGAGAAACCAGAGGAAAATCAGGAACACCTGGTGCAGCGTCCGACTTATTATCTCAGCGAGGTCCTAACTAAATCGAAGCAGCGGTATCCGCACTATCAAAAGCTGGCTTATGGTGTGTTTTTTGCATCCCGTAAGTTACGGCATTATTTTCAGGAACATCCAATTACCGTGGTGAGCATAGCTCCCATGAGATATATAATCAACAATAGTGACGCCACAGGACGCGTCGCCAAATGGGGCATAGAGCTTTCAGCTTTCGACATTGAGTACAAACCTCGTACAACAATCAAATCCCAAATCCTCGCTGACTTTGTCGCCGATTGGACAGAGACAATGGAGAGTATGACCCTGCCAGAGTCGGAATACTGGACCTTGCATTTTGACGGGTCTAAAGCGCTCGGGGCTCGGGGCTGGCGTGGTGCTCAAGTCACCCCAAGGAGATAAAATTTTCTATGTATTGTAGATACACTTCACGGCAATAAACAGCATTGCTGAGTATGAAGCATTACTACATGGAATCCGGACTGCTAAGGACATCGGCATCCGGCGTTTAATGTGGTATGGATATTCGGATTTTGTTGCACAACAAGTGTCGGATATCTGTAAGGCAAATAAGCACATGGCAGCATATAGGGCTGTCGTGGATGAACTATCTAAATCGTTTGAAGGGTTTGAAGTTCAACACATCCCTCGAACAGAAAATGAGGAAGCAGATGCACTATCTCGAATAGGCTCTGCCTAGAAAAAGGTCCCGGATGGCGCTTTTTTAGAGCATATCAAAATTCCCTCTATAAAGGGAGTGGATGAGGAATATCCGGCCAAATCCGATTCACCTTTAGTAGCAATTCTGGCTTTGATTCCCAGTTGGACTCAACCCTACCTTGATTTCTTGGTAGATGGAAAATTACCTGAAGGCGAAGTTCTGAGCCGGTAGATCGTCTGACGAGCAAAAGCCTATACTATAATTAGTGGTGAGCTCTATAAGCGAAGTGCATCTAGGGTCTTTCAGTGCTGTGTATTTTCGGAAGAAGGAGTGGAATCTTACGAGAAATCCACGAAGGTGAGTGTGGTCACCATGCTGCAGCCAAATCTTTAGTGGCAAAAGCTTTCCGACACGGTTTTTTATGGCTTATAGCCAAGGCAGATGCCAAACGGCTAGTCAAGACGTGCAAGGGCTGCCAAAAGTACGCCAAACAAGCTCACATTCCGGCTGATCAGCTGCGAACAATACATATAACATGGCCTTTTGCGGTCTGGGGGCTTGACATGGTAGGACCATTTAAACGGGCTCCAAGTGGATTTACACACCTCTTAGTGATGGTGGATAAGTTCACCAAATGGATTGAGGCTAAACCCGTCACTAGTTGTGATGGAGCAACAGCCAGAAGATTTTTTGAGGATGTTATAATTCAATACGGTTATCCGCATAGCATTATCACGGACAACGGTAGTAACTTTTCTATGGGAGAGCTTGCCAAATTCTGCAATGAACAAAATATCCAGCTTGACATTACGCCAGTCACACATCCACAAGCTAATGGACAAGTCGAAAGAGCAAATGGTTTAATCCTACAAGGCCTAAAACCAAGACTCGAAGCTCAACTACGACGTGCTGCGGGAGCTTCGGCAGAGGAGTTACCTTCTGTAATATGGAGTTTACGAACAACCCCAAACAGGTCAACCGGATACACACCTTTCTTCTTGGTCTATGGCGCAGAAGCAGTTCTTCCTAGTGATTTGATTCATATTTCTCCTAGAGTGGCCGTGTATATTGAAGAGGATGCTGAAATTTCTCGACAAAATGATCTCGACTTAGTCAAAGAAGTTCGCGTCGTTGCTGAGATGAGATCAACAGCCTATCAGCAGAAGTTACGCAAGTATCATAACCAGAGAGTCAGAAACCAATCTTTCAATAAGGGCGATTTGGTTCTCTAGCTTGTGCAGCAATGAAAGCACAAACTTTCCCCAATATGGGAAGGGTCATTTTTAGTTAGTCGAGTATTGCACAATGGTTCATACTACCTAACTGATATGTGACCAGCCAAAGAAAGACCTGCTACTAAGAAGAGAAAGAGAGCTGGAGGCAGTACAAATCCGGATGAGTTAGACAGACCATGGAATATTTCTCAGCTACGTCCCTTTTATTCTTAGTTTATTTTTCTTTGTAATCATATATGTGTACATGTTCAATGAGAAATAAAGTGTTGGTTGCCTCTAAATTTTTTTGAGAAGTTTTTACCATCTTATTTCCGAATGATCATGTCACAGTCGAAAATCCTAGAATACTTGAAAGTACTTTATGCTCATGTTTGTTCTGGTTTAGATTTCCAATTCTAAAATTGCTACCTTCAGGTATAAATCTAAATTTTCTAGTCTATACTTTGGTTATTTGTCTGATTGCTAGATGCGGGCATTTTCCGAGTAGTGAATTGTTGGTACTGGAAGTCGGCTTTGTTTCCAACTTTAAACTGATTTAGCAATTGAGCTCCGTTGCTCGGCAAAGTTTCCGTGCTGAAAGTTGGCCGGCTCACGAAAGGAACAAGGCGGAAAGCCAGATAAACGATAAGTGCAGACAAAAAACACAAGTGCTTATGCAAATATTTCAGGCACATAAACGTTTAAACCAAAAGTGTTGAATAGATAAAATAAAACGTGGCACTAGCAACAGTTTCATACTACTTATTTACGGATCCATATTGTTTTTAGAATAAAAAATTGTTTTCCTGATGCTCTATGATGCAGGAGAAGAGGTAGGAGCTGCCAGCTCGCTGGATACATCGCCTTGATAACGTTCCGAGATGTTCAAATATGATACGGTTTGTTCATCGTCGGAAACTTCTGCTGTCTCTTCGGTAGGCGGAGGTGGCTGATGGCTCAGTGTTGATGTAGAGCTCATTGGGAACCCCAAGAGGAAGGTATGATGAGCACAGCAGCAAGTTTCCCTCAGTTATGAAACCAAGGTTTAATCGAACCAGTAGGAGCAAGGAAACACCCCAAAGGTGTTGCTAGCTAAGCCTTGGCAGGGCGCACTACCAGTGCTAGTAGCAACGTGGAGACCTGCACAACACAACCACAGAACTTTGTCCCCAACTTGCGATGAGGTTATCAATCTCACCGTGTTTTGCGGAAAACAAAGGATTAAACATATCAAATGGAAGGAAGCAATAGTTTGCAGAAAGTAACCACAAAGCAGTAAACAGTTTGTAGATTGTATGTAAAGAAAAAGGACCGGGATCCATAGTTCACTAGAGGTGGCTCTCCTTGATAGATAACATGCTGGGTGAACAAATTACAACGGGGTAATTGACAAACATCGAGAAAGCAATACATGCATATACTAATCATCTTGACTCCTTTGGAACTTGATTGGGCATTACAACATTATACATAGACCGCCATCCAACTGCATCTATGACTAATAATCCACCTTCAGGTTATCATCCGAACCCCCTCCAGTATTAAGTTGCAAGCAACAGATTATTGCTTTATGAATTCCGTGTAATGTAAACAATACGATTGTCTATGAACAAAGGATTGTTGTTTTCTCCCTAGTAGCAACAGCACATCTAGTACTTTAGAGATTTCTGTCACTTCCCCAGATTACCAGAGGCATGAACCCACTATCGAGCATAAATACTAACTCTTGGAGTTGCTAGCATCTACCTGGCCAAGATAGCTACTAACAACGGAAAGCATGCAAGATCACAAATAACAAAGACATGATAGAATCAATAATCAATCTGAAATAGCATATCAATATCCATCGGATCCCCGCAAACACAACATGTATGATTACAAATAGATGATCTTAATCATGAACGGAGCTCACAAGATCTAAACATGAAAGCACAAAGGAGGAGAACCAGCCATCTAGCTACTACATGGATCTGTAGTCCAAGGATGAACTACTCACGCATCACACCGGCGGCTTGCATGGTGATGAAGAAGGCCTCCAGGGTGAAATCCCCTCTCCGACAGGGTGCTGGGAAGAGCTTCAGATCCCTCCTGATCTAGGGACAGAGACGACGGCGGCTACAGACTCTTTCGTGGATTTTTTATCGGGTACTTAGGGTTTTCGTCCCGAGGGCATCTTATAGGCGGAAGGAGAGGCTGAGGGGGTGCTGGGTCGGCCAAACCACCCCTGGCGCGGGCCAGGCCTGGCCGCGCGGCCAGGTGGTGTGGCCGGCCCCTAGCCCTTCTCTGTCTCATATTCTGGCATCTAGTGACTTCTGGAAAAATAGGCACTTTGGCTTTTGTCCCATCCAATTCCGAGAATATTCATTTTCTGACTTTCCTGGAACCAAAAACAGCAGAAAACAGGTAGCTGGCACTGTGGCTCTTGTTAATAGGTTAGTCCAAGAAGTCATATGAAAAGTACTCCAAAGCATGGACCAAACACAAGAAAGTGGATAAAACTAAGCATGGAACATCAAAATTTATAGATACATTTGCAATGTATCAGTGGCGTGCCCACGCTGGTGAAGAACGGAGTGTCGTAGCTGGTTAAGTCGGCTACGTGACACCCGTATCTAGCGCAGGAGTCCATGATGGCCTTGATGTCTTGCTCTTGTCCGTCTTCGTCCACTTTGCAGTACCCTCTGGTTACTTGCCAAATTTCCATGTTTCCATGGTGGCTCATAACCATGGTGAGAGTGTTCTGCGCCGCGGTCCGCGCGTATGACATGTTCCAGTCCTAGACAAGCTGCGTCATCTCCTTGGCCTTGTCCCTCACCTGAAAGCCGGACATGTTATGCATATCCGGAACCTTGAGAGCTTCGCCAATATCTTTGATGGATTGGCGAAAGTCATGAAGAAGATCGCCGACTTGTGTAAGTCGGCTCGTGCGAGACTCAACAAAGGATGATTCTAGTAAGTTCAGAGGACCTATGCATGTAATGCAAAATGGTTAATAAAAAGAAATCCGACATCAAAAGAGTCGAAAGATACAGACAAGTCAGAAAGATGGAAACATACCAAAGATGACATCGTTGATTTTGGTTTTCTCCTCACGAAGACTCTGAAGTTCAGCCCAGAGTGCTCCAGTGATATCCCTCTCTCTGAACAAGTCATTACTGAGATCCGAGATCTTCTTATCCTGGGACGCAATCTTACAATCACGCTCATCGGTGGCCATGGAGGTGGATTCGAGAATTTGAGCAATGCTCTTCTCATGATCCACCTTAAGCTTATCCAGCTCTTGGCGGAGTTCCTTGTTTTCCACCACTAGGGTCTTAAGATTCTCGGCCTCTTCAATCATAGCACAGGACTGCTTTACCAGTGCCATAAGTAAAAAGAACAACAATTCAACAAAATATTCGACTATGAAAACACAAGACAAGGTTTGAGTTTCGGAATGTTTACCTTCAGCCTCATCCTTGGAAACTTTCAGCTGTGCATTTTCAAGCCGGAGAGCTTTGATTTCTTTCCGCTTTTTGCAAACATTCTTCACTAAATCTTGGTAATAGGAATATACTTTCTGTAAGTCATTATACCCAAAGTCAGAAGTCTACTAAAGACTTGGGCTAATATTTTTTCTAATATCAGGATGAGCCTTGGGGGCTACACTAGTTCATTCTTTGGCATCCTAGTAAAGCATAAACCCGGATTATTTATCCAACTTCATGCTTGGGGGCTAGAGGATATGATATAAAGTAACATAAAGAAAAAATGTGAGTTGGAATTCCAACTTACATATTGTTCACGAGCGATCTTGTTCAAACTTGCATTCACTTCGGTGGTACCCTTCTCGGCGAGGGTTAGGGGGACAACTGGCGCAGTTGGAAGTTCACTGGTCCTCAGCTTCTTGTCTCGAAGACGGACTTGTTCAGGAAGATCAGAGTTCTTGATATCCTCTACTTCTTGTGCTTCTTCTTTGGCAGAAATGGTCTGGCTTTCAAGGCATTCCCTGGCCAACCGTTGGATCTCCTCCGCAGATTTCCGAGCTAAGCCAAATTTGGCAAGTCCTGGATTGCTCAGGAGGTTGTCGATGAAAACTTCTGCCGAGGGATCATTACCAGAAGAGGGTTCACCCTTATCAAAACCTGAGTCACCCTTGGTGACGTCAGTCTGCGACTCAAGGATCACTGGCTATGTTGAAGGAGCCGGATATTCTGCAATGGTCGGAGATGGAGTAATCTCCAGGGCTGCAAAAGTCTAAGGGGCAGGAGTCAGAGGAGGCACGGTAGGAGAAGCCAAAGTTAGCTTCGACTGACGTAGGAGCTTAGAAGTAGCTCCCTTCCCCTTGCCCTTGATGAGCTGCTTAGCTCTAAGAAGGTAATAGAACAAAGAACATTACATCTCGGAAGAAATCACAAATGAAGTACAAAGGCGGAAGTTGTGAGGAAAGTTACCTTTTCACAACAGGCACCTCCTTTGTGCCGATAGCCACTGTTGGAGCTTTACGCTTCCGAGGAGCAACATCCGGCAGTGGAACTATTTCCTCCTCCTGGGAAAACTCAGGAGGATATCCCTCGATAGGAGCTAAGTCCGACTCGGGGAGGTCGGCAAGCAGAAAAGAAGATAGTATCTCAGTGTTGCGAAATAACTTAAGGATGAGCACATAAAAAGGGTTGTTGCTAAAGCTTACCAGCACAACGGGATTTTCCGATGTATGCATGTCCAGGGATACCTCCGGAATCTTCCTCTCAATTCGCTCCCTTATCAGCCATTTGATTTGGCATATATAATCTTTATCCGTGTAGACTTTGGGGCTGATGAGGAGGGAGTCTTTTTTTCGACGACGTGATGTAATGTATCAGTCGATCCCCATGGTGTTGGAGAGGTTGGATCAAGAGTGATACCCAGCACTGGACCAAGTCGGATCCTCTCAGGCCCTTGTGCTTCATCAGATATTCGATCCGCCTATTGGCGAGAAGCAGATCGTCACTGAGAGCCGGAGCGACCTTGTCCCAAGATTCTTGAGGCGTGGCGGCTCCATCGACGAAAGCCGGCAAAGCAGTAGCTTTGCCGGGAGCGGCAATATCCTTATAATAGAAAAAGGTAGCTGGCCATTGCTTGACCGACTCACTAGCTAAGATCCGAGGATAGACGCGCTCACGCCTAACCGAAAAACTAATCGTACTGGTAATGTAAGGATTACCGGCGGTGATGGAATTTCTCTGGAGTAAGAAGTAGTACCAGAAGAGAGTAAGGCTCGGCCTAATTCCGAGATACCCCTCGCACAAAGATGCGAATGCACTCATCTCTAAGATGGAGTTCGGGGGGAGATGGTGGAGTTGAACTCCATAGTGATCAATAACCTCGGAAAGGAAATCTAAGGGAGGAAAACTCAGACCTCTGTCCAGGTGAGTGCCGAAGTGCACTCGCTCATCATCGCGAGGGTTGGGGATGGCTTCACCGAGGCCGCTCCGCCAATCGCCGGCGCAGAGGATCCCTTCTTATTCTACACCGCGGAGCTTGGTGTTGTCGAGGACGCACGGGATCCAGACCCCGCGATTGCTCTCCCTCTCCACCACCACTGCTGTCGCCACCCTCGCCGCTGTACCGGAAGACGAAGCTGAAGCCATTTTCTATGGGCACGACGATGACCTTGGATGGGCGGCGCTGGGAATTTCTGGGCGCAGAGAAGCTCTGTGTGCGCAGAAGGAGTAGAGGAGAAGGAAACGGCGCTGGGAACAGGTGAAGAAGATTCATGCAAACGTTACAGTAAACATGCCACGCATCATGGAAAGGACTGGGAAGCCCCGACGCGATGATTATGCCTCCTCGATCTCCATTCATGCATTGAAACGGCGCCTCGGTTCCGCGAAAGGCGGACCCACCAACGGTCGTGCTAACAGGAAATGTCTGTCAGTGACGTGACTTGACCATGACTGGTGTTAGATGACATCAGAGATCAAGTTCCGGCTTAGTTTGAATTTTGAGCTGGAAATCCGAATAACGTATTTATAGGTCCAACTCGTTTTTGAGACTCGGATCGTATCTTTTCTTGTGAAGTTTCAGGAACCCTTCAAGATTCTGCAAGCTGAAGATCATGCTAGACGATGATAAATCCGACTTTGGACCTTGGAGGCTTCCGGGGGCTGCTGTTGGGGATATACTTTCCGAGTATCCTCAACGTACCTCACTAACCTGGGTGGCCCACTTTGGGTTAGAGCTTTGCTTCACGGGCCGCCCAGTCAGGGAGAAGAGATGGAGTCCCATCCGGCTACAGGAAGGCCTAGAAGACTTACCGACATAGGCCCATAGTGTTACTTGTAGTTCAAGATGTACTCTGTAACCGACTCTTAGTCATAGCCGGATAGATCTCTCCTGTAAACCCTAGGCCGGATATCTATATAAGCCGTCCTAGGGAGAGCCTTTAGGGCACCCTCACCATAATCTACAATCTCAACTCGCATAGGCGAAACCCTTGTAACCCATATTCTGGCTTTACCGTATTACTGGATTGCTAGCAGGAGTAGGATCCATCCAAAGGCAGTGGATTCGAACCTGGGTAAACTTGTGTGCTCACCGTCCTGGAATCCCGTACGACTCACACCCCTCTCTTCCACATGCCTCGAGGACCCCCTCATGGCGTACTTGTCATCAATACGACGACAAGTTGGCAATGTGCTGAGATAAACACACGTCAGGCTAACGAAAAGGAACTACAGAGTACAATACACTCGAAAAATATACAAGCTAGCAAGCTCTCCAGATACCAATGGGTATTAAATACACCCAACACAATCATACGAACTTTACAACACTCATACATCTATGTGCAGGATACAACCTACGCTACTGCTACAGAAGATGAACATTCGTCTGCTATTCTAAGAATTCGACGATGTCCTCTGCTGGCCGATCAATCGCCTGGTAGTTTGGCACCATGTTCCAGGTCATCCCCTCTGGCGGCGGTGCTGGCCCAGCAGCAACGGACGCTATCTCCACATCGGGCCGATGAAACAGCGACAAAGCAGCCTTCGCACCTATGACTAGTTGCTACCGCACGCACTCGCGTACCGCACCTATATCTTGAAACTTCACCAGAAGGGCCAACAGGCTTGAAGGGACGGTGTCCAACGGAAACATCGTCTGGTAAATGTGCCTAAGACACTACTGTACCTTCTTGAAGCATTGAAGCACTCGAGAAGAACGATCCTGCAGGGTCGCGAACGCGACTGCATGGTCGTGGTCCAGCCAAAAATACCCACTAGCCTGCAGCTGCTCCTGGGTGAGGTTGTTCATTTGAATGGCCACCCGATCCTTCTCATCCTGCAGATGACAAGCGCTAACAACTACACCAAGCAAACAGCAAAGTGTAAGGACAAGGCATCATCGCGACCAACTAAAAGAAAAGATGAGAAGACAAAGAGCTAACATTTAAACTGCTCATTCCATCGTGCCACTTCCTCCAAGAGATACTTCTCGCGGGCGGTGGCCTTCTCAGCTTTCGACTTCCACACATCCGCGTTACTGCGGACGATGGGCAACTCACACTCCAACTTCTTAATGCGGTCGTGCAGTCGCGAAAGCAACGACAACTCCTCCACCTTTGAACGCGGTTGCGCCGTGGTTTCATTGGTGGGAGGAGAATCATGAGGACCACTCGAAGGACCCTAGGTACAACCAAGCAAGAGGCAAATGAGACTAATCACACATCGATAAACAGCAGACTGCATTCAAAAGTCGATAAAATGTCAAGGGAGCACCCCCCACAAAAGCATGGTTCAGGAAAAAGGCTAGCTACAGCTATTAGACATGGCGTCTAGGGAGCATTCTGCTTCTTCGACTTCGACTTCGGGGGCTTCATCACATCCGTGGCAATCTCCGATGCCACGGACTTGCCAGTGGTAGCCCCAGATGCCGCGGTTTTTGCCGCCTTCGCTCGCCGCTTCTCTTTAGAGTACTTGGCGACTATCTCGATAAGCTGAGGCCCGTATTTACCGCAGCTACTAGCAAAGGGAGCAAACACTACCTATTGGCCTCCAGCGTCGACAGGCATCGCCTCGGAGATCGCGGCGGGATCCAACTCCATGCCATGGGCTTGCACTATCGCGAGTGCCATGGTGGCGCTGATAGACCATTGGGAGTTCCTGAATTCCATGGGAATACCTCCAGCGAAGGATTCCACCAGATCATCAAGATTGTCGATTAGCCTGGCCTTGGGAGTCAGGTCCTCACGGAGGCGACTGAGCACACCTTTAGCCTTCCCCAATGTCTCTTGCAGGGAGACACTGCTGTCCTCGACTACAGCCACGGCGCCAACAAAGGCATCCGCGTGACGCAAGGTCTGAGCATCAAAGCTCACACCGACGGCATCTGCGTACGTAGGGTGTCAGCGCAGCAGCATGACATCAAACAAGGAACAATGCAAATCAAACCGAAAATTACCTGAGAGAGACTTGGCAATTGAGAAAAGTTGTTCTTCGAACAACTTCTCCCTTTCAGCATTGGAAGAGCACAAATCCTCCTCACGCTTTCGCGACTCCTCCAGGGCTGCGATTGCTTCGTCACGATTCTTCACCGCCGCAGCAAGCCCCTTCTCGAGGGATGTAACACGACGGAGAAGTTCATTATGTTCACCTGCAAAAGTCAGAACACCGCAAAGTATATGAGCTCACAAATCCTAGAGCAAAGGAGATTAAAGAAACAAATTCAAGAACGAACCTTTGATTGCGTGGTGGCGATTGTCCAGCAGAGCGTGCTGACGACCCATAGCAAGGACTTGCTCCGGAAGGCGAGCAGCTTCCTTCACAATGAGCTACACCAAGGGAAACGAAGACTCGGCAGCAGCCCAAACTACAAATTCGACCGCCAAAAATAGCAAAAAGGACACTCACATGTGGGGACTTCGAAGATGACTGTCACGCAGTCATCCGTGGAACCATGTGGTGCTTCGCAGCATGTGGGGATCTCGAAGAATTGGCGCCGGAGTGGGACGCCACTGGAGGAGAAGGAGACTGTTTGGCCACCTCCTTGGCCTTGGAGTCTACGACTCCAGACTCTTTCAAAAATTGAACGTCATCACAAGACGACGATGCCACTTGGCTACAAAACACGTCCATCGCCACTTCAGAAAAACAACTCCAAAAGAAAACAAGACAAACTCGCGGAAATTAAAACTCACCAATCGAATTTGTCGAGATCAAAGGAGTCATCCGATGACTCCTTCGGCAGTCGCAGCTTCTTCCGAGCAGGAGGAGCCATGGCACGCACATGCACGGCAGGAATCGGCTCCTCCGCAGCAGCAGAAGGACCCTCTGGCATCGTCGGAGAGGAGGCTTCAGAGTCCTTGCTGTGGGAACGCTTGCGAGTGTCGTGGCCGCTGGACTCGAGGGCTTCCTCCTCTTCTTCAACTTGGACGGTCGAATCCGACTCGTCCTCTTCCACCGCATCACGTGGGATAACCCCTTCCGGTAGAGGAGGGAAGTTGGAGGACACTTTCTAGTCCTACATTTAGAAGAAACATCAGCACAAAGTAAAGCACTTGGCAACCAACCGAACAAATACAACACTACTTCGCAAAACACTCTACCTCAGGCGGAGGGTTGTTGGCATCGAAAGGGGGCACGACTGATTCACCTGGGAGATCCTCCTTGGCATATACTTGGTCACCAGTCGCAACCTCCTATCTACCTCACCCGCAGAAATGCCCTCCGCAGAAATATGAGTGACATCATCGGCACCGACCCAACGGTACATCGGATGGACTCTAGCTTGCAGAGGCTGGACGCGGCGGCGCAAGCACGTGTGAATGAGAGCGACGCCACCCTCTTCTTTGCCTATGCGGCCTTCGAGGTTGCAGACACGCTGGTACAACATCTCTGTTTCCTCAGACTCGCTAGGCATCACGACGTTCTTCCAGCAACGCCTGCTCTTGCAAGTCGCCATGGGATCGACGGGCGTGAGTCCGAAGTGCTCTCCGTTGGCCTTCTGGTTGCGGATGTAGAACCACTTGCCTCTCCACCCTTGGACTGACACGGTGAGCTTGATGTCGAAGTAGGTAGAGGAAGAGTCGACATGGATTCCGCAGCCTCCTACGTCGTAGACTACCGAACCAGACGCCGATTGGCGTTTGAGCTTAAAAACCTTCTTGAAGAGACCAAAGTATGGCTCGATTCCGAGCTAGTACTCGCACAAAGTGATGAAGCAGGCAGTGTGGAGAATGGAATTTGGGGACAGCTGGTGCAGCTGGAGCCCATAGAAACAAAGAAGACCCCTGATAAAAGGATGCAGGGGAAGAGAGAGACCTCGAATGACAAACGCAAGGAACATCACTCGGAAACCCGGAGGAGGACGAGGGATTACCTCATTGCCAGGCACTCGCGAGTCATATTCCGCGGATGGAAGAGCTCCATCTTGACGAAGAATGTGTAGCTCCGGGGACTTGACGACAGACGCGCGCCAGGAGCCATTGGTGACGTGGGTGCCCGCACCTTTCTTCTTCCCAGCGCTGGTGCCCACGGCGGTGGTGCCTCCCTTATTCTTGGCGGCGGCAATGGTGGCCGTAGATCCAGCGGCAGTGCCTCCTTTCTTCTTTCCCATCTTTCGATGGCGGTGAGAACGAAGGAAATAGCTAGGAAATATGCGCAGTTGGTCTAATGCCACAGAGGGGATGAGCGCAAAGGAGCAGATAAAGGAACAATGGCGAAGGAGGCACGAGCAAGAAGAGAGATGGGAAAAATTACCGCAGTGGCGCTACTACTTAACCTCCTAGAGGATGTCATCCAACGGCCAGTAGAAACCCTCATGATGTGTGGCGCACATCGTCATCGACGCGTGGCAAAGGTGAATCACGAACCGTCCCCCACTACTCCCATTACACGCGGAAATTGAGGAGACTCAGTTAAAACAGAAGATTGCGCATGCCCAGTCAAATCAAAGTCAGGAAGTGCGACCCACCGCTCGTCACGTCCCGTCAAAGCCGCTCACGTGGGAAATTGAAGTCATCACGTCGTCAGCACTGACGTCATAGTTTCTAGCAGAAGAACATTTTGACTACCTTAGTCCTTGCTCGAGTCTTCGACTCAACCAAGCACTCGGGGGCTACTCCTAACAGGAGCGCTGGTCGCGCACCCGAAAGAATTTTTATGCAGGTGTGTGAGAATTCAAGACAAACCCATCACTCGAATCAATGATTCGATTGTGAACTATGGGTTACTCCCATAGGGAGCGCCGGAAGCACATTCGACTGAAACAAGCAACAAAAGACGACATCAGTCGCAAAATGTGTTTAGTCCCCACTCGAGTCTACGACTTGAATAGGAACTCGGGGGCTACTCCCATAGGGAGCTGTGGTCGCGCACCCATGACCATTTTTCTTGTACATCGTACTATGTGTTGATAACATCCACACTCAAATGCTATGGCAACTCCACCTCATATTTTCCCTACAAAGAGATTACGTCTCCTGGGTCACCCGAATCATCTCCGCAATGACAAAAATTCGGATGCCGCGCTTACAGCGTGAAGATAAGACCTAAACAAGGCCTGGCAACACATCTGCTGTGCACTACCGGGAATATATCCGTGCCTGCAGGTATGATGAACATGCCTTGACGGACGCGTCGAGTGCTCACGTTTATACACTGGAATTTGACTCCTGTAAGACCTCCGTGGTCCGAGTCGAATTACGCCAGCACTTTTCTGAATTCGAGTCCGGGGACTCGAGTTTGAGTCGATTGCGTTGTTTTTCCCTAAGGAAGTTAACTGATATCGATACATCGGATAAATCAGGCACATATATCAACAATTCCTATGACACAGACACGAACACTCAAAAATATGCTCAGTCATGCACTCGAAAGACTTCATAAAGTCTCCAGTCGAATGTGCAATTCCACTAGACACTCGGGGGTTACTAACATGGGTATACCCTATAGGTACTCGAGTTTGGCATATGCGGTCCAGATACGGCAGAAGCCCACGATGTTGTCAAGGCCCAATGCAGAATTCGGGTGACCCATGGACTCTCCGATTGCTTGTAACGCAAGTAAAAGCTTAAGATATAAAGTTCAAAGGGACGAACCCTAATCTGTAACCGACTCGACCTGCTACCCAAGACCTAGCCTATCTATATAAAGGTTGGGAGGGAGTGGCGAGGAGGACAATCACAACCCTAGTTTCCACAGCCATCGCCAGATCGCATCTGTGCACCCTTGTAATCTTCGATTCCTTCGATAATTCCAAGAGCAGACAAGAAGGAGTAGGGACCTCTATGAGGTTTGAACCTGGGTAAACCTTGCATCCCTGTGTGCTTGTTTGCTAGCCGATTGATCCCTCTAGTGCTCCCTCCTTCTCCAAAACCCAAGTCCATAACAATGGGCATTGACGAGTTAAACCCTCGTCAATTATCCATTATAAAAATCTTTTGGCATCAGGCATCTTATAATGACTTGGAAGAATCGTTCTAATGAGCGACTAGTAAGAGCTTATATTAGATTTAAAGATTTACTACGACTATGTCCTCATCATGATTTGCCTGAATGGTATTTACTACATATCTTTTATGGCGGTTTAATTGAACCTAATAAAATTGAACTAGACTCTTTCGTGGAAGGAGCCTTTATGAATCTTCCTATACCTAAAGCTTGGGCTTTACTTAATAGAATTCATGATCATAGAGTTTCATGGAATTTTGGTCTAGGAAGTGAAGGAGGCGTAGAAATAGAGCATGATTGTATTCATGATTTAATAAAAAGGCCATGTGAAAGAATTGTCTAAAGAACTTTATCTGGATTCAGATCTTGTGTTGCAAGTTGTTAAAGCTTTTATAGAACATATTAAAGCTCCAAAGGAGGGTCCAGTCAAGTATGATCCACCACCTGAACCAGAAAAGAAAAGAGAAGATAAAGCAACACTTGCCTCCGTAGAGCCAATACATGAAGTACCTTTCCCTAACACTTCACAATAGCATATTTTTGAATATGAACAGGTCAAAGCATTACAGGAAAAGAGGGAAGAGGAAAGCGTGCCAGAAGTCAAGGAACATCTGAAGGAAAACAAAGATAAAGAGGTAACCAAGGAAGCAATTATGGCTATGTACTCACACTGTAACATAGTTGAACTTGATGTAGAGACTTCCATATTGGTTGAAGGTAAAACAAAGGTAAAAGATGTGGGTAAGCATATTCTTCCCTGCATATTTAAAGAAACCTCTCATTACGGTTTATGTGATCTTGGCACCGAAGTTAATGTTATATCTTATGATTTCTACCTAGAAATAAAAGAAGAAATAGAATCAGCTACGATTGAAAATACTGATATAATAGTTATGTTAGCCAATAAAAACGTTAGAATTCCAATGGGAGTAGTTGACAATGCAACTGTCACAATTGGTAACAAAAACTTTCCTATCGATTTTGTAGTTGTTGATATGCCAGCTGACACTTTTTTCCCTATTATATTTGGAAGAACCTTTCTGGGTGATATAGGTGCCTATGTTAATTTCAATCTGGAGATTGTGACTCTTAAGCTTGGGGGAACAGAAAACAAATTCCATTTTTCCAAATTTAAAGATAGGCCTCCACAAGTACAAGAAGAAGGGGAAGAGAGAACCATTGAGGAAATGGCAGCTCTTTTCTTTGGTAATGAAGAAGAATAAATAAATGAAGATCCAAATTATGAAGAAATAGTTATGGAGGAAAAGTCCTCAGAAGAACTAGAAGATAAATTTGATTCACTTCCTATTTGGAACCTCCAACTGATGATGCTTTTGAAGAGCCAGAAAAGAGAGGGGACAAGGAATTACCACCCCTAGAGTTGAAGACTCTACCAGATAATCTAAAATACAGGTTTTTAGATGATACCAATAAATTTCCTATTATTATTAGTGCTAAACTTTTAGGAGAAGAAGAAGAACTCATGAGGATACTTAAGGAGCATTGCCAAGCCTTTGGGTACTCAATGGATGACTTGAAGGGAATTAGTCCCATGATAGCCGTCCATCGAATATTCATGGAAGAAGGTGCTAAACCAGTTCGAGAATTTAATAGAAGATTGAAGCCTGAAATGAAAGAAGTGGTAAGAAAAGAAATTGTACGCCTACTAGATGCAGGTATAATTTATCCTATTAAAGAGAGTGATTGGGTAAGTCATGTTCATCGTGTTCCTAAGAATGGTGGTTTTACTGTTGTTCCTAATGAAAATAATGAGCTAATACCTACTAGAACTGTTGTTGGCCACATGATGTGCATAGATTTCAGGAAATTAAATAAATAAACTAGGAAAGATCATTATCCATTACCGTTTGCAGATCACTTTAGATAGGTTAGCAAACCATACTCATTTTTGTTACTTGGAGGGATATTCTAGTTTCTCTCAAATAGCTGTTCATCCGGATGACCAACTTAAAACAACTTTGAAAGGACATAGATGTCGCCTAGAGGGGGTGAATATGCGGTTTAAAACTTTTACGAGATGGGCTTAACAATGGCGGAATAAAACTAGCATTTACTTTGTCAAGCACAAAACCTATATATACTATGGTTCACCTATGTGCACCAACAACTTATGCTAAGGAAGACAAGCAACTATGTGATAGCAAGATATAGACTTCAAGCACAAAGGCTATCACAAAGTAAGATGCATAAGTAAAAGCTCGGGTATAGAGATAACCGAGACACGCGGAGATGACGATGTTTTACCGAGTTCCTCCCAATGGAGTACGTCTCGTTTGGAGAGGGGGTGGTTTCAAACCACCAATGCCACAAAAGGCCTCCCTTGTTCTCCTGTGAATCTCACCCCAATAGGATTGATCCACACTTCCACTATCGGTATACTTATCGGTGGCAATCCGGAACCTCTCACAAGATTGGAGCACTTCTCCACAACTCAATTGGAGGCTCCCAAGAAACAAGCTTAGGGGGACCTCCACAACTTAATTGGAGGCCCCAAGTAATCCAAAACCCTGCAATTACAAGTAAACCGTCTAGGGTTCCAAGAAACCAAGAAATAAGGCTTCTCACCTTTCACCCAGTCGAATCCTCACCGAGAACTCAAACCGATGCACCAAATGCAATGGAAAGAACACAAGAAGTGCTCAAGTCCTTCACTCCCAAATTTCACCAAAGCTACAAAAGCTTATGGGGGAATAAGAGAGGAAGAATAATGGAGGAAATCCACAAAAGACTCCAAGATCTAGATCCCAAGATGTTCCCCTCACTTAGAGGAGAGAATGATTGGTGGGGTTGTAGATCTAGATCTCCTCTTTCAAATCCCTCAAGAATATGCAAGAATCAATGGAGGGATTGAGGGATAGCAAGCTTAAGAAGGTCAACAATGGAGGGGAAAATTTGCAAGAAAGGTTGGGTAAACATTGGGAAAGAAGGGCTCCTTATACAGGTCCTACAAAATCCAACCGTTACAGCCCTAGAGCGCGCGGGCCGGACATTCCGGCCTATTCACTCTGGACATTCCGGCCAAGGCAAAACTGACAGAAACGGCAATATGAAAACAACCATAATGTTTGCATCCGGACTCCGATTTTGATGATCTTAGGCTTGTTTTAAAGAGGACAACAAACTCTACAAGATCATGCAGGGAACCATCATAGTCCAGCAACGGAGGATAGAACCAAATGACGAAAGGTTTGATCTCTCTCAAAAAGACGAATCGGTAAAACCTCCAACATCCAAAATGCAATAGAGAATGCATATGAAATCCGTTTTCGATGAACTTGGGCTTGTCATGAAGATTAACACAAGCTCTAAATAGTCTCATGGATAAGAACCAAATAATGTAAGGTTTTACCAATCTCTAAAAGACAAATCGATAAAACCTCCAATATCAAAAACACAATAGAGAATGCATATGAAATCTATTTTCGATGAACTAGAGCTTGTTATGACTATTACCACAAGCTCAAGAACCTCACATGGATAAGATCCAAATAACAACCAAGAAAGATGATGCCAAGTATGCAAAGGTTTGAGCTCTCACGAAGGATATGATCAAGTTACTCACTCGAGAGCCCCTCTTGATAGTACGGCTATCTATCTTATAACCGGTCTCCCCAACTAACACCATGATACGGTAAGAAGGAAACCCTATCAATAACATACCTTTGCCTTGCGCATATTCCACTTGAGCTTGATGATGACGATCTTCTCCACCTTAAGATGGAACACCTTTCTTGATTGCGCTAGCTTGGTGAAGACTTGCAACTTGCTCCCCATACTCCACTATGGTAGAGCATCTCTTTTGGGCATATCATCTTCCCATATCCATGATCACCATATGATAGCAAGCTTCAAGCAAATGATCTCTTTGAGATGGCTCATCTTGAACTTGCACATCATTTCTTCTTTATTCATTATGTTGGTGTCTCGAAGGTACATAATAGATACACTCCAACTTTATTCTTCTAGACACACTTTCTATAGGCCCAACTCTCACTTGACCAATCTCCGGAACACTCATTGAAACCTTGGTCAACACTTGATCTTCTTTACTTTCTTCTTCTCCAAACCTTGAAGCCAACATAAGGTTCAAGCATTGCCTATGGACAAATCCTACAAGTAAAACTCAATGCAAACATAAGTCCATAAAGATTGTCATTAATTACCAAAACAACACATGGGCCACACATGCACTTTCAATCTCCCCCATTTTGGTAATTGATGACAATCCCTTTGAGAGGGTTTATATGAGGAATTAACCAAACTAAATGGTTATCCTAACATCAAATACTACACAAGTATGTGATGTTAGTAGAACCACAATATATATAGAGCAAACTCCCCAAAAATTTATGCACGTGTGGATGAACTTGAATTTCATTGCATATATTGCCAACAATTACGGGTGGTGGAGTTTCCTCGATATATTCAACATGCAAAGCAACATGTTAAGATGCAAACCACAAGAGGCAAATGTTTAAGTATAAAACTCAAAGAACAAAACCAAATTCCCTTAAAACCTCTAAAACTTCTCCCCCATTAGCATCGATTTCCGAAATGGGTGAAAACTTTAGAAGGCCAATTTAGTGAGAGTTTATCCATATGATGTGCATGTCTCATAATATGAGTGGAATTGAATGCACGTATCCAATGATGAATACTAGGAGGAAATCAAACTAAACTAAGGATCCAAAGATTGCAAATAAATAACATGGTGAAGAAGCATCAACGAATGAAGCTAGCAATCAAAAAGATCCAAAGAACCATTTCACAAAAGGAAGATACCAACAAAAAGAGAGTTATTATGATAAGGTCGAAAATAGAGTGATATAAATAATATGAGGAGACTCCCCAAGTTTTTTGCACAAATTATAATTTGCATTTGAATACAATATGCACAAACATGGCATCCTCGTTCCCTCTATATCATTTAAACCATGACCACGAGCATGTGAGAAGATATTATGATGAGAGTAAATGAGTATTTAGATGAAAATAGGAAGCTCCCCAAGGTTCATGCACAACAAAGTGCACAATTATGGAATCCTAACTCCCCATAATCAAACAAAACACCAAACAAGAACAACAAAGCAAATGTGTGTGCTTAGGTAGATTAGGAAAGCTCCCCAAGGTTTATGCACAACAAAGTGCACAATTATGGAATCCTAAATCCCCATAATCAAACAAAATACGAAACAAGAACAAGAAAGCAAATGTGTGTTCTTAGGTAGATTAGGAAAGCTCCCCAAGGTTTATGCCCCAAATGTAATAATTGCTTTGAATGCAAAGTGCACAAACATGGTATCCTTGCTCCCCCAAACTTACATAACAACTCAAAAGCATGAGAGATCAACTTTCTTAAAACCAATTATTGCCAAAAGATGCAAATGAAGATGCCAAGCACTCAAAGAAAAACTTTTGCAGCCACCAAAGAATAAAAAAGGAGCACAAGGTGGACTCTAAAGCAAAAGGATATCAACTAGAGATTTAGCCATAATCATGTGTATAAGTTTCTAGGTAGACAACAATCACCAAGATATACATCCACAAAAAATCATGTACACATAAAATGGATACTCAAGAATGAACAAGATACCCAAACGAAAGTCATAGATAATGCCAATAAGATTTTTTGCTAGAAAGCATGGCCAAAGGCTCAAATTTATCTTACTGAATATTAATGACCCTAAAACACCAACAAATAGATCACAACTATCACAAGGGAACAAGAGATAGTTGGAATGCATTTGGAAAGGCAACAAGTATCATAACGCACAAATAAACCTTGCAAATTCATCCATATTGTACATGAGAGAAATTGAGGAAATGATTGGTGATACGTTGCTAACTTATCCATAATTTTTGATGTTCCATGCTTGGTTTTATCTACTTTCTTATGTTTTGTCCACACTTTGGAGTACTTTTCATCTGATTTCTTGGACTAACCTATTAACAAGAGCCACAATGCCAGCTGCCTATTTTCTGCTGTTTTTGGTTCCAGGAAAGTCAGAAAATGAATATTCTCGGAATTGGACGGGACAAAAGCCAAAGTCAGTTTTTCACCGAGGGACACACGAAGCTAGAAGACGAGACAGAGAGGGGCTAGGGGCCGGCCACACCATAGGGTGACGTGGGTCCCCCTGACCACGCCACTAGGTGGTGTGGGCCCCTCCGGCCTCCACCGACCTTGCCCTTTCGCCTATAAGAAGCCTCCGGGATGAAAACCCTAAGTCGTCCAGCCTCTAGCCACGAAAAGTTCTATAGCACCGCCGCCACCGAAGGGGAGATTTGGGGGACAGAAAGTCTCTGTTCCGGCACCCTGCCGGGACGGGGAAGTGCCCCCGGAGCCATCTCCATTGATCTCCACCACCATCTCCATCACCGTTGCTGATTCCCATGATGACGAGGGAGTAGTTCTTCCTCGAGGCTAAGGGTTCTACCGGTAGCTATGTGTTCATCTCTCTCTCTATGCGTGATCGTATTGTGATCATGAGCTTTGTAATCAAGTAGATCTACCTTGCTACTCAAGTGCTTTAATAGATCTCTGCTCTCCCCATGTGTGTGAAAGTGACAGCGTGCACACCATGGTGGCACTTAGGCTAGAGATTACAAATACTTGTTATGAGTTATATTTGGAGTTGGATGTCTTTATGAAATTGTGGTGTTTGTTGGAACCATCTAGTGCTCAAGGTGACAGTGTGGGGTTATCTAGATGGGAAAGGCTTACTTTGAGGTGTGCTGTTATAGCCCTACCATGGATTAGAGTGTCCAACCGGAGAGTAGTTCATACTAGTATCATAAAGAGAAGATATTTATATGAGAGTGTTCACTAGTGAAAGTATGATCCCTAGGCCTTGTTTCTAAGCATTGAGACACCGTTTGCAACTAGATCTATTACATGTTTGCTTGCTTCCATCTTTATTTAAGTTTGCCTTTAGTCTCTTCCCACGTCAACCACACGCCAGCAAGTATTTTCTAGCACCGGTACCACTTATAATTATCCGTACCACTTGTATTTCACTATCTCTTCGCCGAACTAGTGCACCTATACACCCGGCAAGTGTATTGGGTGTGTTGGGAACACAAGAGACTTCTTGTATCTTGCTTGCAGGATTGCTTGAGAGGGAATACCTTTGACCACTTCCTCCCTGAGTTCGATAAACCTTGGGTGATCCACTTACGGGAAAACTTACTGTTGTTCTACAAACCTCTGCACTTGGAGGCCCAACAACTGCCTACAAGAATAGAAGTGCGTCGACATCAAGCTATTTTCTGGCGCCGTTGCCGGGGAGGTAAGATAAAAGCTACTCACATCCTCCGGTGTGAGTGCTCGAAGTTATTTCCTTTAGATTCTGCAATTTTGTCTTTTTGTTTCTTGTTTTTATTTTTACTAGTTAGGCTTAATGGAAAACAACAAAAAAATAGAGAGCTTTATAGTATTTATCTTGAGTTAGGACATGAAGTGTTTGAATAGAAAATTAAAAAACCTATGGAACTTTATTTGCGTGCTAATAGAAATGTTATTAGTATGAATTCTTTGAACACCATTATTTCTAATGCTATGGAAAATTCAAAGCTTGGGGAAGCTGGTTTTGATGAGCATGATATTTTTAGTCCCCCAAGCACGGAGGAGAAAATCTACTTTGATGATACTATGCCTCCAATATATGATGATTACAATGATGAATATGATATTTTCAGTCCACCTACTATTGAGGAGAAAATTAATTATGATTACAATATGCCTCCTATATTTCATGATTATGGTGATGAGAATAATACTGATAGCTATTTTGTTGAATTTTCTCCCACTACGATTAATAAGAATGACTATATTTATGTGGAGAGTATTAATTCTTTTAAACATGTGGCTCATTATAAGAATGTTTTATGTGATAGTTATATTGTTAATTTTATCCATGATGCTACTGAAAGTTATTATGAGAGAGGGAAACATGGTTTTATGTATCTCAACAATATTAAGTTTCCCCTCTTTATGTTGAAAGTCTTGAAGTTGCACTTGTTTTGCTTTCCTATGCTTGTTGCTTTGTGCTTTCATGACTTGTTTCTTTACAAGATTTCTATGCATAGGAAGAGGGTTAGAATTAAATGTGTTTTGAGTTTGCTTCTTGATGCTCTCTTTTAATTCAATTAATATTTCTTATGTGAGCATTTTCTCAAACTATCAAGCCTAACTTAAAGGCATTAAAGAAAACAACTTATTGGGAGATAACCCAAAAGTTTTAGATGGATCTTGGAAGTTATTACCTCTGTAATAACCGCTCGTTATCCTTTTTATTTGATTTTTGTGCCAAGAGTAACCTCTAATGAGAGAGAAGTAATGCTTGGGAAAGTTGGTTGTCCCGAAACAGATTTCTGTTCTTTAGTGTAAAAATTCGTGTAAAATCTCTGTACTTCTTTTCGAGGCGTGATTTTTTGTTTTTCTGACCCGGGTTGTTATATAACTTCCGTTAGTTCAACACTTTTTGATTTGAGCAACAGAAGGACTTAGAAAAATTCGTCTTTACCTGCTGGTCTGTTTTGACAGATTTCTACCATTATTTGCATTTGCTTCTTGTTGGTTCCTTTTTGAGTTCTTTTGGGGAATTGAGATTTTTGAGGGAAGTGCTACAGTAGATTGTGTTTTAATGGAAGTTTTATTGGTGTTTAAACTGAACCCAAAGACTTATTATCTTGAGTGCATTTATGTTGCTAATAAAGATTGTGTGAAGTTTTGTATGAAGTGAAAATTTCAGGTGTATGGAGAGAATGATGTAATGAGATGAAGAATGGACTAAAGCTCAAGCTTGGGGATACCACGCGTATCACCCCAAGAAATATCCAAGAAGTACAAGCGTCAAAGCTTGGGAAAGCCCAAGGCATCCCCTTCTTCATCAATAAAAATCCCCAGGTTTCTTCCAAACACTTCATTTTTATTGTTTCATGCACAGTTGTGTTGTTCTTGGAGCATCTTCTTTTTTGCTTTTGTTTTGGTTTTTAGTTTGCTTGGTTTGCTTAGTTTGCTGAATAAATTGGTTGGACCCCCTCTTTCATGAATTGGTTTTCAAATAGTTTGGTTTGGGTTGGAAACGAGTAGGAAAGTTCATGCTTAAGTGGTAAAAAGAGTTTGTTTTTGACTGTGGCCTATGCTTTGTCATGCCATGCTTGATATTGTTTTGGCTTTATGCTTAGTATTCTTTATTGTAGCATGACTTGTTATAAACAATGGAGATTTCTTAATGTGCCTTGGAAGAATCATGTGTTGTTTTAGCATATTAAAGCATAGTATTGTGGTATTCTCCTTTGATGCTTTATTTGGGTTGACTTGGCACATGCTCACACCATGTTATGACTATCCCAGTCACCATAGCCTTTATGATCCTTTAATTTTCAACTAGTAGTATCACGTTATGCTTTGATTAATGATGTTTTGTCGCTCTGCATGATTATGGCCATTATTGCTCTCTTAGTTGGTCGTTCCCAGTCTTTTGCTAGCCTCCACAACCAAGTATGAGTTCCACTCATGCATCCAACTCCAAATAAAACCAAGTTATTCCAAAGAGTCCACCATACCTACCTATTAGCATTTGCTACTCCAAGTATATTCATGCTTTTGTTTACCTTCCGATTATGTGAAAACTAGTGATTAAAGCTCTCACGAACTTGATGGCACACTTTACTTTTCTTGCCCTTAATAAACTTGAACCATTGTGTCGTCTATGTTGTATATGCTTGCACTTATATGTTGGGGATTAGCAGAACCATGATATCATGGGGAAAGCTTTCAACATTGCACTTGTACTTTGTACCTAGTTGATATCATGCTCTTTTGTCTATGGATGTCGTCGATGTGAAATGAAAGGGGATCTTGTAAGTCCATGGAGTTATGTATATGTGTTAGAGAAACGCCTTGGCCATTGGTCTAATCCATGATGTCATGGTGGAAACCTGCAGCGTAACCATAATGAGTTGTCTATGAAGCATTCTTCTTATAAAAAAGAGTCAGATATTGAGAAAAAGAGAAAAGGAGAAAAAAAAGATATGAGAAAAGAGGAAAGAGAGAAAAAAGCACCATTTTTCCATGGTAAATAAGAAGATTGCTGAGATGCTCGTTGTCTGCTTGCCTTGTCATTTTGATATGGGGATTCTTCCGTATCATCGGGCAAGGGGTACCCCGTTGGTGGTTCTCTATGATACACATGTACTTACAATGACAAGAACTTACCGGTGACTAAACTTGAGTAGCATGAGGAATGGTAATCGTAAGTAAGGGGCATGAGATTTTTAGCTTATAACTTGTCAAGCATATCCTCATATCTGTTCACTTTAACCTTAATCACCTAAATATGCTTATGATAGGGGCAATGAGAGCTGAAAGCTAATAAGTACCATAATTTTTGGAAGCTCTTTATGAAACTTGAATCCCTGCTTCCTTCTATGAAGGCATTTCTTTTACTTTTATGTTGAGTCTCCACCTTCTATCTTTATGCACCTACTTTGAGAGCATAATGGCCATTCTTAGTTCTATGTGCACTGTCCCAAGACTTGTTGATTGATGCATAACTTTGATATTGCTTGTTTTAAACTATTTGTATCTAGTCACTCTTATGAACTTTGAAGGTGTCCTATGCATTTATATTTGCTACTCTATGAGGGACAAGCTGAATGATACTATGCTATGTTTTCTTTATGTGAAACAAACAAACGTCTTGCAAAGCATTTTATTCATGAATCTTTTGTTTGTGCCTTATCATGTTGCAACTTAGTTGCTTTGCCTTATTGCTAGAACTTTGTCTTTCATGCTATGTTGAAGTACTATGAATCCAGCTTTCAATGTTTTACAAATACTTTGATCAAGTTTATGATGGTGTATGTCACCTCAAAAATTATTCTTTCTTTTTATCAATTACCTACTCGAGGACGAGCAGGAGTTAAGCTTGGGGATGTTGATACGTTGCTAACGTATCCATAATTTTTGATGTTCCATGCTTGCTTTTATCTACTTTCTTATGTTTTGTCCACACTTTAGAGTACTTTTCATATGATTTCTTGGACTAACCTATTAACAAGAGCTACAGTGCCAGCTGCCTGTTTTCTGCTATTTTTGGTTCTAGGAAAGTCAGAAAATGAATATTTTCGGAATTGGACAGGACAAAAGCCAACGTCAGTTTTTCACCGAGGGACACACGGAGCCAGAAGACGAGACGAAGAGGGGCTAGGGGCCGGCCACACCATAGGGTGGCGTGGGTCCCCCCTGACCGCGCCACCAGGTGGTGTGGGCCCCTCCGGCCTCCACCGACCTTGCCCTTTCGCCTATAAGAAGCCTCCGGGACGAAAACCCTAAGTCATCCAGCCTCCAGCCACGAAAAGTTCCACAGCGCTGCCGCCACCAAAGGGGATATTTGGGGGATGGAAAGTCCCTGTTCCGGCACCCTACCGGGACAGGTAAGTGCCCCCAGAGCCATCTCCATCGATCTCCACCACCATCTCCATCACCGTTGCTGATTCCCATGATGATGAGGGAGTAGTTCTTCCTCGAGGCTAAGGGTTCTACCGATAGCTATGTGTTCATCTGTCTCTATGCGTGATCATATTGTGATCATGAGCTTTGTAATCAAGCAGATCTACCTTCTACTCAAGTGCTTTAATAGATCTCTGCTCTCCCCATGTGTGTGAAAGTGATAGTGTGCACACCATGGTGGCACTTAGGCTAGAGATTACAAATACTTGTTATGAGTTATATTTGGAGTTGGATGTCTTTATGAAATTGTGGTGTTTGTTGGAACCATCTAGTGCTCAGGGTGACGGTGTGGGGTTATCTAGATGGGAAAGACTTTGAGGTGTGCTGTTATAGCCCTACCATGGATTAGAGTGTCCAACCAAAGAGTAGTTCAGAGTAGTATCATAAAGAGAAGATATTTATATGAGAGTGTTCACTAGTGAAAGTATGATCCCTAGGCCTTGTTTCTAAGCATTGAGACACCATTTTCAACTAGATCTATTACATGTTTGCTTGCTTCCATCTTTATTTAAGTTTGCCTTTAGTCTCTTCCCACGTCAACCACACGCCAGCAAGTATTTTCTGGCACCGTTACCACTTATAATTATCCGTACCACTTGTATTTCACTATCTCTTCGCCGAACTAGTGCACCTATACACCCGACAAGTGTATTGGGTGTGTTGGGGACACAAGATACTTCTTGTATCTTGATTGCAGGATTGCTTGAGAGGGAATACATTTGACCACTTCTTCCCTGGGTTCGATAAACCTTGGGTGATCCACTTAAGGGAAAACTTGCTGTTGTTCTACAAACCTTTGCACTTGGAGGCCCAGCAACTATCTACAAGAATAGAAGTGCGTAGACATCAATTGGCAATAGAATTGCTAGATTGTCATATGTAGGATTGGTGAATCATAATATACTCCCCAAAATATGCATTCGTCTCAACTTACTTATATAATAATAAGGATGATACAATAAAATCTTGCAAGAACCACAACAAAAGCAACTGAAGGAAATAATGCCATGAGGCAACCACAAAGGTTGGATGATAGAAAAATATGCACGAGAGGGATACTTGTTACCGAGATACCATTGGTAGGATGAAGTAGATATGAGCTTGTTGATCGTCCTAGCTTACTTCCAATTATCATTCAGTCCCCACATCTTCTAATTATTGTGACAAGCATCCAATGAATCTCCAATGTACCTATAACACATTCAAGTCCACAATGGTCCCAAAACGCATTGGGTCCAAAGTAGTTAGATCAACTACAATACATAGGAGAGACTCCGCATAAATGTGTGCATATTGATATGAAATTGAATTTCATGCACAACTTGGCCGATGGGATTTGTTGGAGTTTTCCTTATATATTGGATTAAAGAAAGCGAGCATACCATAATATAAACATGTAGTAAATATGCATGCACAAGTATTTCAAGAACCAACAAGGAGATATAATTTGAACAAAAACACAAAGTAAACCAAGACGGTACACACAAGAGTGTGAAACGACAAAATGTATCCAAATTATATCAAGGAATCATATCAACACATGATAGACCCCAAGTTCAACAAGTGAACAAGGTAAAAATCAAAGAGCAAAAAGGATAAACAAATATAAACGCTCAATGATTTATCTCATTCAAATGATTAAATAGAAAGCATGGAGTGAGAAAATCAACTCCAAAAAAATACCATTTGAAAGAAAATGGTTCCAACCGAAGAACCAAACTCTCAACATTTTTCAAGATGGCACAAAGTACCAAAGAAAAGATTTATAGTCCAAAGGCATAAAACATGGTATGGATCAAAACATGTCATGAAGAAGCATAAAATGAGTGTTCTAAATAATATAGGAGAACTCCCCCATGATTAGTGCATTATTTAATATTTTGCATTTGAATACAAAATGCACACACATGGGATCATCATCCCTATCTACATCAACTAGAGAACTAAATAATTTCAAGACAAATAAAGATCCACAAGAGTCGAGGAAGACATGGGAAACAAAGAACAACAAATTTCTTGGCAAGAGATAAGGAAAATAAAGCAAAAGCCAATATGAAAATGATCAATAAGATCTACCACATATAATAGTACCGATTGTCCAAGGACAAGGGACTTGCAAATATTTCCCGGTGGTAGATAGCAAATATATCCAAGATCATATTCACAAAGAGAAAGCAAATGTCAAAAGATAGGAATTAAAAACCACGTCAGGAAAGAGATCCTTTAGGGTTTCAAGTAGTTAACCAATCATGCACAACAATGATTAGAATAACTAGAGGCAATTTTTTTGCCAACTTAGATATAAGAATTCATATATGATGAAACCCATACCAAGGAAATCTCTTGCAAACAAGATCCAAAAGATAAGGGATAAAAGCATTATATCAAAAAGGAACTTGTCTGAGCTCACGTGCCACATAGGAACTAGATAATTTCCAATATCAATTATATGTTACACAACCTCAACTATTCACATTTTCTCGGTTTGTAATATGCACAAAGTATATTACTCCCCCATAATGTGATAAAACATTTCTTTTCACAAGAGGCAAATAAAATACAACAAGAAAACATTAATGGATATTATAGAATTTGAATTTCTCATGAGCATGACATACCACGTAGAGACTAGATAATCATAAAATATAAATTCTAAGTAGTATTCCTCATGTACACACATTTAGGATTGTGAGGTGCCCCAAAGGACATCACACTCCCCGAAAATAGGATAGTCCATTAATCTCCCATAAGAGCCAACTAAGATATAAACAAGATGCAATAGGCTCAAACAAAAAACACATACATGGTGTGCAAGCCAACATACAGAAACTTGATTTCTCAAGTTAAGCAAGTAGGAAGCAAAACATATAAAAAACATATGCAAGGTACAAGACTAACACATGCACAAGGGGCAAGTAACTTTCAATGTAAATGAGTTGAGAACATGTTACCGCAAGGAGGAGCAATGGATATATGATAGACATATGATAATATAAATGACTTGGCTTGAGAGAATATAGTTGAAGTCCCCTTAATTCTTCATGATGTAGCTGTAACTACCTCGGTGAATTACGCTCTTAGTTAATGCCTGGATGAACGAAAGTGGTTAAAATAGTACGGTGGGGCCCAGGGCCACTCACGGTAGACCTTTCGGCCGTCCTAACCACTTTCAGACAACGGGACAAGAACGAGCGGTGTAATCGGCAGGCGAAGGGATCAACTACATACACAAATGAGTATGTATGCAAGCCACATACAACAGTCCTCAGAGCCATTCCATCTAAAAGAAATAGAAATATTGCAACGCCATACGGCAAGATCCAAATGTCCTAGATAGATATAATAATTTAGGATAGCTCCTCATACATCACACGTTAGAGTATCAGGCGAAAGCGGAAAACAAGATCCAAGTACGGATAAGAAGCAAATTGGCATAAGATGCCCCATAAATAAACACATCCCGCCCACAGATCTCACGGATCCCCGTTCCCAGAATCTCTACACCGAACGATCATTGCCAACACCATTTGTCTCTTCCACCCAGTATCCATCTTGCGGGTACACCTGTTCATCTGAATCAAACAATTTATCGTGTGAGACCCTAGGGGTACTCAGCAAGTCTTTATGCCACTAAAGGGGACACAACCTGGGGGTGACGCAATTGCAGCAAAAGATAATACCTAGCAATTCTACAGATACTGGCTAACCATCCGCCTAACCAATGATAGAAGGATGTCCGTGAATTAAGAACAACAGTTATAACAGTATGATTAACAGATCCATCCTCCTCCTCGCTTACCAACGAGGAAGCGGACGAACAACCCCCATCATCCGTTGGCAGTTTTATTAACCATTCCATGAGTGTTGCACTATTTACTAATCAAGTACTTAGTCAAATTAAAAGCGGTACTTTAGTTATACTTGTCTATGATCGAGAAACTGTGCTCCAAGTCGTCCATAACCGCGGACACGGCTTTCAGAAAGATTTACCCTGCAGGGGTGCACGAATAGCAACACACACTCGATCAACCTCGGAAAAACCAAATCAAAACCCAACGAGGCATTCACGACAAAGCAATCACAGGATTCAGAAATATTTCAGGGGGACACCCCATTAAGCTACCCGCAACGAAGTTGGCCGGCTCCGAGACGGACCCAAGGTTTGTGTGGACGGCGGTAAACGACTGGGAACCCGAAAATGTGACTGGGCTTGTCGATACAGCGAAAACGTTTCACGATCCAAAACAATACAGGTGCTCCATGTACAATCTTAATAAAATAGTAACATGGCATAAGTACAGGATAGTAATAAAGCCCCAAACTACTTTGTGGCCCCAAGAAATAAGAATGAATCAAGCTCTAGCTCAGGGGGGTCCATAAGGCCTCCCGGATGTGGATAGTGCGAATAAACAAGGAACAGGAATCAAGTACTTGGGGTCCTACGGGACACAAGTGAGCATGAAAAACCAAATAGCAGATATTGCTCACCGGTGCCTCTTTCATTAGTTATCCCATTACTACTCCGGTTAAGTTGTTTAGGTACCTCGTTATTCATCCGACACTCACATACCCTACACATGCTTTTCTACGACTCGCATGGCTCAAACAACTCCTGTAGTAATGGCTCATGGGATGGAGGAACAAGCTTCGGTGGGGTTTAAAATAAAGGCTATGCAGTACTGGGGATTCAATTTAATGCAACGCGACTCAATGATGCAAGAATAAGATAGAGGCAATAGGTACTGTATGTATGCAAGCATGTGGTAGTGCTTGCCTGGCAGCTCAGTTGAAGCGAGAGATGGATCTGGGTAGTACTCCTGTGATTCCTGGTAATTCTCCTGCTGGGCGTCTATTCGAAGAAGAACCAAACAAACAAGGGCCAACATAAATAAAGTGCACAAGCATATGAATTAAAATGCGACAAGCAAACAAGCATGCCATGATGAATGATGCACAATTTGCATGGCATTAAAGTAGCATGGCAAAGTTGTGGAGGTGGATACAAGAAATAAAGCATTTTATTATTTATTTAACCAAGTTTTATTGTCATAAACAGTTCAGATTTATAAGAATGACATGATGCATGCTCCAATTCAGAACAAGGACTACATAGATAGAACGGGCTCGTCGCGCTGATCGATTTAGACATATTATTTGTCAAATTTGGAGTTATAAAACAAAAGTTATTAATTAATTAAGGAAAAGGGCATTTTAATATAATTTAAAACATCTCGAAAATTTAAAGTGTTCAAAAAACATATTTTAAATGGCATATTTGAATTCATCACATTTTTCTGATTCCAAAACATATATTATTTGTATTATTTGGATTTGTATTTTAAAAATTATTTAAATCTGATTTGAATTTGAATTTAAATCAAATTTGGAAAAAGGTTTAATTGAAACAGCAAAGCAGAAAACCATTTGCACTCAGACAGATTCAGCCACCGTCACTGACAGGTGGGCCTTGCGCTGACTGGGGCCACGCGCGCGAAAACACTTTTCCACCGCGGGCTTGGCTAGCACTGAGGTCGACAGGCGGGGCCAGCGGCTTCGGGCCCACGCGACAGTGGGGTTGCCCCTAGAGGCTGACAGGTGGGGCTAGGGCTGGAGCGCGGGTTACGGCCTGGAAATTAGAGGGACTTTTTTGCAAGATGCTAGTGCGGCTGACTGGTGGGCCCCAAGGTACCGCGGATTGAGAGCGAAAAACAAAAAGGGGGCTTTTGTAAATTACCACAGGCCCGGTACTGTTCTTCGTTCTCTTCGGTCTGACGGAAATCCGCGCGCAGCGCAGAGCGGGGGATCGAACTCGGGTCACGGGCGTCCGCGCTGAGGGGGCTAGCCAGGGCGGCTGGCTCGGGGAGTTGTTAGGAGGGGGCTTGGGGCCTAGCTAAGGTTCTGCGCGGCGCGGGGAGGTTGCAGACGGCAGCGAGCGGCGCGCACTGAGACCGCTCGACAGTTTGAGCGGCGGCGCTAGACGTCGACGGCGAGGCGGAGTACTGCTCACCGTGGAGGGGACGATGGAGTTGGATCGGGCGGGGAAGCACCAGAGCAGTGAGGATGCAGGCGTACTGGCGGCTAGGGTTTGGCGTCGGGTGGCGGTGGTACCGGCGCTCCTGGGGCTTCTCTTCCTCGTAGACGCGTGCAGGGAGCGGCAAGGAGGTTTCCTTGGTCTCCCAGGCCACCTCCACGACGTGCACGCCGGCTGGAACGAAGAGGGCAGGGTTAGACGGCGGCGACCGGCGGCAGGTGCTGGCGACGGTGGGGAGAAAGGGAGGAGAGGAAGGCAGGCTCGGGCGGATCTGGGCGAGCCAGGAGGCGTGTGGGAGGAGGAAAAAGGAGGGAGAGGGAGGAGGGGCAGCCGTGGCAGGGGGGTAGATAAAGGTGGCCTCGGGTGCCACCTTTTGCTTCTCCCTCACGTGGTCGAGCTGGGGCTCAACCTGGGGGCTGCAGGTGGGGCTTGGCCGGGAGAGAGGGACATGCAGGGAAGGGCTCGGCTGGAGGGGGCCCTCGTGTCAGGAAGAGAGAAGAGAGGGAGAGAGAGAGGGTAGCTCGGGCTAGGGTAGATGGGGCTCGGGTTAGGGCTTAGCTAGGGTTAGGGTATGGGTAGCTGAGGTGTGGGCCAGGGAGAGGGTGGCCAGGTGTCCATCAGCAGGTTAAGAGAGAGGGGAAGTAAGAGAGAGGTCGGAGGAGGTTTAGGGTTTAGGAGAATTAGGGTTAGGAGAAGAATAGAGAGAGGAGCTAGGTTAGATTTTATTAGGTTATAGATTTTTAAAACTTGTGCAAAAGATCAACCCAAGTGGAACATGGAGTTTGATCTAGCTTGAGCTAAGGTGAAAGAGAAACAAGAAAGAAGGAAGGAGAAAAGAGATATGTGTAAAGAGTCTCATATGATCATGCATGGAGAAAATAAAATAAAAGAAAGAGATGTGGGTGAGGATATGGAGATGGTGGAATGGATGGAGATGGACCACATAGAAAAATATCCACTAAAGCAAAGTAAAAACCAATGAGAGAAAAGGTGGTGAAGAAGGTTGCATGGGCCATGCAAAATTATAAATGCCATGATTTATTTTGTGAGAACAAACTAATGATATGGCATTATACTTATGCATTCCCAAGAAGTGGAAACAAGGCCAAGCAAGAGAATTTAAAGAACTAGATCCACCCTATTTCCCATGAGCTAGATAAAACCAAAAGAAAGACAAACAAGCTCATGGACTAGTAGGATGGTTGAATTATAAAGTGGTGGAAAAGAAAGGTGATGGAATTGAAATAAAAGATATGCCCCCAACTCAACTTGGGCATTTGAACAATATATCAATAACCAAATACAATATCAAGAGGAAAATATCAAGAGGCAAACCAAAAGAAAAGGGGTTTTATATGATGCTCAAATGCAAGGTGGCATGATGACATGAGCATGATATAATTATGATGCAACAATTATATATATGAAGTAGCCAATATCTTACTGGACCAAGTAGCATTACAATTGTTAGACAATTGGGATGCTACAGTAGCCAAGTCTCCAATGCCCCCCAACACACACCTATTGATCATGTTTTAGCTTGATGGTCCCCAACCAAATTGGTTCCTAAGAGGTTAGTCACAATAGGCTTGGTAACCCAAATGGTTCTTTTCTTGATACCACTTTGAGCACCAACATATTTGGCAAACACATTGCCACCCTCATCCTTCCTAAGAGAATAAACATCACCAATCATGATTGGGTTGGATGAGGAGTTACCAATAGTGCAATAAGAAGAGATCTGACCCTTCTCACGACATAAGTAGCAAGTTCTTCTCTTCCCATGATTTTCACTTAATTTCTCCACAATGGGAGAATTAGCTTTAATCTTCTAAGGAAGTGGCCTTTTGACAACTTGAGATAGGCCATGACCTTGAACTAGAGGTTGCTTACCTTTTTGCTTCTCACCAAGAGGCTTCTTCTTCAAGGGGCAAGATCTAACATGGCGCCCTTCAATTTTGCACTTGAAGCAAACAATCTTGGATGAATTATTGACTTGTTCTTAGCCCTTATTATTGTTGCTCTTGGACTTCTTCTTGATAGTGGACTTGTTCTTGACATGTCATTTGAATCCAAGCCCACTCTTGTCATTGGGGGATTTTTGCATACTCAAGATCTTATTGAGTGTGGCCTTCACTTTATGACCCTTTTCCAAGCCATTCTTCAAATAAGTGACTTGAGCCTTGAGATCTTTGATTTCCTCTACATGGTTAGTGGCAACACATATACTAGAGGAAGTAGAAATTTCATTGCTAGAGCAACGAGGCTGTAACACCCTCGAATCGACCCTATGCAGATTTTAGCGATTCCTGCCAAACCCACATAAAAACGATTCAAAGATGCCCACCAGGCACTTGCATGCGGGTGGAAAACGAAGTAATATCATTACACATTAGTCCATGATGGAACCCACAGAACATTTATATAAAACAAACGACTCCATGAGCCAAGAATACCGATATACAATACAAAGATCCAAATCACCTTGAAAACGATACAACATCCGAGTACGGATAAGATGCAAATGGGGCTAAGAGCCCTGAAGAATAACCAATGGCATTCATAACCCTGCCCAGGACAAGCCGGAAGGGTAACCCTGCTAACGACATCGATCTCATACCTGCTAAAACAAAAGGTGTGCCGACAAAGGACACAGGAAAAAGGGAGCGGTCAGTACTGAGGCCAGTACACGGCGAGGCTAGAATTCGGCGGCTCTCGCCTACATAGGTATGATGGACTGAAGCGGCAACGTAGCATGCACTAAACAACCTATAGAGACTCGATACAACTTTCGACTATTAGAGAGGGATAATAAAGACCTATTAGGGACCAACCTAATACTAACACCGGTGATACCTGATACGTCCATTTTGCATCACTATTCTATGTCTTAATTCACTATTATTCATTGATATATTTCATATTGAGAGGTGATACTTATGTTATTTCATCTATTTTTGCATGGTTGATGACTTTTGGAGCATGGACCGCTGCAGTCAGGATTCTGATGGAACATGTGCTGTTTGGAAGCAAAATTCGCGAAGATCAGAAAATCCGGGAAAATATACGGAAAATCCTATTTTTGCAGAAGACTAAGGATGCTAGAAGACGGAGTGGAGATGGGCCACAGGGGGCCCACACCACCCCATGGCGCGGGCAGCCCTAGGCCGCGCTAGGAGGTGGTGTGGCCACCCTGGCCCAATCCAGCCTCTCTCCTCTGGCGTATATCATCCTCCCGAAACCCTAAGACTCGGGGAGCGACCACAGAAAGATTCCACCGCCTCTACGGGGCGGAAAACACCGAGAGAGAAAGATCTCTCCGGCAGACAGATTTCTGCCGAGAGAATTCCTTCCCGGAGGGGGGAGATCGTCGCCATCAACACCACCATCAGGCTGGACTTCATTGGGATCATCATCACCACCATCATCACCATCAGCACCCTCATCACCATCTCCATATTGCTGTAACAATTGGTTGAATCTTGCTATAGTTCATAGGGGAAACTTTCCTGGTGTTGATTACTCTTTGTAGTTGATGCTATTGAGTGAACCATTGAATTATTGTTTATGTTCAGATTGTTATACATCATTATTCCATCTCTGATCATGATCCATATGATGTCTTGTGAGTAGTTCGTTTTGTTCTTGAGGACATGGGAGAAGTCTTGTTGTTAGTAGTTGAGTTGCGTTGAGATAGATTCAATAGATTGTTATTTAAGTTGTGGTGTACTTCTTCTAGTGGTGTCATGTGAACGTCGACTACATGACACTTCACCTATATGGGCCTAGGGGAATGCATTGTGTATTTGGCTACTAATCGTAGGGGTTGCCGGAGTGACAGAAACCTGAACCCCCGTTAGGAAACCATTGCACAAGGGACGTTAGGGTCTTAGAGTTTAAAGCTGTGGTTAGGTTTCTACCTTAATTACTTTCTTGTACTTACGGATGTTTGCAAGGGGTTTAATCACAAGTATGTATTAGTCTTGGATGGGGCGGTACATTAGCACAGGTTCACCCACACAACACTTAGCAAGCTAAAGAAGATTAATCAGCTATATGAAGCGAAAGCACTTGACAGTCTTCCCATGTGTCCTTGAGAATGTTTGGTCATCTTAAGTAATACAACCGGCTTGTGCTTTGCTGCATAAAGGATTGGGCCACTTGCTGCATTTATTCCTACTGTCTTTTATTTACTCGTACTTTGTTTACTTGCTATATCAAAAACCCTTAAAAATCCATTTGCTAAGTATTTGCAGAGAATTCCTAATCCATACCACTAGCCAGCACCTTCTGCTCCTCGTTGGGTTCGACACTCTTACTTATCGAAAATACTGCGATACACCCCCTATATGTGTGGGTCATCAAGACTATTTTCTGGCGCCGTTTCCGGGGAGTGAAGCGCTGTTGGAGAGTGGAACTGGTAAAGGAAACTTCTACTGTGAGTATTGTTTACTTCTGTTAGTTGCTTTATTTTTGTTATGGATAATTCGCTGAGTTTCTTATTTGGTAATGCTACTACCACTGCTAAGGTAGTAGATAAGCCACCACCTGCTGAGAATGATGTTTTTAAAATACCTACAAGAATTATTGATCATGTTATGGATAACTACTATGTTGGGGATGGAACTGTCCACCCCGGTGATCATTTACTCTTTATACACGAATTATGCGGGTTGTTCAAGTGTGCAGGTATTACTACAGATCAAGTTAAGAAGAAGTTATTCTCATTATTGCTGAAAGGAAGAGCTGAGGAATGGTATAAGCTGCTGAAGAATGGTCAAGCTCTGGAATGGGAGGAAATAGTGCCTCTCTTTTATTCAAAGTTTTATCCTCCTAGTGAGATTCATAAAGATCAGAATCAAATATACAACTTTTGGCCTCTTGATGGAGAGAGTACAACTCAAGCTTGGGGGAGATTGAAGTTACTAATGCTCAAATGTCCCATTCATGAGCTCCCCAACAATATTATTATCAATAACTTTTATGCAAGGCTCCCTCTACATGATAAAGATTTATTGGATGCTTCTTATGCTGGATCATTCAATCGCATGGAAGAAGAAGCTAAATGGGATCTTCTGGACCGTATTCAAGACAATGCTGAAGCTTGGAAGAATGAAAAAGGTAGAAATTCAGGTATAAATTATGATTATGAATGCAATGAATCTTTTATGGGAACTGATGACTTTCAAAATATTAAAAATGCTTATGGTCTAGACTCTCAAGCTATTGCTTCTTATTTTAAGGATTTTGCTTCCTATATTGAAGTGCCTAAAAAGAAGTGGAATAAGTATCATGAGCCTTATAAATATGTTGCTAAGAGTGTTCTTGCAAGAAATACTGAAGTTTATACTGCTAATCATGTTTTACTTGAACCTTATATTGAGAAAATGCCTTTCCCAGTTAGGATTAAGGAACATTCTATGATAGCTAGTATGGTTAATGAAAGTACAAGAAAAGCTGCTGAACCTGATAAACAAATGGTTGATGAACCTATAATAGCAAATTTGAAAGATTTTTTACTAAATATGAAAAAGAGGGACACCCTATCCTTTGTAAGGATACCTCTAATATTGTTTCACAAAGTAGTGTTATGAGAGCTAGTATTCCTGTGTTTTCTATTAGAATAAGTGATCATTGTTACGATGGTACTTGTGATAGCTATATTGTTAAGTTTATGCATGATACTGAAAGTTACTATGAGAGAGGGAAAAGTGTTCGTATGCATCTCAATAATATCAAGTTTCCTCGTTTTATGCTGAAAGTTTTTATGTTGCACTTCTTTTGCCTTCTTATGCAAGTAGCCTTTGGTTTCAACAACTTGTTTGTTCACAAAATTCCCTTGCATAGGAAGTGGATTAGACTTAAATGTGTGTGTGTTTTTGCTTCTTAATTCTCTCTTTCACTTCAATTCATATCCCTATGAGAGCTTCTTCAAATTATCATGCCCATCTTAATGGCTATAAAGAAAGAGCTTTATGGGAGACAACCCAATTTGTTTTTGCTTTTAGTTTGTTTTTGTTTCTTTGAGTCTTGGAAGTTATTACTTCGGTAATAACCGCTCCTTACCCGTTTTGTTTGGTTTTTGTGTCAAGATCAACCTCTAATGAGAGAGAAGTAATATTTGGGGAAGTTGCTGTCCCGAAACAGATTTTCGTGCTTCACCATAAAAATTCGTGAGAGATCTTTGTATGTCGGATTAAGTTGTAATTTTTTGTGCTTCTGCCCCAGGTGGTTATTTAACTTTCGTTAGTTTTGCACGTTTTGATTTGAGAAACAGAAGATTTTCGAAAAATTGATCTTTACCTGATGGTCTATTTTGACAGATTTTGCCACTCTTGCATCTGCCTCTTTATTTGATTTCCTTTTTGAATTCTTTTTGGGTTTTCGGAAGGAGTTACTACGGTAGCTTATGTTTTGATGGTTTTCAGTTGAAGTTGGACTCAAAAGGTTTTATCACTTCACTTATACTAATGTTGCTAATGAGAACTATGTGAAGTTTTGTGTGAAAGAAATTTCCAGGAAGTGGAGATAATGGTGTAATAAGAAAAAGATGGGTTTTATGACTCAAGTAATAAGTGTATGAAGATGAAGATATTGATGATTCAAGTGGTGACTGAAGGAGTTATGCCCTAGAGGCAAATAATAAAGTGTATTATTTGATGTACCTCCTGTATATTCATAATACGTTTCATACTGTGCTATAACTGTGTTAATACGAAACGTTAATACACGTGTGGTATGTAAACAAACCGTGTCTCTAGTTACCTCTAGTGAACTAGTTCATTGGTCATGAGGATGGTCTATGTTTCAAGATCATGGACATTTATGCCAACTGACAATGAGGTCATGTTATTAGTTGAATAACATGATAGACAAACATCTGACTGTTATATCGTAATGAGATCTAGTTACAAAGTTCACCATTGATGATAAAACACAGAGAACCTCGCAACCTGATCCTTTGACTGTGAGGTAATGCAAATCACCATTCTGGAAGAAGCTTAGATGGTTATCAAGAATCATCTCGTAACAGGGTGATCAAAAAGGTGCCACTCAGGTTTTCCGAAGGAATGCGTAGAGGAGTACATATCAAGACCAGGATTTGTCTAGTCTATGTAATGGACAGATACATGTGGCCATGTCAGTGATGTTGCATTAATGAAGCTTGCAAGCATGTGACTAGGTCACGGAATGCAATGGCATGAGAACGAGAAAACAAGTTCATCGGTAATGAGATCGAGCTAAGGTATAGGGATACCGAAGATCAAGTCTCGGATGAATTAGGTATCGTATGACAAAAGGAATGGGGAACGACTATCTCACGGTTCGAGCGATTGAATTCGTGAAACACACGGGGGTCACATGGCCATCCAGGTCCCTCTGTTGATCATTGATATGAGAGTGATCTCTATCATGTCCGGAGTGTTTCCGAACCGAAGGATGTCACGCTTAAGGGTGGGGACGCTTAGGGTAGATGAGGTATCGTATGAGAAATAGAGAGAGAGACACCGGAATAGTTTCAGCAACATCCGATGGAGATCGGAAAGGGGTCCGGAAGATGTTCCGGAATGAAGGAATAATATAATATGTGTATTTGAATGTTAATTGGAGAATTAATATTAAATATATATTTTATTTTATTTTAAAAGGCACCATATTGCTAATGGGCCTCACCCGAGGGGAGGCCCAAGTGGGCAAGGCGCCAAGGGAGAGGGGGCCAGCCGGCCTAGGGCTAATGGGCCACCCGAGTAGGGCCCACCTAGGGCCGGCGGCTGCCCCAAGGTGGCCGGCGGGTGTGGGAATAGTCCCACACCGCCTGGACCCTGGGTGGTGCGCCCCCCCTCCTACTATATATAGGGCCCCCTTCCCCTTGGAAACACACCTATTCCTCTCATTCTCTTTCTCTCTTCTACTGAGGACTTCCCCGTAATATTGGGGAGGACCTCGTGGTTGAGTTATCCACCTTCACACTACCGTCGTGTGATCGGTGATCCGGCATCTACTTCTTCCGCTGCTTGGCTAGATCGGAGCCCGGTTGACGTCCACTACACCGGACGTGTGACAAACTTCGGAGGCACCACACTTGGGGTGTTGCTCGTCTTCATCAATATACGCCTTCCTGCGTAAGGCGTGCCTCTCTCTGCAAAGGTATGAATACTGTATTCCTTCTCCGTTACTTATGTCTACATAGTATAGATCTTGGTTTTAGTGTTCGAGTAGATAGAATTTTTTTGTTTTCTGCTATGGAACCCTTCAGTGGTATCAGAGCGGGTCTATGGGTAGACATGTCATACGGATAGAACACATAGAAATATGTGGGCATTGATTCTCTAGTTGCTACCCTCTTTAGTATTGTTGTTCATATCGCGGCACTGTTTGATGAAGCGGCCCCCAACCGACCTCACATGGTGATTCACGAGACTGGTCCACGAATCAAAGTGGCTTAGGGGGGTGTCTGTCTCTCTATAGTAGTTGATATGGCATTGACACTAGAGGGCCCTGAAAAGGGAAGAAGAACGGCAATCATTGAATCCATGTTGTGGCTCGATGTTCGTAGGTGGGAAGGGGTTCTACTGCGAAAGCCCTAAAGCCGCGTAAAACTTGCAATAGTCTATATAGAAGTGTCTATCTTCGTTATTGCACAGGGGCAAGTGTTACAACATGGCAATGACGAGTTTGTGAAACTCTCATTGAAGCTATTGATGGTGATCATAAAGCTATAGCCATGTCATAACACTTTACTTTAGAAGTATTACTTATTGTGCTAGTATACTTACTAGACGGTAGCACAATAAGATAATCCCTCATAGTATTCCAGTTATCGTATTCCCCTTGTGTGTGCACCACCAAGAAAGTTCTTCGGTATGAGGCCGACCGTGATGATCGGGGGTCAGAAATATCTACGTTCGCATACAGTGGGTGCAAGCCATGTTGCACTACGATACACATGAGTTAGGACTGGCGAGCCTAGCATGCTAGAGAAGCGTGGCCTCGGAATACAAGAGACCGAAAGGTCGAGCATGAATCACATGGTTGATGTGATCGACATTAGAGAATGTCCACCTTTGATACTGCACTGATGGCCGTGATGATCGGGGGAGGTGCAGGGGATAGGGATCATGTGATCACTAAACGAGTAGAGGGATGTTCATTTAAGTGGGAGTTCTTTTAGTTAATATTCGAACTCATTATTATGAACATAGTCTAAATACTTTGCAAATTCCTTTGTAGATGTCTCGCCCACCCACCTTCAACCTTAGCACTTTCCTCGAGAAGGACAAGCTAAAAACTGATGGAACCAACTTCACCGCTTGGTTACGCAATCTTAGGATCCTCCTAGTCCCCTACAAGTTGACTTATGTCATCGAGGCTGAGCTTCCGGCTAAGCCTGTAGATTCCGCTTCTCAGGACGAAAAGAATGTCTGGCAGTCCAAGGCGGACGATTTCTCCCTCATCCAGAGTGGAATGCTCTATGCCATGGAGCCGGAGCTTCAAAAGCGTTTTGAGAAGATGAATGCTTTTGAGATCATTGAAGATCTCAAAGCCGTCTTTGCTCCGCAGGCTCGTGTAGAGAGGTATGATGCTTCCGAGCTCTTCTTCTCTGCTAAAATGGAAGAGCACAGCAGTATTAGTGAGCACGTGGTCAAAATGTCTGGCTACGTTAAGCGTCTAAACGCCCTGGATTGCAAAATCCCGGAGGAGCTCGCCATAGATAGGGTGCTGCACTCGCTGCCCCCTAGCTATAAGAGTTTTTTGATGAACTACAACATGCAAGGGATGACCAAGACCCTTGCTGAGGTGTTCGCCATGCTCAAAATTGCTGAGGTTGAAATCAAGAAGGAGCACACGGTGTTGATGGTCAACAAGACTGCCAACTTGAAGAAACCGGGGCAAAAGGGAAAAGGCAAGGGTAAGAAGTCTAAGAGGGATGGAAGGTTTGTTCCTAGCACCCCAAAGACTGCAAAGCCTGGCCCTAAGCCCGGCACTTCGTGCTACTACTGCAAAGGGGATGGGCACTAGAAATGCAACTGCCCTAAGTACCTTGAAGACAAGCGAGCTGGCAAGATAGCCATCCCGGACAAAGGTATATATGATATATATGTTATTGATGTATTCCTTACAAGCGCCAGGAGTAACACCTAGGTATTTGATACCGGATCTGTTGCTCACATTTGTAACTCTCAGCAGGATCTACAGAGTAGGAGGCGCCTGAGGAAGGACGAGGTGACGATGCGCGTCGGCAATGGTTCGAGAGTCGAAGTGATGGCCGTCGGCACCCTGCATCTCCGTCTACCGTCAGGATTATTGATGGTTTTGAATAAATGCTATTATGTACCCGCATTGAGTATGAATATTGTGAGTGGGTCTTGCTTGTTCCAAGACCATTATTCGTTTAAATCAGGAACAAATGGTTGTTCAATTTATATGAATGATATTTTCTATGTTCATGCTCCTGTATGTGATGGTTTATTCCTACTTGATCTTGATTGTAATACACACATCCACAGTGTTGATGCTAAACGTTGTAAGCACAATGACAATAATTCCATGTACATATGGCATTGCCGTCTTGGTCATATTGGCATAAAGCGCATGAAGAAGCTTCATTCAGAAGGGCTTCTTGGATCATTGGATTTTGAATCCCTTGATACATGTGAGCCATGCCTCATGGGCAAGATGACCAGGACACCATTTTCCGGCGTAGTGGAGAGAGCTGTAGACCTACTTGGGATCATACATACAGATGTATGTGGACCAATGAGTGTCTCAACACGCAATGGTTATCGTTACTTTGTTACCTTTACTGACGACTTGAGCAGATATGGATATATCTACTTAATGAAGCACAAGTCTGAAACCTTTGAAAAGTTCAAGGAATTTCAGAAAGAGGTAGAGAATCAACTTAACAAGAAAATCAAGCACCTTCGATCGGATCGGGGAGGCGAGTATTTGAGTTATGAGTTTAACATGCACTTGAAGGAATGTGGGATCATCCCACAGCTTACGCCAGCCGGGACACCACAGCGTAATGGTGTGTCGGAACATCGTAACCGAACCCTATTGGATAGCGTACGGTCCATGATGTCTTTAGCTGATTTGTCTGTGTCTTTTTGGGGATACGCGTTAGAAACCGCCGCTTTTATTTTAAACAGAGCACCATCCAAATCCGTGGAGACAACACCATATGAGATATGGTATGGGCAGAAGCCAAAGTTGTCTTTTCTGAAAGTTTGGGGATATGAGGCGTATGTTAAGAAACTGTAACCTGACAAACTTGAACCCAAATCGGAAAAATGTATCTTTGTAGGATATCCAAGGGAAACTGTTGGATATACCTTCTACAATAAAGCCGAAGGCAAAACACTTGTCGCAAAAACCGGCACCTTTCTTGAGAAAGAGTTTCTTGCAAAAGGGGTGAGTGGAAGGAAAATTGAGTTAGATGAAATTGTTGATCCTTCTCTCCGTATCCCGAGTAGCGCAACGGAAGCTATTCCGAAACCGCTCTCCAACATGGAGGAAGAGTCCATTGATGCTGATCAAAACAATGACGTCGAGACTCCTGAGGTTCGCAGGTCTACAAGGGTTCGTGCCACTCCAGATTGGTATAGTAGCCTTGTAATGTCTGTCATGTTAGATGATCAAGATGAACCTGCAAACTACAAAGAAGCAATGGGTAGTGCTGACTCCGAGAAATGGCTAGAAGCCATGAAATCCGAAATAGGATCCATGCATGAAAACCAAGTTTGGACCTTGGTGGATCTTCCAGAGGGTCGCAAGGCCGTGGAAAATAAATGGATCTTTAAGAAGAAGACAAATACGAATGGTAATGTAACCATTCACAAAGCTCCACTTGTCGCAAAGGGTTTTCGACAAATCCAAGGAGTTGACTACGATGAGACTTACTCTCCCATGGTGATGCTTAAGGCTGTCAGGATTTTAATAGCAATTGCTGCATATTTCGACTATGAAATTTGGCAGATGGATGTCAAGACCGCATTCCTCAATGGTAACATTGATGAATAGTTGTATATGATGTAACCAGAAGGTTTTGTTGATCCTAAGGATACTGGAAAGGTATGCAAGCTCCAACGGTCCATTTATGGGTTGAAGCAAGCATCTCGGAGCTGGAACCAACGTTTTGATCAAGTGATCAAGAGTTTTGGATTTTTCCAGAACCAACAAGAGTTCTGTGTTTACAAGAAAGCGAGTGGGAGCTCGGTAGTTTTCTTAGTAGTATATGTGGATGACATATTACTCATGGGAAACCATGTGGATCTTATGAATAGCGTAAAAGCGTATTTGAGCAACCAATTTTCCATGAAGGATTTAGGTGAAGCTGCATACATATTAGGAATCAAGATCTATAGAGATAGATCAAGACACCTAATAGCATTGAGTCAGAGTACTTACATAGATAAGATTTTGAAGAGGTTCAAAATGGAAAACACCAAGAGGGGTTTTACACCTATGATGAAGAATTGCAACTTGAGTGTGACTCAATGTCCTGCAATGGACAATGATAGAGAAAAGATGTCTGATGTCCCCTATGCTTCTGCAATAGGATCTATCATGCATGCAATGCTTAGTACCCGACCTGATGTAGCATTGGCTCTTAGTTTGACGAGCCGATATCAGAGTAATCCAGGACCGGATCACTGGACAGCTGTGAAAAATATCCTAAAGTATCTGAGAAGAACAAGGGATATGTTCCTAATCTATGGAGGAAATGATGAAGCTCTAAACGTAACAGGTTACGTGGATGCGAGCTGGAACTCAGATCATGATGACTCGAAGTCTCAGACATGATTTGTTTTCTTGGTGAATGGTGGGGCGGTAAGCTGGAAGAGCAAGAAGCAGCCGGTGGTGGCACAATCTTCAATGGAGTCTGAATACATTGTTGCAGCTGATGCAGCAAATGAAGCTGTTTGGCTAAGGAATTTCATCATCGAACTAGGAGTTTTTCCCAATGCACAAGACCCCGTGACAATCTATTGTGATAACACGGGAGCTATTGCAAATGCAAGGGAACCAAGAACTCATTCCACAGCCAAACACATCAAACTTAGATTTCACGTCATTCGGCAGATTGTTGACGAAGGTGAAGTCAAGATTTGCAAAGTAGAAACGGAACTGAATGTAGCAGATCCTTTGACTAAAGCTCTCCAACATGAAAAGCACGAACAACACCGAGATTCCATTGGTGTTAGGTTCCTGCCTATTGTAAACTAGTTTTGTACACTCTAGTGCAAGTGGGAGACTGAAGGAGTTATGCCCTAGAGGAAAATAATAAAGTGTATTATTTGATGTACCTCCTGTATGTTCATAATACGTTTCATACTGTGTTAATACGAAACGTTAATACACGTGTGGTATGTAAACAAACTGTGTCTCTAGTTACCTCTAGTGAACTAGTTCAATGGTCATGGGGATGGTCTATGTTTCAAGATCATGGGCATTTATGCCAACTGACAATGAGGTCATGTTATTAGTTGAATAACATGATAGACAAACATCCGACCATTATATCGTAATGAGATCTAGTTACAATGTTCACCATTGATGATAAAACACAGAGAACCTCGCAACCTGATCCTTTGACTGTGAGGTAATGCAAATCACCATTCTGGAAGAAGCTTAGATGGTTATCAAGAATCATCTCGTAACAGGGTGATCAAAAAGGTGCCACTCAGGTTTTCCGAAGGAATGCGTAGAGGAGTACATATCAAGACCAGGATTTGTCTAGTCTATGTAACGGACAGATACATGTGGCCATCTCGGTGACGTTGCATTAATGAAGCTTGCAAGCATGTGACTAGGTCACGGAATGCAATGGCATGAGAACGAGAAAACAAGTTCATTGGTAACGAGATCGAACTAAGGTATAGGGATACCGAAGATCAAGTCTCGGATGAATTAGGTATCGTATGACAAAAGGAATGGGGAACGACTATCTCACGGTTCGAGCGATTGAATTTGTGAAACACACGGGGGTCACATGGCCATCCAGGTCCCTCTGTTGATCATTGATATGAGAGTGATCTCTATCATGTCCGGAGTGTTTCCGAACCGAAGGATGTCACGCTTAAGGGTGGGGACACTTAGGGTAGATGAGGTATCGTATGAGAAATAGAGAGAGAGACACCGGAATAGTTTCAGCAACATCCGATGGAGATTGGAAAGGGGTCCGGAAGATGTTCCGGAATGAAGGAATAATATAATATGTGTATTTGAATGTTAATTGGAGAATTAATATTAAATATATATTTTATTTTATTTTAAAAGGCACCATATTGCTAATGGGCCTCACCCGAGGGGAGGCCCAAGTGGGCAAGGCGCCAAGGGAGAGGGGGCCAGCCGGCCTAGGGCAAATGGGCCACCCGAGTAGGGCCCACCTAGGGCCGGCGGCTGCCCCAAGGTGGCCGGCGGGTGTGGGAATAGTCCCACACCGCCTGGACCCTGGGTGGTGTGCCCCCCTCCTACTATATATAGGGCCCCCCTTCCCCTTGGAAACACACCTATTCCTCTCATTCTCTTTCTCTCTTCTACTAAGGACTTCCCCGTAATATTGGGGAGGACCTCGTGGTTGAGTTCTCCACCTTCACACTACCGTCATGTGATCGGAGATCCGGCATCTACTTCTTCCGTTGCTCGGCTAGATCGGAGCCCGGTTGACGTCCACTACACTGGACGTGTGACGAACTTCGGAGGCACCACACTTGGGGTGCTGCTCGTCTTCATCAATATACGCCTTCCTGCGTAAGGCGTGCCTCTCTCTACAAAGGTATGTATACTGTATTCCTTCTCCGTTACTTATGTCTACATAGTATAGATCCTGGTTTTAGTGTTCGAGTAGATAGAAATTTTTTGTTTTCTGCTACGGAACCCTTCAGTGACTCCGGAAGGATCCACTAAATACCAAATTCAGAGACCTGCAGAGTCCGGGTTCAAATAGGTAACGGTTCTGGTAAGAAAAGTTCCACGGAAATACAATCCAACTATATTTTTGCAGTTTTCAGTCAATAAGGAAAGCTACGAAGTGAAAAAAGGACGGAAATGGAGCCAGGGTGGCTCACACCACCCTGTGGCACGGGCCCTCCCCTGGACGTGCCACCAGGTGGTGAGGCCACTCCGGACTCCTCCTCTGACTCATTTTCTCCCAGTACCTTCCTTTTGATATGAAACTTTGTAATATATAACCCCCCCGGATCCCCCAAGGTTCGTATATCGTGTTTTCGTTTTGATCTGTTTCTGCCAGGACATACTCTTTGAAGGCTTAGAAGCACAATGGTGTCCGCCAAGGATAAAGGGAAGGAGCCTATGGAGGAAGACCTCCAAGACCCCGGGAAGGAGAAGGAGGTCAAGAGTGAAGGTGAAGAGGAGCAGGGCCAACATCCGCACACCGGCACTACCATTGCAAGCATTGGAGTGGTGACAAAACCTGCCAGGGTTAGACGGACTGCACGGATGCAGACTGGGGGAAAAGCTCCTCGTCATAGTTTGGCTCCACGGTCACTTCCTCCACACACCAAGAATCCCTTCCATACCTTTGTCCATAACCATGCAGGAAAAGAAGACTCCAAGGAGGAAGAGTGGGGAAAGAATAGCAAGAGCTGGAATTCTCAACACGACATGATCATGAGCCGCATTGAGCAAAACTCACAGCTGATTCGTAATCTCACCTTCGATATTGAGGACTTGGGGAAACTGATCAGAGAGCTCATCGAGAAGATGCCACCACCACCAAAGGAGTAATTCGTCATCAGGTTTGGCATCCCCTTGGTTTGTTCCAAGCTTGGGGGAGTGTCACGGTATCACATCACTATTTTCTATCTTTTTACCTTTTTAGTAGAGTCATATCATGAATAGAGGAGTTATTATGTAGTATGGTTTGCATTATGGAAGTGTCCCCTCTCTCGTTAGATATGTATCCCTTGGTGTGAGTTTCCGTTATGGAATATTAATGAGAAGTTCTATCATTCACTCTTTTTCATAGCTTATATTAGTTTTCAATTCGTTGTTATATGATTGATCTTGTTGTTAGTATTGGTATCACTTTGGGATCATTGAGTTAATTTAGTTGGTTTTGGCAAACCTAGCTCGGTCAGTAGCACACTATTTTTGAGAGCTGAAAGAAAAGATAGAAGTACTCTAGAGAAAAATAATTTCATCATCTTTCTTTCTTGATTTGCTCATAAGTCTAGTATTCTCTAGTTAAGATCTTTTGTGCTTACAAGGAAGATTGCATGTTTGTCTTTATCACTTGTATGTTTGTTTGTTTCCTTCAACTCTTGTACTTGCTACCCAGCCTTGCTAGCCAAAAACCTGTACTGAGAGGGAATTCTTCTCGTGCATCCACTCCTTTAAACCCAAACCTATGCCATTTGTGTCCACCATACCTACCTAGTAGCATTATTGCTATTCCAAGTAAAATTCTTGTTTTATCTACCTCCCAAATTAAACTTGTTATGTGAAAATTAGTGATTAAAGCTCTCACGAACTTGATGGCACACTTTACTTTCTTGCATTTAATAAACTTGAACCATTGGGTCCTTCTTTGTTGCGTATATGCTTGCGCTTTATGAGTTGAAGTTAGCCGAACCATGTATCATGGGGACCGCTTTCAATACTTCATTTGGTACTTTGTACCTAGTTGATATCATGTTCTTTTGCTTATGGATCCCGGCTGACGAGGGTTTAACTCATCAATGCCCATTGTAATGGACTTGGGTTTTGGAGAAGGAGGGAGCGCTGGAGACATCTATCGGCTAGCAAACAAGCACACAGGGGACAAAGGATTTACCCAGGTTCAGGCCTCATAGAGGTCCCTACTCCTGCTTGTCTGCTCGTGGAATTATCGAAGGAGTCGAAAGTTACAATGGTGCGCAGATGCAATCTGGCGAGGGTTGTCGGAACTAGGGTTGCGTGTGTCCCCCTCACCGCCCCACCTAGCCTTTATATAGATAGGCTAGGTCTCGGGTAGCAGGTCGAGTCGGTTACAAGTTAGGGTTTTTCCCCTTCAAACTTTCTATCTTTAATTTCTTCTTGTTCTTCAAGCAATCGAGAGTCTGTAGACCACTCGAGTCCCTTGTTTGGGCCTTGGCGACACCGTGGGCCTGTACGTATTTGGACCGTATATACCAAGCTTGAGTACCTATAGGGTATACCCATGTCAGTAGCCCCCGAGTGCCCAGTGGAATCGCAGATTCGACTGGGGACTTTTTGAAGTCTTCGAGTGCCTGAACGAGTGCATTTCAACTGCTTTTATTTGTGTCATAGGGATTGTTGATATACGTGCCTGATATAACCGAAGTATCGGTATCAGTTAACCACCTTAGGGTGAAACAACGTAATCTACTCGAACTCGAGTCCCCGGACTCGAATCCAGAAAAGTGCTGGTGTAATTCGACTCAGGCCGCGGAGGTCTTACAGGAGTCGAATTCCAGTTATATGGGTGTGAGCACTCGATGCGTCCGTCAAGGCATGTTCATCGTACCTGTAGGCACAGATACATTTCTGGTAGTGCGCAGCTAAATGCGTTGTCAGGCCTTATTCAGGTCTTACCTTCACGCTGTAAGCACGGCATCCGAATTTTATCATCGCAGAGACGATTCGGGTGACCCAAGAGACGCAGTCTCTTTGTAGGGAAAATTATGAGGCGGTGTCGCATGAGCTTCAAGTGCGGATATTATCAACACACAGTTTTCTGTATAAATAATCATAGGGTGCGCGACCAGCGCTCCCTATGGGAGTAGCCCTCGAGTGCCTGGTTGAGTCGAAGACTCAGGCAGTGACTAAATAACTTTTGCGACTACTATCGTCTTTTGGTTGCTTGTTTCAGTCGAATTTTTCCAGCGCTCCCTATGGGAGTAACCCATGTCCATAATCGAATCGTATTTTGAATGGCCTGGGTTTGCTTCTGATTACCTTTGTTCCTGCAAAAAGAAAAGAAAATCGAGGGTGCGCGGCCAGCGCTCCCTATGGGAGTAGCCCCTGAGTGCTTGGTGGAGTCGAAGACTCCAGCAAGGACTAAAGTAGTCGAAGTTTTTTGCTGCGTAGCTTTGATGACGTCAGTGCTGACGCTTGTATGACCTCAGTTGCCTGCGTGAGCGAGTTTGACGGGACGTGACGAGCAGTGGGTCCCACTTTCCGACTTTGATTTGACTGGGCATGCGTAATCTTTATTTTAACTGCGCCTCCTCGATTTCTGCGTGTAATGGGAGTAGTGGAGGGACGGTTCGCGCTTCCCCTTCTCCACGTGTCCAACACGATGTGTGCCACGCGTCCAGTAGGGTTTTTCTGAGTCGTTGGATTGCATCTTCTAGGGGTTAAGTAGCGATGCTACGGCGGTAATTTCCCATCTGCGCTCTTTCTTCCTTGCGGCCATCGCCATTGCTGCTGCTCTTCTGCTTTTTCTTGCGCTCGTTTCCTCCACAACGCTGGACCACCTCCGCTCGTTCCCAAGCTACTTTCTGCGCTTGCATCACCGTCGTTCAATGAACAAGAAGAAAGGAGGCGTTGTTGCCGATTCCGCGGCCACCGTCACTGCGGCAAAGAAGAAGGGTGGCTCCGCTGCTAAGGGCACCAGCGCCGCCGCCGGCGGGAAGAAGAAGGTGCATGGCGCCCTTCCATCATCAAGGCGTCGGATCTCCGTCTTCTTCGCCAAGACGGAGTTATCTCCGCAGCAGTCGCCGATGCGCGCGTCCCTAGCGGTGAGACCATTCCTGCTCCTCCCGCTGGTTTTCGAGTGATGTTTCTTGCATTTTTCATTCGCGGTCTTTCCTTGCCTCTCCACCCCTTTCTTAGGGGTCTTCTTTGTTTCTACGGGCTCCAGCTCCATCAGCTGTCCCCAAATTCGATCCTCCACATCACCTGCTTCATCACTCTTTGCGAGTGCTGGCTCGGAATCGAGCCACACTTTGGTCTTTTCAAGCGCATATTTAAATTGAAGCGTCAGTCCGCATCTGGCTCTTTAGTTTATGACGTAGGTGGTTGCAGAATCCACGTCGACCCATCCGCCACCTACTTCGACATCAAGCTCACCAAGTCCGTCCAAGGATGGAGGGACAAATGGTTCTATGTCCGTGATCAGAAGTCCAAAGATGAGCACTTTGGACTCGCGCCCTTCGATCCCGCGACTCCCTGCAAGAAGATGCGTTCCTGGAAGAACGTAGTTATGCCTGGCGAACTCGCGGAGACAGACGTGCTGTATCAATGCGTCTGCGACCTCGAGAGTCGCATAGGCGCAGAAGAGGGAGGTTGCGCCCTTATCCGAACCTGGCTACGCCATCGCGTCCAACCCCTTCAAGCCAGAGTTCATCCCATGTTCCAGTGGGCTGGCGCTGATGATGCCACTCGCGTGTCTGCCGATGGCATGTCCACGAGTGAGGTGGATAAGAGGGTTCGACTGGTCACGAAGTACACTGGCAAGGATGTGCTTCCGAGTGAGCCAGTTGTTCCTCCTTTTGATGCTTCGAATCCTCCTCCTGAGGTACAGTTGTGCTACGCAGTAGCTTATTTTTTCTCGATTGCTTTTATGTTGCTTACTTGTTCTTTTTGTTGATCTTTGCTGTCTGTACGCAGGATTGGGCGGTGTCGCCTTGTATGCCCCCTCTCCCTGAGGGGATTATTCCTCGTGAAGCTTTGGAAGAGGACGAGTCTGAGTCGACTGTCCCTTCTGATGATGAAGAGGAAGCCCCCGAGTCTGAGAGCCCAGATACTCGCAAGCGTTCGCGCAGCGAGGATTCTGACGCGTCGTCTCCTTCAACTCTAGAAGGCACGGCTGTTGGCGTGGAGTCGCCAATTCCCGCCGTTCCTGTGAGAGTTGTGGCACCATCTTCTTGCAAGAAGATGCGATTGCCTAAGGAGTCTTTGTCGGACTCGGTGGAGGCCACGTTTGATTTTGACAAGTTTGACTGGTTAGTTTTCGAGTTCATTTGTTCTTCTCTGTTTTATTCTTGTTGGCTTTGCCCTGGAGTTTGCCCTTTCTCAATGTGGATTTTGTCTTGTAGTTAAGAGGCTTCGTCATCTTCTGGCGACGTCGAGTTTTTGAAGGGATTGGGAGTCGCGACCTCAAGGGCCAAGGAAGAGGTCGAGCGCGCTCCTCCCCCTCCGGTGGTGGCCCACTCCAGGCACAATTCTTCGAGCTCTCCTCACGTAGGGGAGCATCGAATGGTTGCTCGGATGATGGTACAGCAAACTATTGCCTCTGGGCCTCCAGCGCCACCAGCAGGATCTGCCTGGAATATGGTACCGCACTATCAGGCGGTGGACCGTCCAGCAGAAGAGATCGTCGACTTCTTTGAGGAACAAACCAACGTTCTTCTGTTGCAAGAGTAGCCAAATTTTGTATCCTGCACATAAGTGTACTTGTGTTGTAAAGTTCGTATAGATGTTGTAGATAATTTATTGTCGAATGTGTATAAAGAGCTTTGTGAGCATGAAGGTGCGTTGCACTATGCGAGTCCTTTTCGTTAGCCTGGCCATCTTTTATCTTAGTCCCTTGTCAACCTGTCAGGTGCGTTGCAGCTAGGTTGAGTTTGTGTTAAGGGGTTCGATTGATGTGCCAGCTACTCAGGATATCGCGTTTTTGGTTCGAAGAATGGATGTATGTAGGGTGGCGTAGCCCCCGAGTATAAAAATTGACAAAGTGAAGGAGAACACGGAGTTTTGGGGCACTTAGGTTTTATTTATTCGAAGAACACTGCGAGGTACAATGTGCGGCTAAGTAGCCTTGGCTGAGTAGCCTTATTTGCGATGTAAAAGTAAAAAATGACTAGGGGTAGAAGCGTCATAGTTGTGCGACGTTCCAAGGGTTGGAGTATGCGACTCCTGTCTCTAAATCTTGAAGGCGATAGGCGCCACCTAGGATTACTTCTGTAATCACGTACGGTCCTTCCAGGGGAACTCGAGCTTGAGATGCCTCTGCTGCTTCAGTTGTAGGACCAGGTCACCTTCGACGAAGGATCTGGGGCGAAGCCTTCTACTGTGGTAGTTGCGCAGGTTCTGCTAGTAGATCGTGGATCTTTCTGCTTCGTCAAGGAGGTCGACGGAGTCTTCGAGTGCAAGGGATGACTCTTACTGTAAGTGACCACGCGCGGCGTCTTGTACCGTACTTCGGCGGGTAGTACTGCTTCTGCTCCGTGCACCATAAAGAATGACGTGTAGCCCGTGGTGCTGTTTGGAGTTGTACGTAGACTCCAGAGTACGGATTATAGCTCATCTAGCCAGCAACCCACGGCTTGTTCGAGTGGTCGGAGGAGTCACTTCTTGATGCCGCTGCAGACGAGCCCATTTGCTTTTTCCACCTGACCGTTGGTCTGTGGATGCGCTACTGAGGTGTAGCTGATGTTGATCCCCAGATTCTCGCAGAATTCTTGGAACTCCTTGGATGTGAAGTTCGTCCCGTTGTCGGTGATGATGCTGTGCGGCACGCCGAAGCGGTAGACGATGGACTCGAAGAACTTGACTGCGTTGTGCCCTGATTGGTTGGTCACCGGCATGGCCTCGATCCACTTGGTGAATTTGTCGACTGCAACCAAGAGGTAGACGTAACCTCCGCGCGAGGACCTTGGAAGCTTGCCAACCATGTCGAGCCCCCACTGTGCGAAGGGCCAGGCCAATGGAATAGGTCGTAGCTCTGCGCCTGGTGCGTGTGGCTTGTCCGCGAATCGCTGGCAAGCATCGCATTTTTGGACTATGTCCTTAGCGTCGCGCATGGCCGTGGGCCAGTAAAATCCAGCTCGTAGAGCTTTGGCAACGAGGGCGCGACTGCCGGCGTGGTGCCCGCAGGTCCCTTCATGGATGTCGAGGAAAACTACTCTTCCATCGGCCATGGAGACGCATCATTGTAGCACTCCTGTGATGCTGCGTTTATACAGTTCGCCGTTGATAACGGCGAATGCCTTGGAGTGCCGCGCGATGTGCCGTGCATCTGTCGGGTCGTCCGGTAGTCTCTTGCTGAGGAGGTACATAATGTACGGCTGCGTCCAAGATTGCTCGATCATCATGACGCTCATTGGTCCCTCGAGTCCTGTGTCCAGCTCCAATTCATCTAGTGCCATTGGCTCATTGGTGGCGTAGCCCCCGAGTCCGTTGCTGCGCTTGTTTTCTTCTCTACGGCCTTTGGCTTGATGGAGCGTTCGCATATGCGCTCGAGAAATACCCCAGGTGGTATGGGGGCGCAGGTAGATCCTATGTTGGCGAGTGCGTCCGCCTCCTCGTTGCTTTCGTGACCTACGTGTCGCAACTCGCAACCATCAAAGTCTCCTTCGAGTGTATCGTAGAGGTCCCGGTACGCGATCATGTTGTCGTTCAGTGCGTCGCATTCATGCATTGTTTTCTTGACGACGAACTTGGAGTCGCCATATATGATGAGCCTCTTGGCGTCGCAAGCTTTTGCCATCCTCATCCCGTGCAACAGGGCCTCGTTGTAACACCCTCAAATCGGCCCTATGCAAGTTTTAGCCCTTTCCGCCAAACCCACATAGAAACGATTCAAGGACGCCCACCAAGCACTTTCGTGCGGGTGGAAAACGAAGTAATACCATTACACATTAACCCACGACGAAACCCACAGAACATATATATACATCAGCGACTTCATGAGTCAAGAATACAGATATAATATACAAAGATCCAAATCACCTTGAAAACGATAGGGCGTCCGACTACGGACAAGATGCAAATGGGGCTAAGAGCCCTAAAGAATAACCAATGGCATCCATAACCCTGCCTAGGCCAAGCCGGAAGGGTAACCCTGCTAACGACGGCGATCTCAAACCTGCTAAAACAAAAGGGGTGCCGACAAAGGGCAAAGGAAAAAAAAGGAGTGTCAGTACTGAGGCCAGTACACGGCGAGGCTAGAATTTGGTGGCTCTCGCCTACATAGGTATGGTGGGCTGAAGCGGCAGCGCAGCGACACTAAACAACCTATAGAGACTCGATACAACTGACGGTTATCAGAGAGAGATAAGAAATACCTATTCGGATCCAACCTGAAGCTAACACCAAACAAACCCATCCTGGTATTTCCCCCTCGAGACCAAACGAGGAAGTCGGACCAAGGAACTCACACAGTTGGCAATTTTATTCATTCGATTATAGTTGAAGCACTTACTAGTCAGATATAGATAGCGTGGGCCGTCCTGATAGCATAAGTAGTGGGTAGCTTTAATCACCATTCCATTGTAGTTGGAACATTTACTAGTCAGATATAATTGTCCTAAGGAATCCCAAAACTTAGCAATTGTTGGCACTTTTATCACATTCCGTTGGAGTTGCAATACTTACTAGGTAGGTACAGCATGTCACGAAACAACCCAGATCCACCAGCTGTTGGCATTTTTAACATCCATTCTGTTATAGTTGAATCTAATTACTAGTCACATTTTAAGTCAAATTTATAGCACTACTTTAGTTATGCTTGTCTATAATCGAGATACTATGCTCCAAGTCGTCCATAACCGCGGACACGGCTTTCAGAAAGGTTTACCCTGCAGGGGTGCACAAATTGCAACACGCACTCGATCAACCTCAGAAAAACCAACTCAAAACCCAACGAGGCATTCACGACAAAGCGATCACAAGATTCAGAAATATTTCAGGGGGCCACCCCACTAAGCTACCCGCAATGAAGTTGGCCGGCTTCGGAACAGACCCAGGGTTTGCGTCAATGGCTGTAAATGACTGGGAACCCGAAAGTGTGACTGGGCTTGTCGATACCGCGAAAACACTCCGCATCCAAAATAGTACAGGTGCTCCACGCACAATCTTAAATAAAGCAGTAAAGCATGTCATAGGTACAGGATAGTAATAAAGCCCCAAACTACTTGTGGCCCCAAGAAATAGAAATGAATCAAGCTCTGGCTCAGGGGGGGTCCATAAGGCCTCCCGGATGTGGATAGTGCGAAAAATCAAGGAACATGTATCAAGTACTCCGGGTCCTACGGGACACAAGTGAGCGTGGAAAAACCAAATAACATCTATTGCCCACCGATGCCTCTACATTAGTTATAGCTAGCATTTTAATAGTTGTATTTAAAGTCATGAGCAACTCCACCAGTAAACATCTCCACCATAAACATCTGCCAGCATTTCAACAACTGTGGTACTTGACAACACGAGTTCGCACCTGAGCAAGCAACTACGACTCGCAAGGCCAGGTATCTACCAAACACGGGTAATAGGAGGTTTCCAAGGCAATATAGAGGCTGCACGGGATAAAACTGGTGTACGGAAACTAAAGCATCGTGACACAGATAGCAATAGATCAACATGAGGGAAATAAAGACTATAAATGCAAAATTGGTAGAAGGGGAAGAGATGCTCGCCTGGGAAACACTGTCGACGGATCATATCTGGAGAACTTGTCGATACTCGCATCAACTCATCGGTCTAATCCGCGAAGAAGCAAACACTAGAAGAAACACCGGTTGCAATATTTAATACCACAGTAGAAGATCCGGCATGATCGTGATATGATGCATATGCGGTGCAAGTAGGCAGTATTAAGCGGAACCGGGGTCCCGTCAATTAATTAAACGGTTTGAGTTATTTAACTACCCCGCAATTTAAATGTTGTATTAACAGGGTGAAACATGGCATCGGTTCGCTACACAAATTTAAATGGAGTCCGGAGTAAGACTAGAATAGCTCGCATATGGACTCCATATTTAATTATAAAGTGATTCGGCATAATGCCCCCGACCCACATGATATGCATGCGAGATGAACAATTAATATGCAACAAGTTTTATATATAGCATTTATAAAATAGGGGCTCGGGAAAAGGTTCACACATCTGGGTTCGGAAGATCTTGGTTCCGGGGTTCGGGGTTCGACAGGGTTTGACGGGAACGGCGGGGATCGCTCTTCGGTCCACGGGAAGAAGATCTTGTCGCATCTGCGGTCTTCGGATCGGGCCGGTCTTGGCGTTCGGGAAGAAGAACTTGGCGTTCCGCAGCGAAGTGCTTATCGTACCGATGGCGATCTTCGCGGTCATCGGTTCCGGGAGCGGTTCTCGGCGAACTAGTCGGATCCATGTCGGTGTACTTGGCGTTCTTGTCGAAGTACTCGGGTGACGATGTCGGTCTTGGGTTCGGTGTCGGTAGAAGTTCTTGTCGGTCCCATCCCAAAGGCATGGTTGTTTCGCGACGGAGACCTTGGCGCTTATGTTGACGACTATCCAGTTTGGCGATCTTCGGTTCCATGTCAACGGTCTTGGTGTCCAGGGATTCTCCGGGTTCTTTTCACGTGTTAGAAACACTTTTGGGTTCGGTTCCCCTGTGCACATCTTCTATACGTCTCGCGATGACTTGATACAACCCATCAGGAATCCACAAACTGAATCTAGATATAAGGCGACTTCTGGCTATTGTAGTTGAACGAGTGCAAACACACATAGCAGCAAAAGGCCACCACACGCGGATGCAGGACGAGGAAGAGGTCGGGGCGGCCAGCGGAGAGAACCACAGAGGGCAGCGGGGTCGGCCCCCCGATGGTCGCGTGCGACTGAGCTCGGCTCGAGGAAGACTGGGTGAGGCCGAGGTGCTGGGGGAGGAGCTCGGGCCCGGACCTGAGGAAGGCGATGCGACGGCGAGGTGGCGGCGGCTCGGGAGTACGGCGACGGTGGCACGTCAGTGGCGGGCCGGAGGCAGACCGCAGGGGATGAAGCTCGCCGGCACGGTCAGGGAAGAGGAAGGCGGGGCCCCGGCGAGGCGGGCTCGGTGACGCGACGAGGTGGCGGAGGCGGGGCGAGGCAGAGAGGGCCGGCGGCGGCAGATCTCGCTGCGGGGTGGCGCGGAAGAGGGGGCTCGGGGGCGAGCGCGACGGAGACGGGGTCAGAGGCGGCGCTGGAGGAGCGGAGGGCCAGGCGGCAGCGCGGGCTCCTGGCGGCCGGCAAGCTCGCGCTGCTCGAGGGTGAGGGCGGCGGGATCGGCTCCAGGCGGCACCGCGAGGCCGGCGGGGAAAAGCGGCCGGGGGGTCCGAGGGGAGCGGAGCGCTCGGGCGGAGGAGGCAGAGGGGAGGAGAGCAGAGGCGGGCGGCCGGCGGCGGAGGCGAGATTCCCGGGAGGAGCGAGGCGCGGGGGAGACGGGCGCGGTAGGTGGGAGGGAATGGGGTCGCGCGGGGATCGAGGGAGAGGGGTTGCGTGGCGACGAGCGGTCGGTGGGGATCGGTGTGGTGGGCCAGGGCGCGGGGACCGGGGTGGTCTGTCCGCTTGCGAGGTCGTGGGGGCGCGCGCGGATGGGCGGGAAAGCGGTCGGTGCGGTGGGTCCAGGCTGGCGGCTGGCGGCAGGTGAGAGTGGGTGGCATGCCCAGGTGATGAGGTGGCGGCTGGGGTTGGCTGGAGTGAGGTGGAGGGGGGTTGGGTAGACTAGGATTGGGTAGAAAAGGGTTTGGGGTTAGACAGATTAGATTTTTAATTTGGAGGTGGCCGGCTAGGCTTTCGGGCCTAGCTAGTTGCCTCCTATAAAATAATATAAATTTTGTTTATTTAAAACGGGGCTTTTGAAAACCGTTGGTAGACGAAACAAAATATTCCGAAGACCCGGGTTTTGGATTTGAAATAAAGACGTGGCGTTTAGAAAACAAAACCAGGCTTTTCGAAAATAGTTTTGTACAAACACATGCATGATGACATGACGATGCTCAAATGCAATGTGGCATGATGACATGAGCATGCGGTCATGACGATGCAATGCACCAAAAACAACGCGATTTTCTAGTAGTGGTTTTGCGGGGCGCCACACTCGTATTCAGCCTCGTTGTTTGAGGCTGTGAACTGCATTCGCAGGATATACTTCAGCTTGTCCCCTTGAGGTGATGTCAGTATGACACCTGCGCCTGCTCCGTCTTTCCGCTTGGACCCATCGAAGTGCATTGTCCAGAGGTAGGACATATCTGGCTTGTCCGGGAGCTGGTTCTCCATCCAGTACACGAGAAAGTCAGGGAGCACTTGCGACTTGATTGCGTCGCATTTTTCGTATGTGATGTCTCGTAGAGACAGCTCTATTCCCCAAAGTGCGACTCACCCCGTGGCGTCGGGGTTATTGAGGATATGTCCCAATGGGGCGTCATTGACTACCACGATTAGGTGTTCCTGGAAGTAGTGGCGCAGTCGCCTGGCGGTTATAAAGATGCCGTACGCCAGCTTCTGGTAGTGTGGGTACCGCTAATTTGTTGGCGTGAGGACCTCGCTGAGGTAGTATACCAGGCGTTGTACGCCGTGGACCTTGTTTTCCTCAGCTCGCTCGACGACGAGCACTGTGCTGACCACCTGGTTGGTGGCGGAGATGTACAGCAACAGTGGTTCCTTTCTCGTGGAGTCACCAGTACTAGCGAAGTGGATAGCAGGCGCTTGAGATCTTCGAATGCTTCTTGCGCTTCATTGGTCCACTCGAATTTTTCAGCTTTGTGGAGGAGCTGGTAGAAGGGCAGTGCCTTTTCACCCATCCGGCTGATAAATCGACTGAGGGCCGCGATTCGTCCGGCCAGTTGCTGGACGCCTCTTATGTTCTTCGGCTTCTCCATGGCCAGTATGGCTTTTATCTTCTTCGGGTTCGCCTCGATTCCCCTCGTGGAGATGAGATACCCGAGTAGCTGTCCAGATGGTACGCCGAAGGCGCATTTCTCTAGATTGAGCTTGATCCGGTAGCGGTCGAGGTTGACGAAGGTTTCGCGCAAATTGTTGATTAGAGAGGCTTCCTCCTTGGTCTTGATTACTATGTCGTCGACATAGACTTGGATGTTGTGGCCCAGTTGTTCCTTGAGGCAAGCCTGCATGCACCGCTGGTAGGTGGCTCCCGCGTTTTTAGCCCGAAGGGCATTTTGTTGTACCAGAACACACCAAAGGGCGTTGTAAATGCTGTTTTCTCTTGATCTTCCTCCTTCATGCGAATTTGATTATAGCCTGAGTAGGCGTCGAGGAAGCAGAGGCGCTCGCATCCCGCGGTGGAGTCGATGATCTGGTCGATCCGTGCCAGCGGGAAGTGATCCTTTGGGCAGTGCTTGTTCAGAGAAGTGAAGTCCACGCACATCCGCAGGATATCCGTGTCCTTTTTTGGTACTAGCACCGTGTTGGCAAGCTAAGTGCTTTCCTTGATCTCACGTATGAACTTGGCCTCAAGGAGTCTATTGATCTCCATTCCAACTGCTTGCGCTCGTGGCTCAGACAATCGCCTAATTGTTTGTTTAACTGGCCTTGCGTTGGGGTTGACGTTGAGTGCATGCTCGGCGAATTCCCTGGGAACTCCTGGCATGTCCGCAGGACACCAGGCAAAAATTTCCCAGTGCTCACGGAGGAATTCGACGAGCGCGAGTTCCTATGCGGGACTCAAGTTGTTGGCGATGAGGGCCGTCTTGGCGGGATCCGATGGATGGACCTGCACCTTCTTTGTGTGCACAGATTAGTCGAAGGAGAGGCCAGGTGAGCTTGGCCTACTTAGGGGAGGCAGACTATTGTATGTCGTCTCTTTCAGTCTTGCGAGTTCCTCCTGCATGCCGAAGGACTAGGAGATTCTGTTGAATTCCCTGTCGCAACTGTCAGATCGCTCAAAACTCCCGTTGATCATTATGACGTCGTTGGGACCTGGCATTTTCATCTGTAGGTAGGCGTAGTGGGGCACTGCCAAGAACCTAGCGAATGCGACGCGCCCAAGGATGCAATGGTATTGTGAGGGCCAGTCGACGACCTCAAAGTCGATGCGCTCGCGCCGGAAGTTCTTCGGCGTGCCGAAGATGACGTCGAGGTTGATTTTGCCCAGGGGGTATACGCCTTTCCCTGGGACGATGCCGTTGAATGTTGTGTCCGATGCCTCTAGGCATGTTAGAGAGATCCTCATTGCTCGCAAGGTACTCGCGAATATGAGGTTGATGCCGCTTCCGCCATCCATGAAGATGCGACTCATGTCGAAACCTCCAATTTGCGCCTTGAGTACAAGGGGGCAATGACCTGAGCGAGGTATCTGAGGCGGGTGGTCGCGTTTGTCGAAGGTGATGCACGACTTGCTGCCACTGAGGTACTCAGTGGTGGATGGTGGCGAGTGCGTGGCCAAGTTGACTTGGCGAGTGATGGCCTTCTGCACCCTGTTGGAGGGGCGCCCCTTTTGGATCATCATGGTACCCATGGCCCGTGGGTACGGTTCGCCCCCGTGGTGCTAGTCCGGTGCGGCTCTGTTTGGGGGTGGCCCAGGTGGTGGTGGTGGTGCGCCATGTGCCACGGCGCCTAGAGCGGCTCCGTAGCCTCTTTCGACTGCATTGCGGTTCATCCGAACCAATCCCTCGTGTAGCTTGAGGAACTCGCGGCAGTCTTTGAGGAGGTGGCTGGACTTTCTCTTGCCATCATGCTTGTCGATGTAGAAGTGTACCGTGCATGGCCCGGACAGCTTGTCCTCGATGGAGGTCGCCGGTGCCTCATCGCGAGTGCGGCGTTGCCATAGTTGCATGGTTTTCCCGGAGTCGCGGTATCCGCCACTACGGTATCCGTTGTTGCGGTTATCGTCGCGTCTATCGGCGTAGCCGGCTGCGACCATGTTGACGTCGTCGCGATCATCGTAGATGCGCATGCGGCGCTTGCCTTGACGGTCGCGTCTGCGTTCGAGTTCCGCCTCCTCGTTGGAGTGAGCGCGATTCTTCACCGAATCTTCTTCATCGGCCCACCGATTCGCGATTTCCATCAGGTGGTCGATGGTCTGGGGCTTTGAGCGGCCCAGCTCCTCCCTGAGCTCTAGGCGGCGGACACCACCGTTGAATGCGTCAATCGCGCGGTCTTTCGAGATGTTCTCCGCGGAGTTCTTGATGATGGACCACCTTTGGATGTAGGAGCGCAGCGATTCGCCAGGTCTTTGCTGGCAGCATCTCAGCTCTTCGATTAATGCGGGCCGCTTGTACATGCCCTTAAAGTTGCGCACGAAGCTGTAAACCAGCTCATCCCAACTGCGAATGGATCCGCGTGGGAGGTTATTGAGCCATGCTCGGGCGGCGCCCTGCAGCTGTAGCTACAAGCATTGCATGGCAGTGCTTCGACTGCCTCCGTGGAGTCTGACGGAGGAGATGTGATCCTCCAGCCAGATCTTGGGGTCCTGTAGACCCTCGAATTTCGGGTTCTCCGACGGGAGTTTAAACCCTTTAGGCATTCGTTTCTGCCTGATGGATCTGCTGAAGCATCTAGTGCCGCAGAGCTCCCCATCTTCCTCTTTCGTGTCATTCGACCGAGCACGTCGTTCCCTTGACTTGTCGATCTTGCACTGCGTGAGGTCGTCGCGTGCATCGTAGTCACGATCATGTCGCCGTGAGCGGCGGCGTCAAGACAGGTCGTGACTGTCATCGCTGGATGAGGGCGAGGAGTGGCGCTTTGCTAGCGCTTTGCCCTTTTTTGGGTCTGGTGTTGGCTCCTTGTCGAGGGCGGCCTCAATTAATCCCAAGCCCGCGATCGTAGATCGGTGCATGGCAGTTCGAGGATCTCCAGTTGGCGGCTGGTTATTGAGGAGGTACATGGTGGCTGCCGTCACCACAGCCCGCGGTGTCCTGGGGATCACGTTGCCCCTCGTGTCGACTGTCATAGAGCCGAAGTCGAGGACTTTCGCGGCTTCTATGCACCCTTGCTCGGTAAGATGAGCCATCCGCGATTGCCTCTTCTTGGCGAGGTACTCGTTGCCCCTTGAGGAGGATCCTCCGTAGGAGGAGAGCCCAGCGCGGCGAAGGCTCGATTCGTCCGCTGCCTTTTTACGCGCCTCAAGTTGCGCGATTGTTTGAAGTTGGCGCTTGAATTCTTCCTTCAGGAGCCAGTGATAGCCCATCAGCAGTTCCTGCGGGGACCCAAAGGGTAGAGGTGTGCCCCGTAGGGCTTCGCGGCAGCGATCCCACTCTTGCTCGTTGAGCTTGATTACGACGCGTTCGCCGGTTTGCTCATTGATTATGCTGGGAGGATCGACTGCTCCTCCATTGTTGACGGGAGCGCGGTTGTCGTCATTACCGCTGTTGCCACCGTTGCCGGCGTTGGGTGGATCAGTGCCGTTACCCGTGTTACCACCGTTGTCGCGATTGGCGGAGGTGTCGCCTGCGTTGATGACGGCGCACATGAAGTAATTGGGGAACCTGTTGCTTCCACAACTTTCAGATCCGGAACCGTAGGTTCTATCTTCAGTGGCCAGATCGCTCAGATTGGAATTGCGACTGATGTCGCTGATCGTATTCTCGACTGCCACCGGGGCGTTGAGCTCACTGAGGGTGCCGATTTATGGAGGGAACCATGATGTCGGGGCAATCTCCGGTGTTGTCGGCTGATCAGGCATGCGAAGCGTGCCCATCTGACCAACTTGGAAGTGGAAGCTCCCGATCGCCAGGCTGATTCCGTCACCCACAGACTCGAAGGCCAGGCGGGTGGCCGGCGTCTGGACGGTGAAGTCGAAGGCGCCGAAGAGCTAGTGAATCTCCGCTATTGCGGAGTTGTAGATCGCAGTTGATGGGGCCGAAGAAACCGCAACATCAGCACTCCCAATTCCCACAGACGGCGCCAATTGACGAGGGTTTAACTCATCAATGCCCATTGTTATGGACTTGGGTTTTGGAGAAGGAGGGAGCGCTGGAGACATCTATCGGCTAGCAAACAAGCACACATGGGACAAAGGATTTACCCAGGTTCAGGCCTCGTAGAGGTCCCTACTCCTGCTTGTCTGCTCGTGGAATTATCGAAGGAGTCGAAAGTTACAATGGTGCACAGATGCAATCTGGCAAGGGTAGTGGAAACTAGGGTTGCGTGTGTCCTCCTCGCCGCCCCTCCTAGCCTTTATATAGATAGGCTAGGTCTCGGGTAGCAGGTCGAGTCGGTTACAAGTTAGGGTTTTTCCCCTTCAAACTTTCTATCTTTAATTTCTTCTTGTTCTTCAAGCAATCAAGAGTCCATAGACCAGTCGAGTCCCTTGTTTGGGCCTTGGCGACACCGTGGGCCTGTACGTATTTGGACCGTATATACCAAGCTCGAGTACCTATAGGGTATACCCATGTCACCGGTGGTGTGAAATAAAAGTGGAACTTGTAAGATCATGGAGTTTATATGTGTGTTAGAGAAACGCCTGGGCCGCTAGCCTAAGCCATGCCTAATCATGGTGGAAACTTGCAGCATAATTATAGTGAGCATTCTATGAAGCATCCTCAATAAAAACCTATGCAAATAGCTGATACATTGCAAATGTATCTATAATTTTTGATGTTCCATGCTTGGTTTTATCCACTTTCTTGTGTTTTGTTCCAACTTTGGAGTACTTTTCATATGATTTTTTGGACTAACCTATTAACAAGAGCCACAGTGCCTACTGCCTGTTTTCTGCTGTTCTTGGTTCCAGGAAAGTCAGAAAATGAATATTCTCGGAATTGGACGGGACAAAAGCCAAAGTGCCTATTTTTCCGGAAGGGATCAAGTGCCAGAATACGAGACGGAGAGGACCAGGGGGGAACCACACCACCTGGCCGCGCGGCCTAGCCTGGCCCGTGCCAGGGGGTGGTGTGGCCGCTCCCGGAACCCCCTCGGCCTCTCCTTCCTCCTATAAGTTGCCCTCGGGACAAAAACCCTAAGTACCCGATCAAAAATCCATGAAAGAGTCTGTAGCCGCCGTCATCTCCATCCCTCTTGTTAGTTCCTTCTTGAGTTCCTTTGGGGAATTGAGCTTTTCGAGGGAAGTGCTACAGTAGCTAGTGTTCTAATGGAAGTTTATTTGGTGTTAGAACTGAACCTTGAGACGTATTTATCTTAAGTGCACTAATGTTGCTAATGAGATTGTGTGAAGTTTTGTATGAAGGAAAAATTTCAGGAGTATGGAAGGAATGAGTAATGAGATGAAGGATGGACTAAATCTCAAGCTTGGGGATGCCACGCGTGTCACCCCAAGAAATATCCAAGAAGTACAAGCGTGAAAGCTTGGGGATGCCCAAGGGGCCCAAGGCATCCCCTTCTTCATCAATAAAAATCCCAGCTTTTCTTCCAGACGCTTCATTTTTATTGTTTCATGCACAGCTGTGTTTTTCTTGGAGTGCCTTCTTTTTCGTTTTTGTTTTGGTTTTTAGTTTGCTTGGTTTGCTTAGTGTTCAGAAAAAATTGGTTGGACCCCATCTTTCATACTTTGGTTTGCAAATAGTTTGGTTTGGTTTGGAAAAGAGTAGGAAAGTTCATGCTTATGTGGTAAAAAGAGCTCGTTTTTGACTGTGGCATATGCTTTGTCATGCCATGCTTGATATTGTTTTGGCTTTATGCTTAGTACTCTTTGATGTAGCATGACTCGTTATAAACAATTGAGATTGCTTAATGTGTCTTGGATGAATCATGCGTTGTTTTAGCATATTAAAGCATAGTATAGTGGTATTCTCGTTTGATGCTTTATTCGGGTTGACTTGGCACATGCTCACACCATGTTATGACTATCTCAAGTCACCATAGCCTTTATTATCCTTTAGTTTTCAACTTGTAGTATCACTTTATGCTTTGATCAATGATGTTTTGTCGCTCTACATGATTATGGCCATTATTGCTCTCTTAGTTTGTCGCTCCCAGTCTTTTGCTAGCCTCCACCACCAAGTATGAGTTCCACTCATGCATCCAACTCCCTAAACCAAGTTATTCCAAAGATTCCACCATACCTACCTACTAGCTTATGTTATTCCAAGTATATTCATGCTTTTGTTTACCTTTCACTTGTTATGAGAAAAGTAGTGATTAAAGCTCTCACGAACTTGATGGCACACTTTACTTTATTTCCTCTAATAAACTTGAACCATTGGGTCCTTCTTTGTTGTGCATATGCTTGCGCTTTATAAGTTGAAATTAGCAGAACCATGTTTCATGGGGAACGCTTTCAACATCGCACTTGTACTTTGTACTCCGTTGCTATCATGTTCTTTTGCTTACGGATCCCGGCGGTGTGAAATAAATGTGGAACTTGTAAGATCATGGAGTTTGTATATGTGTTAGAGAAACGCCTGGGCCGCTAGCCTAAGCCATGCCTAATCATGGTGGAAACTTGCAGCATCACCATAATGAGCACTCTATGAAGCATCCTCAATAAAAACCTATGCAAATAGCAAATAAAAAGATCGCTGAGATGCTCATTGTCTGCTTGCCTTGTCATTTTGATTATGGGAAAGCTCCCGTATCATGTGCAAGGGGCACCCCGTTGGCGGTTCTTAATGATACACATATACTTACAATGACAAGAGCTTACTGGTGACTAAAGTTGACTAGCATGAGGATCGGTCTTCATAAGTAAGGGGCATGATATTTCGGTTTATAACTTGTCAAGCATATCCTCTTAGTTGTGTCACTTTAACCTTAATCACTTTCAAGATGCTTATGATAGGGGCAATGACAGCTGAAAGCTATAAGTACCATAATTTTTGGAAGCTCTTTATGAGACTTGAATCCCTACTTCCTTTTACAAAAGGCTTTTCTTCCACCATTATATTGAGTCTCCACCTTCTATCTTTATGCACCTACTTTGAGAGCATAGTGGCCATTCTTAGTTCTATGTGCATTGTCCCAAGACTAGTTGATTGATGCATAACTTGATATTGCTTGTTTTAAACTATTGTATCTAGTCACTCTTATGAAATTTGAAGGTGTCCTATGCATTTATATTTGCTACTCTATTGAGGGACAAGCTGAATACTATTATGCTATGTTTTCTTTATGTGAAACAAACAAACGTCTTGCAAGGCATGTTATTCATGAATCTTTTGTTTGTACCTTTTTATGTTGCATCATAGTTTATTTGCCTATTGCTAGAACTTTGTCTTTCATGTTATGATTGAAGTACTATGATCCCAGTTTTGAATGTTTTACAAGTACTTTGATCAAGTTTATGATGGTGCATGTCACCTTAAAAATTATTCTTTCTTTTTATCACTTACCTACTCGAGGACGAGCAGGAGTTAAGCTTGGGGATGCTGATACATTGCAAATGTATCTATCATTTTTGATGTTCCATGGTTGGTTTTATCCACTTTCTTGTGTTTTGTTCCAACTTTGGAGTACTTTTCATATGATTTCTTGGACTAACCTATTAACAAGAGCCACAGTGCCAACTGCCTGTTTTCTGCTGTTTTTGGTTCCAGGAAAGTCAGAAAATGAATATTCTCGGAATTGGACGGGACAAAAGCCAAAGTGCCTATTTTTCTGGAAGGGATCAAGTGCCAGAATACGAGACGGAGACGGACCAGGGGTCCATCACACCACCTGGCCGCGCGGGCCAGCCTGGCCCGCGCCAGGGGGTGGTGTGGCCGCTCCCGGCACCCCCTCGGCCTCTCCTTCCTCCTATAAGTTGCCCTCGGGACGAAAACCCTAAGTACATGATCAAAAATCCCTAGATCAGGAGGGATCTGAAGCTCTTCCCGGCACCCTGCCGGAGAGGGGAATTCACCCTGGAGGCCTTCTTCATCACCATGCAAGCCTCCGGTGTGATGCGTGAGTAGTTCATCCTTGGACTACAGATCCATGTAGTAGCTAGATGGCTGGTTTCTCCTCCTTTGTGCTTTCATGTTTAGATCTTGTGAGGTCCGCTCATGATCAATATCATCTATTTGTAATTCATACATGTTGTGTTTGCGGCGATCCGGTGGATATTGAGATGCTATTTCAGATTGATTATTGATTCTGTCATGTCTTTGTTATTTGAGATCTTGGATGCTTTCCGTTGTTAGTAGCTATCTTGGCCAAGTAGATGCTAGCAACTCCAAGAGTTGGTATTTATGCTCGATAGTGGGTTCATGCCTCTGGTCATCTGGGGAAGTGACAGAAATCTCTAAGGTACTAGATGTGTTGTTGCTACTAGGGAGAAAACAACAATCCTTTGTTCATAGAACAATCGTATTGTTTACTTTACACGCAGTTCGTAAAGCAATAATCTGTTGCTTGCAACTTAATACTGGAGGGGGTTCGGATGATAACCTGAAGGTGGATTATTAGTCATAGATGCAGTTGGATGGAGGTCTATGTATTATGTTGTAATGCCCAATCAAGTCTCAGAGGATTCAAGATGATTAGTATATGCATGTATTGCTTTCTCGGTGTTTGTCAATTGCCCCGCTATAATTTTTTCACCCAGCATGTTATCTATCTAAGGAGAGCCACCTCTAGTGAACTATGGATCCCGGTCCTTTTACTTTACATACAATCTACAATCTTTTACTACTTTGTGTTTACTTTCTGCAAACTTTTACTTCTTTCCATTCGATACATTTAATCCTTTGTTTTCCGCAAAACACGGTGAGATTGACAACCTCATCGCAAGTTGGGGACAAAGTTCTATGGTTGTGTTGTGCAGGTCTCCACGTTGCTACTAGCACCGGTAGTGCGCCCTGCCAAAGCTCAGCTAGTAACACCTTTGGGGTGTTTCCTTGCTCCTACTGGTTCGATTAAACCTTGGTTTCATAACTGAGGGAAACTTACTAATGTGCTCATCATACCTTCCTCTTGGGGTTCCCAACAAGCTCTACATCAACTATGAGTTCTGCAAGATTTTTTCTGGCGCCGTTGCCGAGGAACTAAAGAACAAGAAGAAGCTCCCACGTCAACTACGCACCAGATTTTTTCGGGCGCCGTTGCCGGGGAGTCAAGGACATCTTCACAAGGGGAGTCCCTCATAACCAATCTCTTTACTTTGTTGTTTTTGTTTTGCTTAGTTCCTTTTTTCTTTGTTTGCTTGTTTTGGTTCTTTAAAAATACAAAAAAAAATAGTTTTACTTGTTTGCTTTCTTGTTTGAAAACCCAAAAAAATGACTACTCTTGAAAACACTAAGTTGTGTGACTTCACTAGCACCAACAACAATGATTTTATGAGCACACCTATTGCTCCACCTGTGGCTGAGAATACTTTCTTTGAGATAAAACCTGCTTTGCTCAATCTTGTTATGAGAGAACAATTTTCTGGTATTGGTAATGAAGATGTTACTTCCCATCTAAATAACTTTGTTGAACTTTGTGAGATGCAAAAGCATAGGGATATAGATGGTGATATTATTAAACTGAAATTGTTTCCTTTCTCTTTGAGAGGAAAAGCTAAAGAATGGTTGAATTCCTTAACTAGGAATAGTATTGATTCTTGGACTAAGTGCAAAGATGCTTTTATTGGAAAATACTATCCTCCTGCTAAGATTATATCCATGAGAAGTGAAATAATGAAGTTTAAACAACTTGATAATGAGCATGTTGCTCAAGCTTGGGAAAGAATGAAATCTTTGATAAAGAATTGTCCCACTCATGGACTGACTGCTTGGATGATCATCCAAACTTTTTATGCAGGATTGAACAATTCTTCAAGGAACCTATTGGATTCAGCAGTTGGAGGTACCTTTATGACCATCACTTTGGGTCCTGCAAAAAAACTTTTGGATAATATGATGGTTAATTATTCTGAATGGCACACTGAGAGAGCTCTACAAGGTAAGAAGGTAAATTTTGGTGAGGAAACCTCCTCCTTGAGTGATAAAATTGATATTATTATGTCTATGCTTGTTAATGGGAAAGCCCATATTGATCCAAATAATGTTCCTTTAGCTTCTTTGGTTGCTCAAGAAGAGCAATTTGATGTGAACTTCATAAGAAATAATATTTTTGGCAACAATGCTTATGGTAGTAATGCTAATAGGAACAACAATTATAAGCCATATCCTCCTAATAATGGTAATGCTTATGGAAATTCTTACAACAATAATAAGAGTGCTCCCTTTGAACTTGAAGTTATGCTTAAAGAGTTTATTAGTAAACAAACTGCTTTCAATAAAACTATTGAGGAAAAACTCTCTAATGCTGAAAGAAATATAGCATCTTTGGCTGAAGCTCAATCTACTTTGAATAAAATGGCTGCTTTCCTGAAACTAATGAGAATCCCTTTGCAGCTACTAATGCCATACAAGTAAGAATTGATGAAAATGTTAGACTATTAGCTGAATTACATGCTAAGTGGGAAATAGAAGATGAAATTGCTAGAAACATTAGTGTTTCTACTATCACCACCACTAGTGTTGAGGCTAGTAATAGTTCTACTACTTTGGATGATAAAGTTGATTTTGATCTTGATTGTTGCAATATCTCTGAAGTTATTAAGTTCCTACAAAAGCTTGCTAAAAGTCCAAATGCTAGTGCTATGAACATGGCTTTTACAAAACACATTACTAATGCTCTAATAAAGATTAAAGAAGAAAATATGAAACTTGTTGGTTCCATCTTGAGTTCCTTTGGGGAATTGAGCTTTTTGAGGGAAGTGCTACAGTAGCTAGTGTTCTAATGGAAGTTTATTTGGTGTTAGAACTGAACCTTGAGACTTATTTATCTTAAGTGCACTAATGTTGCTAATGAGATTGTGTGAAGTTTTGTATGAAGGAAAAATTTCAGGAGTATGGAAGGAATGAGTAATGAGATGAAGGATGGACTAAAGCTCAAGCTTGGGGACGCCACGCGTGTCACCCCAAGAAATATCCAAGAAGTACAAGCCTTAAAGCTTGGGGATGCCCAAGGCATCCCCTTCTTCATCAATAAAAATCCCAGGTTTTCTTCCAAACGCTCATTTTTATTGTTTCATGCACAGTTGTGTTTTTCTTGGAGCGTCTTCTTTTTCATTTTTGTTTTGGTTTTTAGTTTGCTTGGTTTGCTTAGTGTTCTGAATAACTTGGTTGGACCCCCTCTTTCATACTTTGGTTTGCAAGTAGTTTGGTTTGGTTTGGAAAAGAGTAGGAACGTTCATGCTTATGTGGTAAAAAGAGCTCGTTTTTGACTGTGGCATATGCTTTGTCATTCCATGCTTGATATTGTTTTGGCCTTATGCTTAGTATTCTTTGATGTAGCATGACTCGTTATAAACAATTGAGATTACTTAATGTGTCTTGGATGAATCATGCGTTGTTTTAGCATATTAAAGCATAGTATAGTGGTATTCTCCTTTGATGCTTTATTTGGGTTGACTTGGCACATGCTCACACCATGTTATGACTATCTCAAGTCACCATAGCCTTTATGATCCTTTAGTTTTCAACTTGTAGTATCACTTTATGCTTTGATCAATGATGTTTTGTCGCTCTACATGATTATGGCCATTATTGCTCTCTTAGTTTGTCGCTCCCAGTCTTTTGCTAGCCTCCACCACCAAGTATGAGTTCCACTCATGCATCCAACTCCCTAAACCAAGTTATTCCAAAGATTCCACCATACCTACCTACTAGCTTATGTTATTCCAAGTATATTCATGCTTTTGTTTACCTTTCACTTGTTATGTGAAAACTAGTGATTAAAGCTCTCACGAACTTGATGGCACACTTTACTTTATTTCCTCTAATAAACTTGAACCATTGGGTCCTTCTTTGTTGTGTATATGCTTGCGCTTTATAAGTTGAAATTAGCAGAACCAGGTTTCATGGGGAACGCTTTCAACATCGCACTTGTACTTTGTACTCCGTTGATATCATGTTCTTTTGCTTACGGATCCTGGCGGTGTGAAATAAATGTGGAACTTGTAAGATCATGGAGTTTGTATATGTGTTAGAGAAACGCCTGGGCCGCTAGCCTAAGCCATGCCTAATCATGGTGGAAACTTGTAGCATCACCATAATGAGCACTCTATGAATCATCCTCAATAAAAACCTATGCAAATAGCAAATAAAAAGATCGCTGATATGCTCATTGTCTGCTTGCCTTGTTATTTTGATTATGGGAAAGCTCCCGTATCATGTGCAAGGGGTACCCCGTTGGCGGTTCTTAATGATACACATATACTTACAATGACAAGAGCTTACTGGTGACTAAAGTTGACTAGCATGAGGATCGGTCTTCATAAGTAAGAGGCATGATATTTCGGTTTATAACTTGTCAAGCATATCCTCTTAGTTGTGTCACTTTAACCTTAATCACTTTCAAGATGCTTATGATAGGGGCAATGACAGCTGAAAGATATAAGTACCATAATTTTTGGAAGCTCTTTATGAGACTTGAATCCCTACTTCCTTTTACAAAAGGCTTTTCTTCCACCATTATATTGAGTCTCCACCTTCTATCTTTATGCACCTACTTTGAGAGCATAGTGGCCATTCTTAGTTCTATGTGCATTGTCCCAAGACTAGTTGATTGATGCATAACTGGATATTGCTTGTTTTAAACTATTGTATCTAGTCACTCTTATGAAATTTGAAGGTGGCCTATGCATTTATATTTGCTACTCTATTGAGGGACAAGCTGAATACTATTATGCTATGTTTTCTTTATGTGAAACAAACAAACGTCTTGCAAGGCATGTTATTCATGAATCCTTTGTTTGTACCTTTTTATGTTGCATCATAGTTTATTTGCCTATTGTTAGAACTTTGTCTTTCATGTTATGATTGAAGTACTATGATCCCAGCTTTGAATGTTTTACAAGTACTTTGATCAAGTTTATGATGGTGCATGTCACCTTAAAAATTATTCTTTCTTTTTATCACTTACCTACTCGAGGACGAGCAGGAGTTAAGCTTGGGGATGCTGATACATTGCAAATGTATCTATAATTTTTGATGTTCCATGGTTGGTTTTATCCACTTTCTTGTGTTTTGTTCCAACTTTGGAGTACTTTTCATATGATTTCTTGGACTAACCTATTAACAAGAGCCACAGTGCCAACTGCCTGTTTTCTGCTGTTTTTGGTTCCAGGAAAGTCAGAAAATGAATATTCTCGGAATTGGACGGGACAAAAGCCAAAGTGCCTATTTTTCCGGAAGGGATCAAGTGCTAGAATACGAGACGGAGACGGACTAGGGTTCCACCACACCACCTGGCCGCGCGGCCCTGCCTGGCCCGCGCCAGGGGGAGGTGTGGCCGCTCCCGGCACCCCCTCGGCCTCTCCTTCCTCCTATAAGTTGCCCTCAGGACGAAAACCCTAAGTACCCGATCAAAAATCCCTAGATCAGGAGGGATCTGAAGCTCTTCCCGGCACCCTGCCGGAGAGGGGAATTCACCCTAGAGGCCTTCTTCATCACCATGCAAGCCTCCGGTGTGATGCGTGAGTAGTTCATCCTTGGACTACGGATCCATGTAGTAGCTAGATGGCTGGTTTCTCCTCCTTTGTGCTTTCATGTTTAGATCTTGTGAGCTCCGTTCATGATCAAGATCATCTATTTGTAATTCATACATGTGTTTGCGGCGATCCGGTGGATATTGAGATGCTATTTCAGATTGATTATTGATTCTATCATGTCTTTGTTATTTGAGATCTTGCATGCTTTCCGTTGTTAGTAGCTATCTTGGCCAAGTAGATGCTAGCAACTCCAAGAGTTAGTATTTATGCTCGATAGTGGGTTCATGCCTCTGGTAATCTGGGGAAGTGACAGAAATCTCTAAGGTACTAGATGTGTTGTTGCTACTAGGGAGAAAACAACAATCCTTTGTTCATAGAACAATCGTATTGTTTACTTTACACGCAGTTCGTAAAGCAATAATCTGTTGCTTGCAACTTAATACTGGAGGGGGTTCGGATGATAACCTGAAGGTGGATTATTAGTCATAGATGCAGTTGGATGGAGGTCTATGTATTATGTTGTAATGCCCAATCAAGTCTCAGAGGATTCAAGATGATTAGTATATGCATGTATTGCTTTCTCGGTGTTTGTCAATTGCCCCGCTATAATTTTTTCACCCAGCATGTTATCTATCTAAGGAGAGCCACCTCTAGTGAACTATGGATCCCAGTCCTTTTACTTTACATACAATCTACAATCTTTTACTACTTTGTGTTTACTTTCTGCAAACTTTTACTTCTTTCCATTCGATACATTTAACCCTTTGTTTTCCGCAAAACACGGTGAGATTGACAACCTCATCGCAAGTTGGGGACAAAGTTCTATGGTTGTGTTGTGCAGGTCTCCACGTTGCTACTAGCACCGGTAGTGCGCCCTGCCAAAGCTCAGCTAGTAACACCTTTTGGGTGTTTCCTTGCTCCTACTGGTTCGATTAAACCTTGGTTTCATAACTGAGGGAAACTTACTGATGTGCTCATCATACCTTCCTCTTGGGGTTCCCAACGAGCTCTACATCAACTACGAGTCAGCAAGATTTTTTCTGGCGCCGTTGCCGAGGAACTGAATAACAAGAAGAAGCTCCCACGTCAACTACGCACCAGATTTTTTCGGGCGCCGTTGCCGGGGAGTCAAGGACATCTTCACAAGGGGAGTCCCTCATAACCAATCTCTTTACTTTGTTGTTTTTGTTTTGCTTAGTTCCTTTTTCTTTGTTTGCTTGTTTTGGTTCTTTAAAAACACAAAAAAAATAGTTTTACTTGTTTGCTTTCTTGTTTGAAAACCCAAAAAAATGACTACTCTTGAAAACACTAAGTTGTGTGACTTCACTAGAACCAACAACAATGATTTTATGAGCACACCTATTGCTCCACCTGTGGCTGAGAATACTTTCTTTGAGATAAAACCTGCTTTGCTCAATCTTGTTATGAGTGAACAATTTTCTGGTATTGGTAATGAAGATGCTGCTTTCCATCTAAATAACTTTGTTGAACTTTGTGAGATGAAAAAGCATAGGGATATAGATGGTGATATTATTAAACTGAAATTGTTTCCTTTCTCTTTAAGAGGAAAAGCTAAAGAATGGTTGAATTCCTTAACTAGGAATAGTATTGATTCTTGGACTAAGTGCAAAGATGCTTTTATTGGAAAATACTATCCTCCTGCTAAGATTATATCCATGAGAAGTGAGATAATTAAGTTTAAATAACTTGATAATGAGCATGTTGCTCAATCTTGGGAAAGAATGAAATCTTTGGTAAAGAATTGTCCCACTCATGGACTGGCTGCTTGGATATCATCCAAACTTTTTATGCAGGATTGAACTATTCTTCAAGGAACCTATTGGATTCAGCAGTTGGAGGTACCTTTATGACCATCACTTCGGGTGCTGCAACAAAACTTTTGGATAATATGATGGTTAATTATTCTAAATGGCACACTGAGAGAGCTCCACACGGTAAGAAGGTAAGGTAAATTATGTTGAAGAAACCTCCTCCCTGAGTGATAAGATTGATATTATTATGCCTATGCTTGTTAATGGAAAAGCCCATATTGATCCAAATAATGTTCCTTTAGCCTCTCTGGTTGCTCAAGAAGAGCAAGTTGATGTGAACTTCATAAGAAATAACAACTTTGGCAACAATGCTTCTGGTAATAATGCTTATAGGAACAATTTTGGTAACAACAATTATAAGCCATATCCTCCCAACAATGGTAATGCTTATGGAAATTCTTACAACAATAATAAGAGTGCTCCCTCTGATCTTGAAGTTATGCTTAAAGAGTTTATTAGTAAACAAACTGCTTTCAATAAAACTATTGAGGAAAAACTCTCTAATGCTGAAAGAAATATAGCATCTTTGGCTGAAGCTCAATCTACTTTGAATAAAATGGCTGCTAAACCCGAAACTAATGAGAATCCCTTTGCAGCTACTAATGCTATACAAGTAAGAATTGATGAAAATGTTAGGCTATTAGCTGAATTACATGCTAAGTGGGAAAGAGAAGATGAAATTGCTAGAAACATTAGTGTTTCTACTATTACCACCACGAGTGTTGAGGCTAGTAATAGTTCTACCACTTTAGATGATAAAGTTGATTTTGATCTTGAGGGTTGCAATATCTCTGAAGTTATTAAGTTTCTACAAAAGCTTGCTAAAAGTCCTAATGCTAGTGCTATGAACATGGCTTTTACAAAACACATTACTGATGCTCTCATAAAGATTAAAGAAGAAAAGATGAAACATAAAGCTTCTATTCCTATAAAGCAAGAAGATGGTTGGGAACCCATCATTAATATGAAAGTGAATGACTTTGATTTCAAAGCTTTGTGTGATCTTGATAGTAGTGTTTGTATTATGCCTAGAAGGATTTATGATATGCTTGATTTGCCTCCTCTTTAAGATTGTTATTTGAATGTCCCACTTGATGCCAATGCTAAAAAGAAACTCATGGGGAGTCTTAATGATGTTCTTATTATGGTTAATGATTCCTATGTCCCCGTTGATTTCGATGTTTTGGATGTTGAATACAATGCTTCTTGTCCTATTACTATGGGAAGACCTTTTCTTAGAACTGTTGGTGCCATCATTGATATGAAAGAAGGCACCATTAAATATCAACTCCCACTCAAGAAAGGTATAGAACACTTCCCTAAAAAGAGGAGAAAAGATTTCTTTTGCTTCTCCTATGAAAACAAAATTTGGTCTTAATGCTTCTTCATTTGAGAACACTTGATTCCTTCTTTGCTTCTTATGCCTAACTTAAAGGCGTTAAAGAAAAGTACTTGTTGGGAGATAGCCCAAGAGTTTTAGTTGAGTCTTGGAAGTTATTACCTCTGTAATAACCTCTCCTTATCATTTTTATTTGCTTTTTGTGCCAAGAGTAACCTCTAATGAGAGAGAAGTAATGATTGGGAAAGTTGCTGTCCCGAAATAGATTTCTGTGCTTCACCGTAAAAAATCCTGA